>CM022946.1:107383002-107809818 GCA_012931725.1 Litsea cubeba
CTCTCTCTCTCTCTCTCCTCTCTCTCTCTCTCCTCTCTCTCTCTCTCTCTCTTGTTGGATTCATGCATCATCAAGGTTCAAGTTTCAGCCATTATATTGAGGTTTAAGATCATCTTAGGGAGGTTGTATAGTTCAGTGAAAACAGGCATGTGCATAGTTTTTTTCATACGTAGAATTTTTCAACATTCATCAGATTTGATCAGTTTTTTGAACAGATAATGTACATAAAACTTTGACATTTAAAACACCTTCAACACATCAATGGTGGCTTCCTAACAGGATTCATGTGCAAGAAAGTGAATAAATAGTGAAAAAAGCAGCATGATCTATATGGGTCTAAAAAAGCACCATTTTGCGTCGGGATCACATGAGCAAATTTTTTTTGTGATTTTATTAGTCTTTGTGACTCTGAACTTGCTCAAACTAGTGGTTGTGAAATGTGGGTGGAGGATGTGAATGTCGAAATGGTTGTACAAATGGTGGAATGTAATGGTGTAATGTGGGTTTTACAAAAAAATAAATAAATAAATAAATTGGTGTAATGTGGGTGGAGGATGTGTTGTGAATACCAAGTGTGCAGTGTCTAATGGTTTAATGTGAGGGGATATCACTAATAGATTTTTCTAAGAGATGAAACTGGTCAACTTCATCTATTATGTGAAGGGATATCCCTGCTCAATATGTGAAGTTTATATCTGAGGAGTGGCAATATTCCCTCCTATGACAGGTTCTTTTCTAAGAGATAAAACAGTTGGGATGGGATATCCCCGCTCAATATGTGAAGTTTATATTCGAAGAGCAGTGATATCCCCTCCTATGACTAGTTTTTTTTAAGGGCTGAAACAACCACTTGGAAGGGGATATCCGCGCAATTTAGTGTAGTTTATATTTAAAGAGTGGCGATATCCCCTCTCGTGACAGGTTTTTCCCTTGGTTGAACATGCCCAGCTGGGAGTTTCATCCATCATGTGAAGGGATATTGTCGCTAAATATGTGATGCGTGGCAATATCCCTATTCATGATAGGTTTTTTTCAATGATGAAGCCTCGTCTTTTATGTGAGGATATCCACACTTAATATTAAGGACTTTATATGGCCAACATTCTTTAAGAAGACCAGATTCAGGTGAAGAACTTATGTAAGTCTCAGTGATGAGTTATAAACCCATGTTAAAGATGAGGAAACTTTCTATTATGTTATTTGCATGATCTATGGTTGGAAAGTACTAATGGCATGCATTAGAATTAGGATAATGTTTGAACGTATTTTTGCTTCTGAAAATACGTGATTTAATGGTTGATTAAGAATACAAAATCCGGACCTAGCATGGTTTATTAAGCTGAAAGTTGAAAAAGACGGTACTGTTTCAATCTAACCGTGTTCCAAAAGTCCGCGAGTTGAAAATCAGGAAAATGTGATTATTTTGTCCTGAAAAATAATAGATTTATAGTTTATAATGAGAAATTTGAGACCCCCAAATTTCAGCCAAAAAACCCATTGGGAAATGGGTCAAACAGTTGCACGAACAGGGGTACTCAGCAAAGCAGATTCGGATTTCAGCAACACTGCATTTTCAATCGGGCATCTTTAAATAGTTATACCTTTCTCGGTTTAAAAGATTTTTGCTCTCGGATTCATGCATCATCAAGGTTCAAATTCCAGCCATTATATTGAGGTTTAGATCATCTTAGGCAGGTTGTACAGTTCAGTGAAAACAGGCATGTGCATAATTTTTTTCATACGTAGAATTTTTCAACATTCTTCATATTTGATATGTTTCTTGAACAGATAGTGTACAAAAAACTTTGACATTTAAAACACCTTCTAACACATCAATGGTGGCCTCCCAACATGATTCATGTGCAAGAAAGTGAATAAACAGTGAACTACAGTCTATGAGGAGGTTTGGGAGCAAGCAGTTTTTAGTGTCACCTGTACATTTCATGTATGCCTTGTCACTTTCATAATTGAAAAACCTGAATCTATTAACATACAGAACCATGTCCCGGCGAGCATAATAAGAAATTGGGGGTAGAACTAGATTCCCTCCCTAACATCAAAGCTACAATTCACCTGTGCAACAAATGGGAATAGAGACAATTGTCCAAAAAACTGTGCAGCACCATGTCAGATCCGGATATTATTCTGATTGATCCTTACCTTGTGCAACTTGTCACATGTAAGTTTTTTCCTTCCAAAAGGAACAACTAAATGGGAACAATTCTTGTGTTGGAAAGAGATGATGCAACCAAGGCGATGGTTGAATGTGGCGCAATTGAGGCACTTTTAGACCTTCTCATGTCTCATTGGTGTGAGGAAACTGCAGCAAGACATTGCTGAATAATGTGAACATTATATTAGAGAAACAAAAGTTGCTAGGTCTGCAATTTGACAGATTACATTGCAATATTGCATATATTCAAAATCAAAACACATTACCATGACCTCAAAGTTACTTCAAATCAGAGAAGCACACACTCGCCCACCCCTCCTTAAACCCCCTTTCCCTTTCCCTCTCTCAATCCCTACCACCTCAGAGTATCTGAGGCTTAATTGTGCCATTGCTTATGTCATCTTAACCGCACCCAGCCTCGCCCACACCCATTTCACCCGCTGACTGTCGTCGTCACCGATGGCCTAAGAAAAGACCTGCACAGCAACGAGATGGAGTTACAACAAAAGATAATAAAAAGGCAAACGATAAAAAGATATAAGTAGAATATGAAGGGAGAAAAAAAGGAATCGTATACATCATTTTCAATATGCCAACATTTGATCCATTGAAAAAAATCCATTACAAAATTTTACCTGATTATAAGCAAGTGCCACAGATACTGCACCTCTCATAAGACCAGCCCACCATATTGTGACCTGTTGAAATTGTTTACAATTATTTTGGATTCTCGGTTGGTTCAGAAGGATAAATTAAGCGGCAGTGATGGAAAACTTACTTCTTGTTTAAAGCCAATTTTATCTTTCACGGACCTTCTAGTCAAGTTAGATAAAAAGGATAGCGAGAATACAAAAGCTGCTCTCCCAACAATAACCAGGGCTATCAGCATTGAGCTCACACCAACTGATTTTCCAGGACTGCAAAAGACAAAAGAGAACATATTAGCAACCTTAAGTAGAATAGGTAAATGTTTATCTGCGATCAGCAAATATTTTCATGCATCTTTTATATGAGAAACTGTTTAAAAAAAGTATAGCACAAGGGAACACCTAAAAGACTCAAGTACTCCAATAAAACGAATTTTGTTTCCCAAACAAGAAAAGTTTCTGGGAATGTTAGCTATAGTTAGGAGATATAGGGGAAGATGAATAGCTTGATCCAACCCATTCTTGATACCGAACAACAACTCTGTTCCAACTATTAGGACATGACTACTTCATTCATCTTTAAAAACCAAAGGTCGATATAGTAATAGGATGTCGTAAAAGAGTGCCTAGGTGATCATTTACAGACAATTTGAAAGATTAGAAAAAAATTCGACGAGATCTACAACTAAAAGTAATAGTATGAAAAATAAGAAAAACAAGTGCAAGGAATTTGAATAGTATTTCCAGATATATGACATACTTGGTAGTAATTCTTGAACTCTCAATCACATTATGCCAGGTATAATGGGACATAACAATTCCACAAAAGAACACAGTAAGAATAGCACATAGGTTGAACAATTGCAATACAAACCCGCCAAAATAAATGATTTCACTTAAACAGGGTCATTGAAAAATAAACTAAAAAAAAAAAGGAAAAAAGGGTAAGAATAAAACACAAGACGATATACAATCTTACTTCAGCCAGCATACATGAAAGATAAGCCATGAGAATCATAAGAGCAGCTTCACGGTCAGTAGAATGCCTGGAAGCAAAATTCAAGTGTTAAGATTTTGGCAAAATTTAAAGAGAGAGGTAATTGATTTCAAAAAATAGAAAGTGTAGAATTTTCCTGATTGAGCACCTGCTATAGATGAAATGTAATTTAGTTGCAGTAAGTTGATTATTCTAGCCAAAACCTCATGGAAACTTTGCAAGACATTCCAAACCTACAAGGTGCTAACAGAATCTGTTGCAGAAAAGATCGCACCAATCGCTACAAGAAGGAAGTAGAATACAAATAAGAGCACCGAAAGACAGCAATAGCAGCATAGAATGACAAACATGGGGTACACTGTACAGACAGACTTATTAGGATAACATACCGAGATAATCAGTAATATCCAAAGGAGCCATAGCCAACATTCTAAAGAATTGCATAGCACCTGTAGTACAGTTAGAAAGTTTAAAGTAGCGCAGACATTAACAGAAAACATTTCCAAATTTTTTTTCAATCATCACACTTCGTACAAGAGGAATCTGATAAGTATCATCAGCTTGAATGATTTTAATTATGTTTGTAGGTGCAGAAAATAATGACCCACAATAACTGGGGAGCCTTAGAGGACTTATCCAATGGTGGTGATGACTGGGTACCGTCCGAAAGCCTGAAAGAGAAGAACACACGGTCAGAGGACCCTGGCCTGGGCGGCGCAAGGCTCTCCGATGCCAAAGTCAGTGAAGGAACTGGAACAATGGAAGGAGAGGAAGAAGAGAGGCAGAGTAACAGCTCTATGAGTTGTATTGTGCGTACCTTGCATGTGGTATGGGATATTACTTTATAGAGGCTTGGTTTGTATTTTTGGAGGACATCTTGGTGTGGGTCCCATGATTTGATTGGGAGTCATGATAAGCCCGCAAAGTAATAAACGCGGTCCAATCCAGCCCACCCTGCATTTAATGTCAGTCGGATCAGCCCACAATGCATTAAATGCGCGTCTTGTTGGGCCAGATCGTGTTGGGTGCTTTTGGCAGTAGGAGCATCATCGGATCTGCCCTCGGGCCTTGCCCTGATGTGGCTTTAGCCGCTGGATGCCGCCTTGTCAGTGATCCAGCGAAGATTGTGGACGGATGGATGTCGCATTTGTCTTACTAGTTCGTACCCCTGTTCCTTCACGCGCCTGGCGACGTGGGGGTGAGGGATGCGAGTGGAGGTCTTTTCTTGCTTCGGCTCTCGTCTCGGCTCCTTCAGCCGAGGTGGAGTTCTCAGCCGAGATGGACACATGGGGTGGCCGAGCTCGGCGCTAGTGGCATGGCGCCGTTCGACTTCGGCCGAGGCCTCTGCCTTGTTAGCCGAGGTGAGTTTGGTGCCACGTGGATGGCACGCGGATGGCACGTGAGAGTGCTCAGTCTCATCTGATGGCTGAGATCAGCTTAATCCTGTGCTCCGGAAATCTCCCCGCACAATTGCCCCCTAGCTTCTGACCTTACGGAGATCGTCAGTGTCGTGAGGTCGGGAGCTATGTGACGGTGCTCACCCGGCGGAGGGAGTCCTTCTCGGCCCTGATTCATGGTTGCTTTGGATGATCGAGGCAATAATTGGCGTCCCTTATTCAATGCCGGAGACAGGTTGACGGCTCTTTTTGTCGTCCCCTGATTGGTTGTCTGTCTTCTCGAGATCGTACGCGCCGTTCTGTCAGGGACGTAATCAATGTTCGAAATGATTCGCGCGGAGCTCTAGGAGGCGCCCCTTTGGCGCGCCCAACTAGGGCCTCTGGAAAGGGGGCCTTTTGGCGATATATATAGGGCAATCGAGGTTCGTCTTCTTCTACGTCGCCATTCTGAATCAAAGGAGAATAAGCTACTGCTGGGGAACCTTGTCTGAGAAGTGGTGTGCTGCTGAGGCCGTGTCTCTTTGCTGCTCATTGTCTTCGTCTTGCTCTCGTAAGTCCCTTCTGCCCTGCCTCTTCTCCTGTGGGTTTCTCTGTCTTTGGATTGGGGTAGAAATGGGAATCTATAGCCACTGGTTAAAGGGCGAGGCAGCGATCGAGGGCTTTAGGTCGGCCTTTAGGGTCCCTACTGACGTCCAAGTTAGGGGTGAGGATCTTAACGGCATCAACCTTCGCGACTTCTCGGGGGGTTGGATGCCGTTTCCTCTAGTGGCCGTGACAGAAGGTGGGGTCCGATTTCCCCTTCACCCCCTTCTCAGGAGATGTCTCAGCCAATGGCGCCTCTGCCCTTGCCAGCTGCTACCCAATGCTTTCAAGATTGTGATGGGCACGGCTAGGTTAAATGAGGTTTTGGGCATTAACCTCGGCGTCTTCGATATCGAGGACGTATATGATATATGCAAGTCCGGAGATGCTTATTATCTCCGGGCAAAGCCAGGCCGGGACGGCTTTGTCCGATACTTGGAGGACTCAAGCAAGTATGCCGGAGACGATCTTCTGTATGTCTCGGGAAACTGGGAGTTCGGGGTGGCCGACACCGATAGAGGCTACCAAGTCCCTCGCCATTTCGGGACCATTCCAAGTAAATACCTTCTGTCTCTGTTTTTTATATAGTTTCTTTTTGTTCTGCCGCACTAATGCTCCTGATCGTTACAGCTTTAAAGGAGAGAAAACGGGCCGCCCGATACATCTGGAAGAGGAACGAGGCCTGGCTCCGCCTAGTAAAGCGGTATAGTGGCCATGACGGCAGGGCGGCCTGGTCGCTGCTAGGGTATCAGCAGAGATATCGTGGGTATCTAAGGGGCACCGTAGAGCCGATCCAGGGTGAAGGTGCCGGTCCCGAAGTCGGGCAGGAACAGGCCAGTCCAGAGACTGCAGAGGAGCCTTCGCGGGCGTCGTCTGACGTTAGGGCCACGTCTGGAGCTCTAGCTTCCACATCGGGATCGAGACCTCTCCAGGTCCCAGGAAGGGAATCGAGTCGGACTGCCCGATCTCCCTCGCCGAGTTCCGAGATGAGGCACACCAGGCGCTTGTCCTTCGAGTACCTCAAGGCCTTGGCGCTCGGAGTGGAGGATGCCCGAGCCCCCCAGGGGCCTATGAATCTGAATTTCCCTGAGCCTTCTGTGAGTGCTCGGGCAGTTTCCCCTGCAGCTGCGGTGGAGGTTCCCGCATCCCCCAGCCCTATTGGTCCGGAGGTACGTTCGGCCCCGGCTGAGGTTGAGCAGGAGGAGGCTCGGCCGCTGAAGATGCCGAGGACCGATGCAGGTCCTAGCTCGGCTGCTGCCTCGTTGCCCCAGGGGCCGCCGTTATGGGAGCCGAGCTTTATGCTTGGGCCGGGGAGGCCGATGACGATGGAGGATCGCGTTCTTCACAGGATCGATCCCCAGGTCCTCGAGGCCCTGGGGCGAGCCTGCGCCCTCCCTCGGGACATGGAGCAGCTGGACAAGTACAGCGACCAGAAGCTGATTCTGTCGATGCTGCAGTCTAACTTTGCGGTAAATCTTTCTATATTTCTTTTCGTTAATCCAGCGGTTCAGCATCTAACGATCTCTGGATCTAACGCGTACACCCCGTTTCTTTCACAGGCGGCACAGAAGTCCATGGCTGTTGCTGACAGGATCTGCAGATACAGTATGGACGTTGCCGAGCTGACCGTGGAGAAGAACGGCTTGCAAGAGTCTCTGGACGTCGTCACCCAGAAATTAGCCAGGGTGGAGGGAGAATACGCGGTGAAGCTTGAGCAGGTGAGGGGAGAAGCCGAGGCGGAGAGGGCTAGAGTGGCCGAGCTCGAGGTTTCCATATCGAAGATGGGAGACGACTATGCGGCCCTGCTTCAGGCCGAATCCAAGAGGGCGGATGGAGCCGAGGCGAAACTCGAGTCGGAATGCGATGCTGCGTTCGAGGACGCCAGAGCGCAGGTCACCGCCCACTACATGGAAAGGGTCCTCGTCGTGAGGGATAAGGCCTGGGTTAAAGGATGGCGTGCCGGCCTGAAGGAGGCCGGGGCTTCTGAGGACCACCCTTCCTTCTGGGAGCCTCCCCCGTACCCACTCCCGACGCCGGCTTCTGCTCCTCTAGCCAGCGAAGTTTCTGACGCTGCAGCCCGTGGGTCCGACCGGGCATGACCTCGGGACGTTCGCTTCTCTGCCTTATGCTTTTTTAATTTCCTTCAATTGTATCTGCTGCGCAATGTAATGACCAGGATTTTAATGCAATTGAAAGTTTCTTCGACCACTCGTCCTTCTACTTCTGTCTCTCACGCCTTGTTTTTGAGTTCGGTACTTCCGTGCTTGAGTTCGGTATGGTGCTTTCTGTGATGGGACGTTAGAGTTGAGTGCCGAGCTATCTTCTTGGGTGTTCGCGATGATACTCTGTATCTTGGGCGATCTTTTCCGGTATTCGCGCTGATACTCCGTACCTGGGGTGATCTTGAACAGCAGTAAGCATGGTGATGTGACCGTTGAGGGGAATGAGGGGATGGCTCCACGTGGTATCATCGGAGCCGCTGGTCAGTATGGGGGAAGTCTAGCACGCCACGCAAGACGTGAGAGGCCTCACCTCATAATTATCTTTGAAGATCGGGCCCCCCGTTCTTCCTATAAATAGGAGTGGTAGGCTTACCATGGAAGGGACGAGAGAACCAGGATATTCAAACAACCTGGCAGCCATGTTTGATAGATCTTTATGTGGGCTTTTGACCCAGATGGAACTCCTGTGCCAGGTGACGGCTTCCTTCGAGGGGGGAAAGTCTATCGCAGTCTGCGCGCTCTCTGAAGATGGTCCTCGTAGGCTACGCGCTCTCTGAACGCGGGTCTACGGCCAGCCTTCCCTGGTGCGGTTGCATGGGAATCTTTGCAGCTATGGGTCAGTGGCGCCCCCTGCGCTCGGCGACCTTGTTGTCATTCCGCAAGGTTCTGAGCGGAGGGTAGGACTAGAAACGCCCTAGGAGGGGGCTCTTTTCTGCAAACTTTGGTCTGACCAGCCAAAGCGTGTTGCAGAGCTCTTGGCACCGGACGCCTGGGGGTCCTGCTTCGTCCCAGAGGGCGGTTCTGAATCATGCCGCAGACCCTCCTTCTTGTGGGATAACAAGACCTCGGGGCAGGATGCAACAAGCCTTTCCGCCGAAGGTTTCCGGTCGGCGGTCGGTGTCGGTGAAGAGTAGTCTCAAAGCCTGCTTTCTTTTGGGTCTTCAGAGGGCCACGAGCCTTTCTTCTGTGTATTTTGTTTCATGTTTGTAATCCATGTAATGAAGTAATTACAATGAATAAAAAAGGACGAGTTTTGTGTTCACTCAATCCGTGTACACTTGCATTTTTGTATTTCAATGCTCGCACCGCTCTTCTTTCGAAAGCTGACCCTGGCCGAAATGGGGAGCTTGGGCCGAAGTGAGTTTGGCGTGATCTCGGCTGTTTAAGTTCGGCGCGACCTCGAGGGTGTTCGAACCCAGAGTCTCGGAGATCTCGGCCGTGCGATCTTTAGGGGTGTGTGAACCAAGAATTTAGGAAACGACTGAGCGTCGGAGCTCGGAGCCTTTTCCAGGGTCCATGACCCGGAGCTTTAGGAAACGACCGAGTGTGGACTCGAGGCCTTTTCCAGGGCGGTAGACCCGGAGCTTTAGGAAACGACCGAGTCTGGACTCGAGGCCTTTTCCAGGGCGGTAGACCCGGAGCTTTAGGAAACGACCGAGTGTGGACTCGAGGCCTTTTCCAGGGCGGTAGACCCGGAGCTTTAGGAAACGACCGAGTGTGGACTCGAGGCCTTTTCCAGGGCGGTAGACCCAGAGCTTTAGGAAACGACCGAGTGTGGACTCGAGGCCTTTTCCAGGGTGGTAGACCCGGAGCTTTAGGAAACGACCGAGTCTGGACTCGAGGCCTTTTCCAGGGCGGTAGACCCGGAGCTTTAGGAAACGACCGAGTCTGGACTCGAGGCCTTTTCCAGGGCGGGAGACCCGGAGCTTTAGGAAACGACTGAGTCTGGACTCGAGGCCTTTTCCAAGGCGGTAGACCCGGAGCTTTAGGAAACGACCGAGCCTGGACTCGAGGCCTTTTCCAGGGCGGTAGACCCGGGGCTTTAGGAAACGACCGAGTCTGGACTCGAGGCCTTTTCCAGGGCGGTAGACCCGGGGCTTTAGGAAACGACCGAGTCTGGACTCGAGGCCTTTTCCAGGGCGGTAGACCCGGGGCTGTCGAAGTCATGTAAGGAGAGATGACACAGATTGACGACAGGGCAAAAGGTACTTTCATTGATTGAGACTTGCTACATCTTTTAGAAATAGAATTTCTTCAGGCGGGACGCATTCCACGGTCTCGGCAGTGGCTTGCCCTCTGTCCTCGAGCCTGTAGGCTGATTTCGTTGCCTGTGAGACCACCCTGAACGGGCCATGCCAGTTCGGGGCCAGCTTTCCTTTGTTTGGCTCTTTGTCAGCTGGCAAGGTCCTCTTGAGAACCGGCCCTCCCAGGGAGAACATCATTTCCTTGACATTTTGATTGTACGCCCTGGCTAACCGCTGCCGATAGTCGGTCAGACGCATGGCTATTGCTCCTTGGCGGTTGTCCGCCAGCTCTAGCTCCATTGCCAGGTTTGTCTTATTTCGGCCTTGGTCGATCAGCTCTGTGCTCAGGGCGAGAAGGCCGATCTCTAAAGGAATGACCGCTTCCATCCCGCAGGCCGGAGGGGCGTTGCCGAGGTGGGAGACTGTTCGATCTCAATTACTTCTGGCTCGTGCCCTGTGCCTGTCAGCGTCGTGCCAGGCTGGGTCGGGGCCGAATTGGGCGAGACGATGTTGAAGTTCGCCAGAATCTGGGCTTTGATCGCAGTTCGGGGCCGGCCAATAAAGTGATGAGTGCTGCAGCCATTTCCATGAGCTTCTGGACTTCTTTTGTGGTGGAGGGGCTCTGAATGCCCTAGATCGCGGTGATCTGGTCTGGATCAGCCCCTATCCCCCTTCGTGTTACCAAGCTACTGAGGAACTGGCCAGGTGCTATGCCGAAGGCGCACATGGAAACATTTAGCTTGAGCTCGCATGCCCGAAGGATGTCGAAGACTTGGCCGAGATCTGCCAGGTGATCGCTGGAATACACTGATTTGGCGACCATGTCGTCGATGTACATCTCTACCGTTAGGCTGAGCTGAGCCTGGAACATCCCCGTCACGAGGCGCTGACAGGTTGCCCCCGCGTTCTTTAGCCCGAAGGGCATCTCCTTGTAGCAGTTAGCGCCACGGGGGGTTGTGAATGACGTTACCCTTGTCGGGCTCGTGAAGTGGAACTCGGCGGCAGCCTCTGTAGGCGTCAAGGAAGCTCATCCGGTCGTGGCCAGTGGTGGCGCCGATCAGGGAGAACCTGTCTGGGTCTGCCGAGTTCAGCCTGGCCTCGGCCATGGCCTCAATCGTTGTGGGGGAGCTGGATTCCCCCGAGATTTTTATCTGAGAGAAGAGATCGCAGGTCGGCCGCGGCGAGCTTTTTTGGATGCCAGCCCGAGCTCGGCTTCCGTCACCTTCTTCCCGTGCGATGCGAGCTTCCGCGAGACGAGGGAGAGGGAACTGAGGATGCCAGGTGGATCACGTTAATGATCTTTTCAGAGTCCTCGCTGTCTGGGTCCCGAGCCGTGCTCTGGTGAACTCGGCCCCCGCTGCCGCCGGCATCTTCTGTCTTGACGAACTCTGGGAGGTAGCCTTCGCCGGCGAGTCTCTCCAGGTACCACTTCAGAGAGTTGCACTCCTCGGTCTTGTGTCCTTTACCTTCATGGTAGGAACAGTAGAGGTTGCTTCGACTGCCGTTGGTGGGCTCATTTCTCAAGGGCTGAGGCCACTCGAAGAACGGCTTACCCTTTATTTTGTTCATGATCTGGTGTATCGGCTCTCTGAAGACGACGTTGATGCCTTGATAGGCGCTGGCGTGAGGCCTTGGCCTCCTGGTGCCCCCAGACCTGGGTGGTGTGGGCATCGCCGAACTGGCGACCCAAGCCTGCTTGGGCTCCTGCTCTGGAAGGGTTCCCCGCCTTTCTGCCGAGGCTGGTTGCTCTTGTGCTTGGGCTCTGGCCTTTCGTCCTCTCCCCGGGCCTGGGTTTCATCTTCCTCCCGGGCGACGAAGCGCTTTATCGGAGCCATTAGCTCTGGCATGGACTCTGGAGGGTCTCCGACCAAGTCCTTCCGGAGGTCGTGGCCGGGGATCAGGGCATGTTGGAAGGCATAGATTGCTATCTCTTCCCTGGTGCCCTCGATCTGGCTGTAGACCGCCCAGAATCGTTGGGCGAACTTGGCGAGGGTCTCACCCTGTTTCATTCTCAGGGCGAGGAGGTCCCCTTCTTTCTTGGGGACGACGGTGTAAGCTTGGAACTTCTTTAAGAAGGAGAGCTAGAGCTCCTTCCAACTGGAAACTGACTTCTCTGGGAGAGAACAGAACCATTTCAGGGGGAGGTCACCCAAACTGGAGGAGAAGATTTTGCAGTTCAGGTGACCCTCATTCCCCCAGATGGACATCTTCTGGGAGAAGTGGCGAAGGTGAGCGGATGGGTCGGACAGTCCGTCATAGGGGACGAATCGCGGGACGGAGAACTTTCTGGGCAAGGGGGTGCGCTCGATCTCTTTTGTGAAGGGTGAGCCCCCCAGATCAGTGTGGCCACAGATCTGCTTCTGGTCCCGCACGTCCAGGTTGTGCTGAAGAGCTAGCCTGACGCGTTTGTCGAACCGCTCCTGCTCGTCGTCCTTCTCTGGAGTCTGGGCTCTTGGCTGTCGCTTGGAGTGGTTCGGGCTACGATGGCTATGAGTTCGGCCATCGCGGCTATGATGACTCCGGCTGTTGCTCGAGCCTTCGTCACGAATCTGGCTCCGCTTATGGTCCAGATGGTTTCTGAGATCCTCGCGGGGAGGCTGGGCTGCCCTGCTGGGGGCGTCCCTCTTCTTCCCTTGAGGCTCAGAGACCTGCCTCAAGGAGGCGGTTTGCGCTGCCCTCAGCTGCTGTTGGAGCTCGCGAATCAGCTGTTCTTGCCTCTGGAGGAGAGCAGTTTGGGCCGCGACAACCCCTCCAGTGGCAGGGGGTTGAGCGTGGCGCGTCTCTTCTACGGCCACGGCTTTGTCCTTGTGATGACGCTCATGCCGACGCTCATCGCGTCGGGGTGGCATGACATCTTCTGCTGAGATCGAGGTCTCGAGTCCATCTTGAAGGGGGACCTCGACAAAAAGCTGCGAGCCTAAGCGGCCCTCGCCTGCTCACGTGCCATGCACCGTGCGGGAGCGCCCTTGAGGAGGGACGTCCGTCGACGGTGGTGGCAGCTCGAGCGCTGCTCTCGAGGATTCTACGCCCTTCCTAGCTTTCGGAGGCATGGCTTCTGAGAGATTGAGGATGAGAAGGTTGGGAAGGTTTGGGAAGGTTGGGATATTACTTTCCCACAGACGGCGCCAATTATAGGTGCAGAAAATAATGACCCACAATAACTGGGAGCCTTAGAGGACTTATCCAATGGTGGTGATGACTGGGTACCGTCCGAAAGCCTGAAAGAGAAGAACACACGATCAGAGGACCCTGGCCTGGGCGGCGCAAGGCTCTCCGATGCCAAAGTCAGTGAAGGAACTGGAACAATGGAAGGAGAGGAAGAAGAGAGGCAGAGTAACAGCTCTATGAGTTGTATTGTGCGTACCTTTCATGTGGTATGGGATATTACTTTATTGAGGCTTGGCTTGTATTTTTGGAGGACATCTTGGTGTGGGTCCCATGATTTGACTGGGAGTCATGATAAGCCCGCAAAGTAATAAACGCGGTCCAATCCAGCCCACCCTGCATTTAATGTCAGTCGGATCAGCCCACAATGCATTAAATGCGCGTCTTGTTGGGCCAGATCGTGTTGGGTGCTTTTGGCGGTAGGAGCATCATCGGATCTGCCCTCGGGCCTTGCCCTGATGTGGCTTTAGCCGCAGGATGCCGCCTTGTCAGTGATCCAGCGAAGATTGTGGACGGATGGATGCCGCATCTGTCTTACTAGTTCGTACCCCTGTTCCTTCACGCGCCTGGCGACGTGGGGGTGAGGGATGCGAGTGGAGGTCTTTTCTTGCTTCGGCTCTCGTCTCGGCTCCTTCAGCCGAGGTGGAGTTCTCAGCCGAGATGGACACATGGGGTGGCCGAGCTCGGCGCTAGTGGCATGGCGCCGTTCGACTTCGGCCGAGGCCTCTGCCTTGTTAGCCGAGGTGAGTTTGGTGCCACGTGGATGGCACGCGGATGGCACGTGAGAGTGCTCAGTCTCATCTGATGGCTGGGATCAGCTTAATCCTGTGCTCCGGAAATCTCCCCGCACAATGTTCTTTGGCATTACGATCTACCGAATATGATGAGAACTAATTGTTCAATAGGATGGTAGCCTGTGCAGATGTACAAGGTTTAGATTACACTATAACATAATTTCCGGTTGCATCATATCAAATCCACATAAAATCAGTAAAGTAGAGGGAAGATAGAAGAAACAAAGATAAGGTTTTGATGTGACGAAAATGATAAGTAATGACATGATCTAAAATGCATCTTAAAGCCATGTTTAACCCTTCTTAGATAAGGTTTTGATGTGACAACAATGATAAGTAATGACAAGATCTAAAATGCATCTTAAAGCCATGTTTAACCCTTCTTAACAATATGGGAAACCGACATACACTTCAATCATCAGGAGTCTTGCATAAGCTTGAAACCATGCCACTGGAACTTTCTCGAAGTCATAGAAAACTTTCTTAACCTATATGCATGTTTTTCGTAGTTAGGATTTAGAGTATTTTAATTGAAGCCTTATCTTATCTAACGTGTGAGTGGGTGGGTGGGAAGGGCAAGAGCAACAGATGCATGTAGGAGCTTATTGGCTTTAAAATTGACCATCTAAAACAGTTAAGAAAAAACTAAATCCAGTTCAAAACATGACTACATATAGAAAGCAACCATTTTTCGGTAAAACAAGTTTAACCTCAAAGTCTACAGTTCAATACT
Organism: Litsea cubeba; assembly: GCA_012931725.1. Lineage (NCBI taxonomy): Eukaryota > Viridiplantae > Streptophyta > Magnoliopsida > Laurales > Lauraceae > Litsea > Litsea cubeba. The sequence continues at coordinate 107,397,737 of CM022946.1, forward strand.
ATAAAAATTTCTCTTTCCCCCTCATGTGTTTGACTTAGAAAATCAACTCAAATAAACTAAGCTTGAAGAAGAAAAATTCTAGTCAGATGGTAAAAATAATAGCTCTAAACTCATTCACCAAGTGGGAAAAGTCTGCAGACTGCTACTTGATGAGGCCCAACTCAGTTCAAATTGTAATGGATCCAAAATCAAATTAAACCAAAATGTTACATGAATAAATTTAAAATAAAATAAAATAATGTCTAATGAAGCACAATTACATGATAATTGGACCTATGCAACAATACCTACAGAAATTTCAGAAAGTTATGCAAATTAATGTGAAGGAGGATAAATTGGGCTTGGAGCATTTGGCCTAATGCAATGTATGAATGGAAATGACCATTCATTATCCATATGATAATGCTCAGTTGCTCACTCATGAAGTTCATGGCATAACAAATTTTGCATGTGTGTCTACACAACAAATCATTTGAATAACATCTTATCAAAATAAAAATAAAAAAGGAAAGTTGAACATATGATAAGTCCACAAAAGTGTAGCTTTCATTCATCATTTTATATGCATTTATGGACTTAATTAGGCTAATTGCATATAATTATACTTAATTTCATGATTTCATGCATTTAAGCATCATAGTTGGAATCTTAGTCAAATTTGGTCAAAATTCATTACATTGCATTAACTTTTGTGAAATTAGGGTTCTCATCTCATTCATCACCCAAAATTAGTTTTTTTTTTTTAGCTTCACTAATGCATACCTGCTAATTTTGACACCATGTGTTATTTCTGGCAAGTTGGGTATTTTTGGTGCATTAAGTAGGCATGTAGAGTCCCATGTATAGTCCATCTAGATTCCGCACACTTGATTATTATTGACATTATTTAATTTTATTTATGTAGGAGAAATCAAGAGTGGGACCTGCATTGGTGAAACTTGAGAGAGATCAAAGGCGGGACACCCTTCATAGTGGGCCCACATATCTTGGCACCTTGGTGGAGTTGGAAAGGTTGAAAATTCTCAAAGAAGAAAGAAGAAACTCAGATTTGGAAAGATGATGTTAACTTGCTAAATTTGGAAACCAAAATCAAGAAAGAGAGAAAATGAGAAACTTTGCAAGGGGAGTTGAGTAGTCAAAGTTGCAAGTAAAGAAGTATGCTAAATATAGAAAGATAATCAAATAAGCAAGCAAAGAAAGAGTCCAAACATACCTTGGACGTCCAACATGGGACCCACACACCCCATTGCATGCCAAACATAGAAGTTCCCTTAATTGCCATTATTTTCGGAATTTTCAGGGTCAGCAAGTTTAAAATGACCATAACTTTCAAACCGAGTATCGGATTGGCGTAATCTACCCACCGTTGGAAAGCTCTTTTCGAGTAGATATCCGTGAGCCAAGATTTTATAAATCAGAGCTATATTGAGGGAGATATGACCTTGGGAAGTTGGCTGATATAATTCTATGCGGGAATTGCAAAAAGTTTTTAAATTGGCAACATGAGAGATGTTTGAGGAGTTCAATTTGGCAAGACTTAGAGCTCAAGAGACCACACCTAGTAACTAATCCTCTCCAATTCAAATTCTTTCCAAGTGTGAAGTCTAGCTTGAATCCTAAGCAAGAAATCTCTACAAATAAGGAAACAAGTCCTAAAAGAGAGGAGATTCTTTGCTAAAAAGGAGGCATCCACAACTATAAAACAAACCTAAAAGGGGGATGGAGAGGCATCTCACTTCCAACCCTCTCTCCAATTCTCTTATTTCTTTCTTCCTTTCCATTAGTTATTTTTATTTTGGTAGCTTTGGGCCTTGTCCAAGCAAGTACTTGTTGTGAAGGAGAAGTTGTAAATATGCAATTTTTAATGAAAAATCAAGAAGTATTCTTTGCAATGGCGGGCTAGTTTTTCTTGATTAGAGCTATGGATGAAGGTAAGTAATTGCCTTTTTATTTATTTAGTAGTTCTAATTTATGTTCCATGATTATGTGCTTAACGATGAATATGCTTGTCTTCGTGCCTTAGGCAAATCTCTAGTTTTAATTCTAAAAATAAATTTTGATTTTTGACTATTCATGCTTAGGTTTGATAGGCCATGCTTAGGATTTAGAACTTTTAATGGTTTATACTTATCTTTGATGGGTAGTTCTTAAATTATTTTTATTCTTTTATGAGATGAAGGAAGTCTTTTGTTTTGGACTTTTATGATAAAAAGGGATTTTAAAAGTTAGATTTTCCAAATTAAAAACATTGATTTGTCTTTGATTTGAAGTAAAAATTGGAACAAGTTAGGATTACTTGATAAATAATTGGTGGATGCTTATTGGATTCCTATGCTCTAATCACTTTCATTAATTGGTAGTTTTCATCTTTCTAAATTAGTTACTTGTTTTTATTTCTAAATATTCAAAACTTTTCTTAATTGTTAGTTAATTAGTTTTCTTAATCTAAAAGTTTCTTTAATTAGCTTCCTGTGGGTTCGACCCATTCATGCCACTGTCTTATCTAGACACCTGTGCACTTACGGTATTATATGATTGATAAAGATCACATCAAGTTTTTGGTGCCGTTGCCAGGGAGCCAATTTGAAAAGAATCTTTTAGTTAGGATTTCTAGCATTATTTGTTCATATCATAGCATGCTTTTTAGTTAGTTGCATTCATAGCTTGCATTAGGTTTAGTTTTTGTGTTTCTTTATATTTGTGGTTACTGTTTTTCATGTTTTGGTTGCTAATTTTTCAATAATTTTCGGACTGATTGCTAGTGGTTAAATAAGAAGAGAAATCTGCACTAATTTTGTGACAGATTTGGCCTGGTTTTTGCCCAAAAGTTCACACTTTTAAAACCAGTCAAACGGACTCCTTTGGACTTGAAATTTTGCTGGATTGGACTTTGGTACATTGACTTTGAACCATAAAAATTTCAAAAAGAAATATGTTCTGGAAGTCCAACTTTTGGTGCCGTGAACAGAGCCAATCAGTCAGGCAGATTCTGCATTCAGCAACAAAACTAGGCTAAGTAGCCAACTTCATGATAGCATAACTTCTTCATTTCTTATCCTTTTTAGTCTCTGTTTTTTTTTTTTTTTGTTTGATTCTTGCATATTAGGAGATTACATCCCAGTCACTGTTTTAAGGTTTTGATCAATAAAAGCTGGTCGTACAGATCTATAAAATTAGGCCTGTGCAACAGGTTTCAACACTTAGAATTTTTTTCAGCACTTGACAGCAATGTGTTCATTTAACTTAAGACTGCATTAGGAGTTTTAGAATTCCTTCTTTCATTCAAATTGTAGTAGTTTAGGTTTTTAAAATTTAGATTAGGTTGATTTTTCAATTTAGGGATTTCATTAACGATTTTTAGCTATTTTTAGTAGTTTATTTAGATCTAACACTTTAGTTGTTTTCTTTGAGGTTACAATCTGAGTTTTATAGGACTCTAAAAGGGGAAGGGAATCACGGGAATTGCTTTTAAGCAAACAAGTTGCTCTCAGAATTGCAAAATTGCTAAAAAAAAAAGAAGTTTAAGCTTGCACAGTTTAAAGAATTTACGTGGACCCACTGTAGGAATTTCTAAACTTTACCCCCACGAATCTTTTACTTGCAAGTGGGGCTTGGATGATTTAATTTTAGCAAAGTGTGAATGCTTGATAGACACACCATCTAATTGGACACACACTTAGTTAAGGGCAATTGACCCCAGAAAGATAAGGACTGGATTTCATCATCAGATCCTTGCCCATTTAGGTTAACCATCTCTCACATTAGGATCCTAACTTCAATTAAAATCAAGTAGCAACGAGACCATAGGACTCGAGCTCAGTAGACGAAGACCACAAAAGGTTGCACCGGTTGCGCTCTTTGGTCAAGTTGATGTCTAGGTAAGTCCTGTCCCTACCAAAAACGGTGGCAGTCTATGTTCTAGGAGTTTGGTTCTTAAGCGGGACCTTTGCCAAGTGCATTGTGACCCCACCACTCATCTTGGGGACTTACCTGCTTGGTTTGGCTTCATAAGACCGGATTGGAGGCCTTAGTGCACTCTTCAAACCAGTTAGGACCTGTCTAGTGAGTTAAGCTAACCCTAGGATAATTTCTTGTGCTCAATCTTTGTGCTTGACTGCTTGTGCATCATCTAGTAAGACCATTAGGGCCCGCATATAGATTAGGCTTGCATTTCTTTAAGGTTGAACCCGATGCATGCGCTCTAGACCTGGGAGAGAGAAACTATGGGTACGCAAGAGTAAAAGGTTAGTCAGGATAGAGCCCGAATTAGCCTTAACGTTGTTGGAAAGTCTTCCATCTTTGAAGATATTGTTAGGATGGTTGATCAAGTGGACCCACCCATGACTTTGAAGGACTACATGTACCCCACCAGGACAACTCAACCGTCCTACATCACCATACCTCAGACCAATGCTACATTATGAAATCTGGCATGATCCAGATGCTCCCAGTATTCCGTGGGCTAGATCAGGAAAACCCATATCAATATGTTAGGGAATTTGAGGACATCTGTGGGACCATGAGAATCAATAACATGACTCAGGAGGCCCTTAAACTTAGATTATTTCCTTTCTCCCTAAAAGAAAAGGCTAAAGCTTGCTTTATGCCTTACAGGCCGGGTCCATCACTACATGGGACAAGCTAGTCGAAGAATTTTACAAAAAATTATACTGTAAGCAGAAAACCGCTTCGATTAGGCGGGCCATCAATGGATTCCATCAAATGGAAGGGGAGACACTTTGCAGTTATTTGGAATGGTTCAAGGACCTCTTAATCCAGTGTCCCCACCATGGATTTGAAAAAATTCGATTGGTCCAGATCTTGTATGAGGGTTTGGATTACCCTACGAAGCAAATGGTGTTTCTGTGGTGGGCAGTTTACACAGAAGACATCGGATGAAGCATGGACATTTTTGGAAGAAACCGCTGAAAATACATTACAGTGGGCCCCTATCAAGAGGGAGCCCATCAAACCCACCATTCCTGAAAAAGGGGGGATGTTCAAGATTGAACCCAAAATTGAGGCAGAGGCCAAATTGGCCACATTGGTGAGGAGAATAGAGGCCTTAGAACTGAACCAAAAGCCTACTCCAAACACTTTGGAGTCATTGAAATATACTCAGGCCATGAATGGAGGGATTGACCCAACAACTTTGGGTCAGACCGAGTCTATTGAGGAGGTGAATGCGCTTTATCAAAACACTCGTTTTGATAATCGTCAGAGGTATGACCCATATTCCAACACGTACAATCCAGGTTGGAGGGATAATCCTAAATTTTCTTGGACCAAGGGTCCAACTCAGGGTGGCCCATCACAATCACATCAATTTCAGCCCATTCAATCTCAATCCAATGCCCCACCCGGTTTCCAAAAGCCCAATTTCACCCCTAATCCACAAAATCAGCGGATAGATTCTCTTGAGGAAACCATGAAACTATTAGCTCAGAATACCCTCCAGTTTCAGCAAAGCACTGTTCAGAGCTTGAATGCTACCACACAATCAATTGCAAAACTAGAATATCAGATGGGCCAACTGGCCAACTCTATCAGTACCAGAGACAAGGGAACCTTCCCTAGTCAATCTGAACCCAATCCCAAGGGCCAAGTCGTTCATGATATAAAAGGAAAAGGCCCGGAAAAAGTCCAATCCATTATCACTCTTAGGTCGGGTTTACAGGTGGATAACAAGGTGGAACTACCCAAGGAACCTGAAGAAGAATCATGTGAGAAAGTGGAAAGTGAGGAACAAATTGTGAATGCTGAACCCATATTAGAACCAGAGAACCAAGTGTAAGACCCCGACCCGAGAGACCTCGATTAGAGTTAATTAAGTTGTATTTTAGTTTTAAGTGTGTTTAGTGAGTTTTGATTAGTTTGGGATTAGAATAGCTTTTATTATAGCTTTGGGGAATTTTGAGAGCCTTTTTACTTGTGGGACCCTTTGGGGGTTCTTGTTACGAATTGCGTGAGATTGGAGGTTTACCGATGATTCCCAAAAATTGTGTTTTTAACCCATTGGACTTATCTTGTTAATCCCTACAGCTTTCATGTTGACATCGTTTTCATTCGAGGAACCTAAACCCGATTTTTCACTAATTGAGGGCAAAATGATCTTTTTACCCAAAATCTGGACACCGATTTCAATGTCACCAAAGTGTGTAAAATATATACTTTTCAGAAACTAGAAATTTCGCCGATCAACTTTGTCTTCTTCGTCGAATTCGTTTGAAGCCCCGAAAGCCATGTTTTTAGCCCGAGAAGTCTTTTAAGTTGTGGGCCCCATCCCCACTTGCTATATATAGAGAGCTTCTTTTTCATTTTTCCATTTCTGGCAAAAACCCTAGAGGAGAAGAGAAATCCCAGCCCTAAGGGTTTTCCCTTGTTCATCTTGCTTCCTTTCCCATAAATCCCTACAAGAACTTGGCTAAATCAAGAGATGGACCTTGCAATCTTCTTCCTCACTTCAAGAGCTCTCTATTGGTACCATTTATGAAGACATGCATCACCATTAGAGCTTCTTGTGAGCTCCCTCTTCTCATTTGAACCACTTTTAGGTAAGTGGTCCCTCCAATCTTTAGAATCTTGTTTGTTTAGCCCTAGGGAAGCTCCATTTCATTTATTGGAAGATTTCATTTTGTTTTACTTGGATTTTGATATTCTAGGGTTTGGATTTGGGGGTTTTGTGTAGATTTGGTATCTTGGCTTGGAGAGGTGTTGAGGCTTGATTTTTCTTAGCATTTGGACCTAGGGCAAGTGGATGAATGGATTGATTTCATAACTGCATGTTTATAAAGATTTGAACTCTTATTCATTGCTTTCACCTAACTTATCTTATGAGTTTTCATGATTTTGGAAACATGCATAATGATAGGCTATTAATAGTTCTCTTGGAAAACATGTGTTTTATTGTCTTGCTTTTAGATCATTTATGATTATTTAAGGATTTTCATTTATGGAGATGTCTTGCATTGAATGAGGTGGAAGTGATGGAGAAATGAATGATTTATGGGAATGGTTGTTAGAGGAGTTGATGATGAATTGAATGGGTTGAAAGGAGGGTTTGAGACCCTCTATGGTATGTATAAAAGGATGCCAAAGGAGGAAAAAAGGAAGGAACGAACTGTACTCAGAAAAACAGTTTCTGGACAGTTCGCTCGAGCGAACCCGTCACAGAACCTCGTTGGCTCGAGCCAACCCTTTGATCGCTCGAGCCAACCTGATCCGAGCAGGTCTGCTCAAGCGAACTTTAAGTCCGCTCGAGCGAACCCCAGACAGAGAGCTGTTCGCCCGAGCGAGCCTCCCAGTTCGCTCGAGCAAACTGCCTGTCATTTATGGGTCAATGCCTAAGGGTTTGAAACTTTATTTTTAGGCTTGGGGAGGTATCATATGGAGCCCCAATGCCATGTAAGGATTTGTAAGGCGTTATATGAAGTCCGGAAGAAGGAGAAACCTCATCATGGAGATTCCATGAGGTTTTCTAGGTTGACCAATGTGTATAAGGACCCGGACTGTCTCTAACTCTTAAAGAGTACCAAATTACATCATGACCGACATACGGGACCCTATTCACACTGATTCAATTCTAGGAACCTCAATGTTTAGCCTGTAAATATATGAGAAACTATTTGTATTCGATTTTCAACCAAACTCCTATTTTGGGATTTCAACCCACATGATATGACTAGAGTGTTCCAAGAGTACTAGAAGAGATGTGCTTAGCTTTTGCTAACCTGCATATGTCAACTTGAGATGAATATATATTTTGTACCTCTTGGCACCTCGTTTCTTACAGTGCATATGATTTGATTTATCGTTTTTGACCTATGAGTTGGCACCACTGAGCTTGGACGACCTCGTCGGTTTTATCTACCGACTTGGGGCTCCTTCCCCTCCTGATAGTCAGCTGCAGTCTGGAATGTGCAGAGTTTTTACCCGGTTCGCTACCGTGGTCCCGCAGAGTATATATATATGTATATTATAATATTTATCATTGTCCCTCCTCACCTTGTGTGACTGAGGTCAATGATCCTGTAAGGGTATGCGCTCTCTTCACTTCGGTGAGAGAGGATGTAGCTTTGTGTGGTTGCCATCTTGACAGTCCCTTATCCTTGGTACCTCTACTGTTTTATATCGTTCATGTTGCTATTTAACAAATGATGCATTATCTTTTATGAAATTCATTATTTATACACAGGCTTTCTAAACTCTTGCACAGTGTCATTGTTTTATTACTGTTATATCTACTCACCCACCTACCAGACCGTTGTGTCTGGTCCATTTATTTTGGTACTCAGGTCCCGAGCTTATTTCCTTTGAGGAGGAGCCTGAGGAGGCGGTCGGTGAACCGCATCGAGTGATTGAATGGCAAGCCGACGATGTCATTTAGACATTCGGCCTTGCCTTGAGAACGACACATTTTGGGGAACTTGTGATAACTTTATTTTGGGTTTCATTTGGTTGTATGGTCTTTGTTGACCGTTATTTTGGGGCATTAATCAACTGATCTTTTATAAATACACTTAACTTTACTTTTGGGAAATATGCTTATGATCATTGCTCATTCTGATATCTTGTCTTGTTAATCATAAATCAGTTTTGTTTATGGGATGGAATAACATCATTATGATTTGCTACACGCTTCCGCAATCTTGAATATGTGTTTGATATGTTATGTGTGAGATGATGTGGAAAGATAATCCTCACCGCGGAACCCTGTGGGAAATCACGTGCACGGATAAATGTTCTTTTAATTCCGTGTGCGGTTTAGCCAAAGAGATGCACGTGGCACGGCATCATTAGTGTCCCGATCTCGGATCTCGGATCTGGATCCCCTGACCCGGTCCGGGGTCGCGACAGGACTGGTATCAGAGCGGGACATGTTTCAGGCAATTAAAAGAAACTAGAAATCTTAAGTACGTGGCGAGGATTCGTTAGATAGAATCGTGTGAGCAATGTGTGACCACCCTGTACTTGATTTATATGTGCTAACAATTTATTTTACAGCGTTATGCCACCTCGCAAACGGGCAACAAACAGTAATCACGTTGCTAGTAACAGTTGATGGACCGCGCTCCAGGCCTGGGTCCTACCGAGGTTGGCGGACGTGTGAGTCCGTTGGGTCCGACCCTTTCGTAACCGGGGGGCAAGGGGCGTGCATCAACATTTTTGTTGTGTGGGTGTGCCAGATTTTCTATTTTACTTGGAATTGCAAGTGGTGATCCGGAGATCAACCTTCGCAAGTAAAAAGGAAATCAACTTCTTTCAAGTTTTCCATTGCACATATATTTAAGAAAAGAGACATTTTCTTGATTTGCCGCGAAAGGCGATTTTTTGGCGTTTATAGCCGATTTTTTGCGTTTATAGTACGCCGATTTTTTGCGTTTATAGCCGATTTACAATCCTTATCAATAATGAAAGACAAGAGTTGTGATTTTTGTCTCTTTTTAGAAAATACAAACTACAATGAAAAGCAAGAAAAGGAGGATCTAACTTCTCAGGAGATTGTGGGGGACCCGTTCAGATTGACGGTCGCAAGCCATATGTGGGCTTCGCCATCATCCATGCAGATGAGAACAGAGGATGCTATTGATTCGCTTGGCTTGGCTATAACCTCAGGTTTTTAGAGAACAAAGACCAAAAGGAGGTCCTATGTCCAATAAAAAACCAAGTAGACGGGCTGAAAAGGCACATATAAGCCATTGGAGGCAGAAGGAGAAGGCAAGGACCTTGGGGGGGGATACCCCCAAGGGACTTTTGTCACCTTGTAGTGGTGGTCGGTGTAGGATTTCCGCAGAGTTTTCTCTCTTTTCCTTCTCTGAATTTCTGTGCTTTGTCTGTGGCTCTGTGTTTCTTCCGATCTCTGTGATTTTTCTTGATCTCTTTCTTCTTGGTGAGCTCTCCTATTTATAGGCTTTTAGGTAGCCATTTAGGAGGGTTTATGAGCTTTGATTGTCATAAAGCTACATAAAGGGAGGAGTTACAGAATTGAATTCTTTATTTTGTAACTCCTTTTTCTTGGTTTCTGATTGGCCGGAGGAGATTGAGGGCATTTAATCACCTTTAATCGCCATGATGGGAGTAGTTTCATGGGTTAAATGCCATGAATCTCTTGACTTGTAACTCTCGGATGCTTGCTTCTGATTGGTCCGTCCAAAGGAATGGATTAATGACTGTAATAAAGCTAGTCAATTAATCACATTAAGTGGTCGCCGAGCATCTGAAGAGTCGCGGGCCGTGCCGCGTCTTTTGGGATTCTTCTGGCGATGATCATCGATGGATCTTCATGTAGATCGACATCAGATGACCATGTAATTTCAGGTGTTTGTTGCCAACAGCGGGTCGGTGCCATCTGTCCTGTCGATTTCTCGATCAGTCGGGTAGAAAGCACACTTTTTTTTGGTTGACTGGGTGGCGATCAATGTTGTTTTCGATACTCTTGATGATTGACCCGTGTTTTTGACGGATGTTAGAGGATTTGGTGTCTCAAAAGTATGAATTTTGGAAAGTACAAGAGGCTGGGCACTTCGAATCGTGAAAAAACGGTGAAAACCGGGGTTTCCGGGGCCTTCCCGGCGACCCCGGGCTCCAGGATCGCAGGGGCCTACGACCCTGGGCCAGGTTTTCCCCCCTTTTGTCCCGTTTTGTGTCCGTTTTTTGCTGTTTTTCGATTCTTTTTTCTTCTGTATTTTTCCTTGACATTTTTGACCATTTATTGGCCTGATTTCACTGTGGGAAACCTGATGATAATCCTTGCATTTTATTTTGCGAAGTTTCCAATTTCCTGAGAAAGCCGAAGACTTTGTCGCGCAGAGCTGCCGATTTTCCGTCAGAAGCTGAAATTGGGTCAAACGATGTCGGAATGACCTGAAATTTGGTGTGAAGCCTCCTGAGAAATAAATAAGACCAACCATAGGCTTTTGTTTGAGTTTTGAACCCGTTTGGGGTCCTATCACCAGTAGACTTGCTTTTGTCGCGATGAAGATGTCGCGGTTTGATGTGCGGTCAACCGATGTCCGATTGACTTGAAATTTGACAGGGAACCTATTGGAGTCATTTTAAGATGATCCATAGGCTATCTTGGAAACCATGGTCCCGGAGAGCTTTGCCGCCGAGAGGCCTGATTTGGCTTCCGAGCGTCAAACTACGGTCAAATGTTGTCGAAATGACCTGAAATTTGACGTGCAGCCCTTTATAAGCATTTTGAAGCCGTCCATGCGCTCTATCTGATGAGTGATGGTCTCGGTGGTTCTCGCCGCCGAGAGGCTTGATTTAGCTGTTCGAGGGTTGATGTAGGGTCAAACATTGTCGGTTTGACTCGGAACTTGACGTGGAACCTTTTGGATGTATTTTGAGACCATCCATCGGCTCTGATCGAAGATTTGGTGTCTCCGATGTTTTCGCCGCCGGGAGCTCCTTTTCGGATGCCGGAGAAGTGAAGTTAGGCCAAATGATTTTGAAATGGCCTGAAACTTCTTGTGTACTCCTCTTTTAGCTGTCTTGAAGAATCTTGCAGTTTTTGTTTGATTCTGACAAGATTTGATTTTTTGAAAGTAGCATTGCCTATTTTTGGCAGGTTGCGACTTCATGTAGCTCTTTCGATCTTGAAGAGGCAAAGTGACATTTTTGGTGTCAACAAATGCCCCCTCGAGGTACAGCGACGAGTTGCTTATCATTTGTAGTCGATGTGCCTCAAAGAGATTTTTTGAAGGAGAGCCCGTGACTTGACCAAGAGTCTTTGAGCAGTCTTTCTTTTTGGTATTTGTAGCCTTTTGAGCTTCCAGGGGAACTTTATGGTAGTGAAAAGGATCACGTACCATCTCGAGGCAAAGTTTTGAAGATGACATCAGGGATGTGGATTTGCGTTTTGACCTTGTGACCTAACAGGCTGTATGTGGCAGGTTAGGGGGTCGGGTTTGGTATTGATCGTGTGACCCAACAAGCTGTATGTGGAATGTTGGGGGATCAATTTTGGTTTTGATCTTGTGACCTAACAGGCTGTATGTGGCAAGTTAGGGGATCAGGTTTTGGTTTTTGGTTTTGGTCTTGTGACCCAACAAGCTGTATGTGGCAAGTTAGGGGACCAGGATTTGGTTTGGATTTTTGTGGAATGTCAATTTCAAGATTTTGGCTCAATTTGGTAGATGAGGCTGGATGGTTTGAATTTTGGAAGCTCATGGGGCTTGGAATTTTCTTTGTATGGTCCAATCAACTCAAAAGAGGCATGGAACCATTTTTGTATGCTCTTGGTAAGAGGGATTTCTCTTTGACTCAAAGCCCAATTTTTTTTTTTAAGTGCCTAGGTGGTCAAACCTGGCTCATATGGGCTAACCCATGGGACCTTAAGCTTTTGAAATGGCTTAGATCTCATATGGTGTCATTTTTGTAAAGAATATCAAAAAATATCTCATTTGGATAGAGAATATCTAAGAATATCTTTACTTGGAGAGAATCTCTCATATTCCCTTTATTTTGGGATAGGATATCTCAAGATATCTTTCTTTTGGGAAAGAATCCTTCATCGATCCTATCTTTTGGGAGAAAATCTCTCATTGATTTCTTTTTGGGAGAAAATCCTTCAAGATATCTTTCTTTTGGAAAAGAATCTTTCTAATCTCTTTCTTTTGGTAAGGTTACTAATTAGTATCACTTACCTTTTTCTTCTTTCCTTCTTTGGTTTGCTCTCTTCTATAAAAGCAAGGAGAAGGTTGGATCTCTTGCTCTTATTACTTTCTTTTGTAATAATCTCAAGAGGGCTTCAAGACCAAGAGTTCTTCTTCTTCAAGATCTTCAAGACTTTTCTACTTCTTCTCCATCAATGGCTTCAAGTAAGTTCCCTTTTTCAAGAAAACCCCATTGTAGGAAAAAAAGGTTCTTTCTTCTTTTTTTTTTGTTTCTTTCTTTTCTTTTCTACTTTTTTTTTTCTCACGTGTTTGCTTCTTTTTTTTTTTTGCTTTCTTTTCTTCTCTTTTTTTTGTTTGTGGGCCGTACGGACAGATCCGTACGGATCTGGCCGTACGGCCACGTGGCCTGTGGGCCATCTCCCCTTTTTTTCTTCTTTTTTCTCTTTTTTTTTTGTTTTCTTTCCCTTTTTTTTTGAGAAAGTTTCTTTTCTTTTTTTTTGCTCATCATGATAATGCCCCCTTTTTTTTTGGCAAACCTAGATGTTCATGCATGCATTCAATTGTAAATTAAATTTGTAGCATGATGTGATAGCATACCTGAAAGTTTTCGCAAATTTGGGAATTTGGAGCTCGCAGCGATGTTGAGCCCTTCCTGATTTTGAGGAGACTTTGAGGTTTCGAAAGTTTGGAGTTTCGGAGCTCGCAGCAATGTTGAGCCCATCCTCAAGCTTTCTATTTCTTTCGGGATAGTTCCTTTTCTTCGGAATTGCCCCGGCATCATGTCAAAATTTCACCAGATTTTTAGCGAGATTCTGTCATTTTGATGTTTGATCTTTTTCTTTTCCATCGTTTTCAAGTGGTTCCTCCAGAACGAACAAGGGTAAAGAGCCTGCTACAAGCGTACCTCGTCGATCTTCTAGATCTTCTAATCCGGCCGTTCAGCAGGCCTTTGAGAAGGTCCAGTATGTTGAGAGAAATCTGGAAGAGTGCGACTCCCTCAACAGAGATGAGATGAGGCAGCGACTGATCACTCTCAAGGGAGAGGAATTCTATAAGATCATGGTAAGCCGTCGTCCATGGGTGATGGAAGATCAGAGCGTTTTGCCCAAGCCTACCTTCTTCTTTGGTGATGCAGTCCCTGATGACATGACATACCAGAGGAGGTGTTTTCAGTTCTCTTTCACAACAGATGGTGAGAAGAAGACTGTTGTTACCCAGTCGATGTTTGATCGCACCGTCTCGATTCTGAGCCTTGCCCCCACGTGCCCTAAGAGGGAAGATCCTCCAAGCTAGGTGAGAAGGACAAATGTAATCAAGACCGGGGTTTTTGTTGGCCGTTCTCCTGGATATACGGAGAGGTCGCCTGTTGACATGGACCTTTTAATGCCATCCAGCGGTTACTAGGGTTCTGATTATCCGTCGGTCGATTTGAGACCGGTGGGCCTTGGTATTTTTAGCGGTGACGGCAGCAATTGGATCAAGCCTTTTCGACTTCGCGGCCGTTTCAATGCTGACTCCGAGTGGAAGTCGTGGACTGATCGCGTCCTGCTGATTGGAGGCGCCGTTTTGAAGGAAGCCGGGATTTTTGATGCGGTCCGTGCTTTTAGGGAGACCGTGATCTTTTCCGACGAGGCCTTCATGGCTATGCTGGAGTCATTCCTCCCACAAACCAATACCTTCGTTGTGACGAATGGTGAGATTGGTTTCTCTTTGAAGGAGCTGAGCGCCATTACTGGATTGCCTATCCTTGGAAAACTCTATGAGGAGTTTATGCCGATTGACAGCGTCCTTGAGGGGCAGTCTGAGGAGTTTAGGCTTCTATACTTTCAGCTTGTCGCCTTCTATGATTTTTTGAAGGAGAAGGGGGGTTTGAAAGTTAGATCCAGCAGTTGGAAGAGTTCTAGCTCTTCATTCCCCAACTTTTTTGATAGTAGGGAGTCTTCGGGTGGCGTGACCCAGGAAGCCGGAGCTCAGGATCCAAGTTCGAAGAAGATCTTGGCCATGCAAGAAGAGTTGAGAGATTTCTGTGCGAGTACAAGCGCCATATGTCCTGACATTGCACTGCGGAGAGATCTCGCTGTTTACCTCACTTATTGGCTTGGTGAGGCTATTTTTACTGGAGGAGATGGAACGCACATCAGGCCGCATTGTATTTTTTCGGCTTGTCAGATGGCGTTTGGAGAGCAGCTTGCTTTGGTGCCAGCTCTTTACTCCTACCTGTGTACCGAACTGCAGGCTGCTGCTTTTTTGGTTCGGCTTGGGCTTCCCATGAATAGGTTATTTTCAGCCCATATCTTTTATTCGTGGTACGTATACCACTGTCCTGGCTTCCACCGGCTGGGTGCTACACAGGATGATGATCCTCTGGTGATTCGACTGGCTAAGGGCAAAGCCGTGTCCGAATCACTTTTGTTTGCCCGCATGAGGATCCGACGGTTCAGGGACGTCGAGATGGGGCAGTCTTCAGTAAAGCTTTCTCCGGAGTTGCGGAAGAAGGCTTTTGATTTTGGTGCCTCCCGAGACTCTACCAGGGCGGGGTCGGGAAGGCATTATTCCTTGACGAATGCAGAGAGAGAGTGGCTTTTCAGCATACGTGTCGGCACGATGGTGTACCGCAGACATCTTTTCGTCGACATCCAGCCGTATGTACCCTCTCGCTTTGCTTTGTAGTTGGGTTTTTCTCAAGGCGTTGTTGGAGCGCCTTCAAGCATGGTGAAGCGCTTTGGAGGCTTACAGGACGGGAGAAATGCATGGGCTTTCTATAGTGCTGAAGACACTAGAGCCATGATTTCTTATCCTGTGTTGCTGACTTCCCCGACTGCCGGCTTTGCGAAGTGGTTCGCGGAGAGCTTTTCGGCATATCGGGGGCTTTCCAAGAAGGAGCTTGATGTGAAGCTGGCATCTGGAAAGGGCCTTGGAAAGTCGGATGGCGTCCGGCGAGAGGAAGTTTGGGCCTTCCTTTCTAGAGAGAAGCACAAGATAGGCTTTCTCGGTGACCAGGGCGTCATTGGTTCTGAAGCTGCTCGAGAAATACCTGATGAGGCTTTAGAGCAGCTAGAACAGGAGGAAGCCTTGGATGCAAGCGGCACAGAGGCAAGCTTCCGTGGAGTCTACTGGCAAGAAAAGACCATCCAGTGAGGAGTCAAGTGGGAAACCTGACTCTGACAGCGGAGCAGGTTCCTCTAAGAAGCGAGCCCGCCGGGGTAAGAGGGGGAGGAGTCATCATCGCAGGAAGGGGCAGCATGAGGACTCTCCTGACTTGGAAGTTCCTCTTACTATCAATGAGGATGTGCCAGTGGATGCTGACGAGCCTCCAGAGAAGAGAAGCCGAGAAGAAGAGACCGTCGGTGAAGGTATGATTCTTCCTTTTTCTCTTTCCATTTCTTTTCATGGGATTTTCCATGTTTTGATTTTCTTCTTGTTTCTGCTTTTCTTTCTTTTTTTTTTTTAGCAGAGGAAGACTTGGTGATGCTTGAGGTTCCAACCGATGAGGTGGTGACGGATCCTGTCGGGGCACCTGAAGAAGAACCGAGGGACTTTGGAGTGAATCCAGAATCTCCAATTGGTATGACTTCTCTTGCTTTTTTTTTTTTTGTGTCTGCGACTTGGTTTGCTAACATTTTTTTTTAGCTGACATGCCACAGGATTCTGATGACTTCGAACCATCGATGGATGCAAATGTTAATGATGCTTCCGATGCGTTCATGGAGGAAGAAAGTGTTCCGCCAGTCGTCGAAGAAGGTATTTTGTAGTAATAACCCTGATAATGATTTTCAAATAGGATTATATTCATACCTTTTTTGCATTTCTTTGGCAGGTTTTGAAGTGACAGGGGAGGATCCGTCGCTTCCAGAGCAAGGGATGCCAGAGGTTGATCCAGAGGTAGAGATTCCTGGGACCAGTTCTGACAATGTTGAGGAGATACCTCGTGCTGAGATTCCTTCCCGAGCAGGAGCAGCTTTAACTGGAAAGAGTTCTTTTGTTACTCTTCCAACAGATGATGACATGAGCGGCCGACCAACGGAGTTGGGTGAATCTTCAGCTGGGCCATCTCTTCTTTTTGCGAAGAAGGTGGTGGTGCGGGTTCTGAGCTCTTGGATTGAGACTCTCTTTTCTGGGCACTTAGAAGCCGGATTTGGCATGATCCAGCATGTGCAAGAGATTCTCAGTGATGCCGAAGAGGCTGGTCTGGATGTCACAGATGCCAGGGCGATCATTGATAGGATCATTGAGCTGGGTGACAGGTGGTTTGAGACCATGGGTTTTCCTGACGGCCAGTTCTTCAAGGAGATGTTCCTGGACCCTGCGGATAAGGCTTAATCTAACCTGGATGAGGCTAAAGAAAGTAGGAAGCAGGTAGTCCGAGAGAAAAACTTAGAAGAACTAACCATCATCGAGCTGACACATGACCTTAACATCCTTGATAGGGAGGTCGATGAGGCCAGGAAACGTCTCGAGCATCTGCAGGCACAAGTCGCTGCCAAGTGGACTGCAATAATAGAGGCTCGTGACAGGGAGAGTGCTCTGATTCGCCGGGTTGCAGATGCCAACCGAGTTCTTGAAAGGAAATCTCAAGAAAGCGAACGATGGCAAACTGCTCGGGATAATCTTCCCGGTGCGAAAGAAGGGTTTCAATCCACCCCAGCATCTCATGGCAAGTTCTTGAAGAATCGTGCCCTGGAATCCTTGACGGCTGAGGCCAAAAGTTTGCTTGAGGAGCTGAACTCTTGGCTGGAGACCATTTTTGATTGAGCTCCTGTATTTGTAGCATAAACTATCCTTCTCTCTCTCTTTTTTAGTACCACTTGTATTTTTTTGGTACTTTTCTCTTTTTTTTTTGTAGTGTTTGTGAACACTTTCTTTTTTTTTTCTTGGCACCACATGTATTTTTTGGTACTCCTTCTTTTTTTTTTGTTTGTAGTGCTTGTGAACACTACCTTTTTTTTTGGTACCACATGTATTTTTTTGGTGCTCTTTTTTTTATTTTTCCTACGCTCACTTAAATCTTTTTGTGATGAAAGTAATTGCTAAATGGGATGCTCTTCTTTTTTTTGTTATCCCTACGCTCACTTGAATCTTTTTGTGATAAAAGTAATTGCTAAATGGGATGCTCTTCTTTTTTTTGTTATCCCTACGCTCACTTGAATCTTTTTGTGATAAAAGTAATTGCTAAATGGGATTTGATCAAAAGCTTGTCATTTTGTGAAAATCTTTTGTCAAATGATTGTTTTGGCATGGAAGCCAGATTTTTGCTTGTGGCATGGAAGCCAATTTTGGCATGAGAGCCAGCTTTTCTTGTGGCATTGATAGCCAAGTTTTTTTTGTGGCATCTATAGCCAGTTTTGGTGGCATTGATAGCCGAGTTTGTGGCATTGATAGCCAAGTTTCGTGGCATTGATAGCCGGGTTTTTTGAAAGCCAATTTTTGTTTGTGGCATTGATAGCCGGTTCTGTTTTGGTGGCATTGATAGCCGGTTTGTGGCATTTATAGCATGTTTTGTTTTGGTGGCATTGATAGCCGGTTTGTGGCATTTATAGCCTGTTTTGATGGCATTTATAGCCGGTTTGGTTTTCAAAAATGCAAGTATCGACTAAAAGTCGCCTCCCTGCTGAATGTTCTTGCAAGTATCGATGGAATGTCGCATCCTTGCTCATTCGGTTGCGAGTATCGATGGAATGTCGCATCCTCGCGGATTTGGGTGCAAGTATCGATGGAATGTCGCGTCCTTGCTTTTCAAATTTTGGTTTTGCGGGTACTGACTTGATGTCGTTTCCCCACGATTTTTGAAATTTGTGGTTTTCTCGAACCTTTGGGTTATGGATATCAACTGAAATGTTGCGTCTCCATGGTTTTTTAGGTTTTTTCGAACCTTTGAAATTTGGGTTGTGGATATCAACTGAAATGTTGCGTCTCCACAGTTTTGGATTTTGCAAGTACCGACGGAATGTCGCTTCCCTGCGATTTTGGAAGTGTCGAACGTGGTTCGCTTGCTTCCGATTTGTGTGAGTATCGACTATGCGTCGCTTCCCCGCGGTTTTTGAAAAACCATTTTTTTTGTTTAAAGACACGAGGGTCATAAATTTTGACCTAAAACCATTTTGGTGGTAAAAGGCAGGGTGGACTAGGGTGGAAATCCCTGAATCCGGATTTTGTTTCAAACCATGAATTTTGGGTTCAAGGGTTGAAAACTTTGGTCAAGTTAGGGAAAGGTTCCTAAACTTGGGTTTTTTTTTTTGAACAATGAAACGATGAAAGTAAGCATTGTTTTAAATTTCTAGAAATTTCAACATTTGACATGAAAATTCTAAAAAATGGTGGGTTTAGCGAGCGTGTACCTGGAAACCGGCTTTGGCCGTACAGGCATTGCTCTTACCCAGTTGGGTAAGTCTTCAAGGGTAGTACCGCTTTAAGAACTTGCCGTTGATGGGCAGCATACATCTGTCACCTTCCATGTTTAGGAGTGCGTATGCGCCGTTGGAGAAAACCTTGTTGATGACGTAGGGTCCCTCCCATTTTGGCTCAAATTTGCCTTTGGACTTGTGAGCGAAGACCATTGGTCTTTTTACCGCAAGAACCAAGTCACTCTTTTTGTAGGCGCGTTGCCTGACCTTTTTATCGAAAGATCCTGCCATGCGTGCTTGGTAAAGTTCAATGCTTTGTTGAGCTTCGAGCCGTCTCTCATCGAGATTGTCCAGCTCATGGAGTCGCAATTTGACATTGCTTTCTTGAGTCATGTCATTTTGCAAGGATACCCTCAAGGAAGGAATTTGTACTTCCAAGGGCACGACAGCTTCGCATCCATAGACTAAGGAGAATGGTGTGCTATGGGTTGGTCCTCGAACGGTGGTTCGGTAGGCCCACAAAGCTTCAGACATTTTGCCGCTCCAGTCTCTTTTGTGACTAGAGACCATTTTTTTTGAGGATTTTGCAGAGTGTTTTGTTGAAAGCTTCTGCTAACCCGTTTGCTGCCGGATTGTATAGAGTCGAAGGACAGCTTTGGATTTTATATTTGTCGCAGAACCTGTAGAATCGATGATCCCGAAATTGTGGTCCGTTATCATGGACGAATCTTTTGGGTATGCCGAAACGACAAATGATGTTGGTGCGCAGGAACTGAAGGACTGATGAGGTCTTCATTTCGTTAAACGCAAATGCTTCTGACCACTTGGAGAAATAATCCATAGCGGCGAAGATGAAGCGATGACCTTTGCTCGAAGGGGGAGAAATAGGACCTATGATGTTCATACCCCAGGCTTCGAAAGGCCATGAGATCGCTGTAGGATGCAGCCATTCTGGAGGCATGTGAATGTAATCTCCATGAACTTGGCATTGTTGGCAGCGCTTAGCGAATTGCATTGCGTCAACTACCATGGTAGGCCAGTAATATCCTAACCTTTTTATCTGATCATAGAGCTTGGGTCCAGCCTGATGAGCTCCACAAAGACCAGCATGAACTTCTTTGAGTGCTTCTTCAGCCTCTTGTTGTGACAAGCAGCGTAGAAGTACTCCGTTGAAGGATTTCCTGTAAAGGATTTTTGAAGGAATATCCAAATGAAAGCTTGGGGTTCGCCTTTGGGTGCTTACCCGTTCTTTTGGATCTTCAGGTAGGATTCCAAACATAATGTAATCAATGAACGGATCCCTCCAGTCGCCGATTGAAGTCTGAAGGATTGAAATCTGACTTCCAACCACTTGGTGGCATTCAGCAACAGCTTGGTGTGTGTTAAGAGGAGGAAGGATTCTTCTTTCGCACACTGTGATTTGCATGTTTTCCCCTTCCTGGATTGCCATAGATGTGGCAAGTCCAGCTAGGGCATCTGCACGTATGTTTTCACCTCTACGAATGTGGGTGATGTGACAGATGTCAAACTTTTGCAGAAGTGATTGTGCCTTGTTGTAATAAGGCAGCAAATCTGGCTTCCTGACTTCAAATTTCTGATTCATCTGGTTGACGATCAGTTGAGAGTCTCCAAAGACTTCCAGCATGGTGATACCGGATTCGATGGCGAGTTCCAATCCTAAGATCAGAGCTTGATATTCAGCTGCATTGTTTGTGCATGGTTCCAGTAGCGAGAAAGCGTGTGGAATCATGTATTTGTCGGGGCTAACAAAGAGGATGCCAACTCCCGAGATCAGCTGTCTTTTTTCATTTGTCATGGTTGCACCGTCAAAGTACATGTCCCAGGAGGCACTTTGTGAGAAAGTCTCCACATTGTAGACTGGTTCGTCTGGGAGATCATCTCTGAGTGGAGAATCTTTAGGCAATGGATGCTCTGCGAGGAAGTCCGCTAGAGCTTGCCCTTTGATTGCTTTTTGTGGTACATACCTAATATCAAATTGTGACAGAAGGATGGACCATTTTGCCAGTCGAGCATTGAGAGAACCTGCCTTTGTGACAAGGACCTTCAAGAGGTTGACCCTCGAGACCAAGTATACTGTGTTGGAAAGCAAGTAGTGACGTAGCTTTTGTACTTCGAACATCACTGCAAGACATTCTTTTTCGACAGGAGAGTAGCGATGCTCTGCACCTACTAGTATGCGGCTGAGGTAATATAGAGCAGCTTCTTTTCTCTGATCATTTTCTTGCGCAGCAGAGCTCCCAAAGAGTGATCAAGGGCTCTTGTGTACAAGATGAATGGTTTTCCGGTGGTAGGAGCAGCTAACACTGGAGGTTTTGTCAGGTATGACTTAATGTCTTGGAAAGCAGCTTCACAGTCAGCATCCCAGACAAAGTTTACACCCTTTTTCATCAACCGGGAGAATGGACGGCATTTCCCCGAAAGATTGGAGATGAACCGTCTGATGTAGGCCAATCTCCGTTGAAGCCCTTTGAGTTCTCTCAAGGTTCTTGGAGAGGGCATTTCTAGAATGGCTTTGACTTTTATGGGGTCAAGCTCTATTCCAGCTTTCCGAACTAGGAATCCAAGGAACTTACCCAACGAGACGCCGAAGAAGCATTTCAAAGGATTCATTCGTAGTTTGTGTTTGCGAAGCCGGAGGAAGACTTCTCGAAGGTCTTTGAGATGATCTTCTTTTCTTTTGCTTTTGACGGCGAGGTCATCAACGTAACATTCAACCGTCTTGTGCTGCATATCTTGGAATATTTTCATCATAGCCCTCTGATATGTGGCACCAGCATTTTTCAGACCAAATGGCATGACGGTGTAGCAATACACGCTAAATGGGGTCCGAAAAGATGTATGTTTTTCATCTTCAGGATGCATCTTTATCTGATTGTAGCCAGAGAAACCATCCATGAATGTCATTCGCTCGAATCCACAGGTATTATCAATCATTACCTTTGGTATGGGGAGAGGAAATTCATCTTTTGGGCATGCGCCATTCAGGTCTCTATAGTCAATACAGACCCTGATCTGCCCATTTTTCTTTGTCACGGGGACAATGTTGGCCAACCATTCAGGATGTTGTTCCTAACAGATGAAGCCGACGCTTTTGAGTTTTTGAACTTCTTGTTCAATTTTATCCATCACATCTGGACGGAATCTTCTTTGGCCTTGTTTGACAGGCTTGATGTCTTCTTGAAGATTGAGTTTGTGAACCGCTATTTTGGGGTCTAAGCCTGGCATTTCAGCGCAAGACCATGCAAAGCAATCAACGAACTCACGAAGAAAAGCGATATACTCGGGTAACTCATCATCCTTTATATTCTTGCTTATGAATACAGGACGTGGGTTATCTGGTGTTCCCAAGTCTATCTTTTGAACAGGATCTTCTGTTAGAAGGTTCGAAGGTGGTTCCTCCACAATATTTTCGAAGGCTTCCAGCTCAACGAAACCTTCTAGGGTTTCAAAGGCATTTCCAGACCAAGGTTTTGTTCCTTTCCATGGGTCTTCTTGATCGGTAATTTTCCCAAGGCTTGCTATGAGATGATCCCAATCGCCTGTTGAAACCGGGTCGAAGTAGGCTACTTCTTTTGGAGATGAGGGTTCTTCTGGGTCAGAAGACCGCACGTCTGTGCCATCGGATAACTCCTCTTCATTTTCGGAGAAATCGTGCCAATTGGATGAGCTTCCTGGATCTTTGTCAGGTGACTCATCAAAGAGATATCCAGGGAGATCGATGTCTTCATGGACTTGAGAAGTTGAGGCTTGGTCAGTATATTGACTTTTAAGCCTTTGTGTCAACTGTCTCAGGGGAGTGTCGGGTTCATACCCTAACCCGTGTGAAGACTTTTCTACATAGCCGTAGAGTCTCCAATCTTCCAGCTGGCTTTTGGTCAAGACGGGCCCCAATGGCGTGAGAATACCGCGTCCTTCTCCCAAACCGACTGGGTTTTGAGCGTCATAGCCCATTTTCTTCATAATAGCTTGTGCCACAGAACTGTATAAGGATAGTTGAGGCATACCTTTATTTTGGAAAGGTTCAAGCGTGGAGTTTGATGAAGAAGCATCTGATCTATGGAAAAAGATCGGTTTTTCCTTTGCTGAAGTTGCTGGAACAACGAAGGAAGCTGACGTAGGATCTTCTATGTCAGAAGTTGTCTCCATTGGAGTGAGAGCAGGCTGAACTTGCTGAGTGTCAGCTTGGCTTGACGATGTGTCGTCTTCTGGCTCTGAATCCGAGTCCGTGTCTTGCATGATAGACACGAAAGAGACAACAAATTTCCCCCAGGCTTTTGCTTTGCCTTCTTCACTTTAGTTGTGATGACCAAAGGCTTTGAAGGTTTGAGGGAGATGATGAAGGGAGTTTGAATGCTCTCTTCAGATTTACCGGATGGTTTGTTTTCTTCCGGTGATTGTTGAAGAGCTTTGCCTTTATATATCTTTCTGGAGATTTTCGGCAAAGGATGCTGTGTGCTTCTCCTCTTCTTCTTTTTCACCTTCATACATCTGTGAGTCTGCGAAGTAGACTTCTTTACCTTTGAAGGGTTTTCTGTCCGCAAAGACTCGATGTATCATGCCGTCGTCGCCAACAAACTTGATGCATTGATGTAGAGTTGAAGGGACAACACCATTCTCGTGGATCCAAGGGCGTCCGAAGATAGATACAGATGTGTGGCTCAGCTTGCTGGGTGGGATGCCCAACTCTTCGAGAGCCGATGTGGAGATGAGGTTGAGTGCAGAACCTGGGTCGATCTGAACTCTGTGCATAGGCATTTCCTTGATATACCCTGTGAAGTACAGGGGTCGGTTATGCCTGGTTTCGCCAAGTAGGAGGTCTTCCTTTGTGAAGGCGATGGTTGCACTGGCTGCTTTTTTAACCGAGAGGCATTCAATGCATGATCCCTCAGTTTTCTTCTTTTCTCCCTTAGAGGAGGCTTCTGAGTTTTTGACCCGGTAATCCATTTCAATTTGGAGGACTTGCGGGGCATATTTGTCGACATCCTCATTCAGCTTTTGTAATTCCGAGATGAGATTATCACGAGTGTGCGGAGACATTCGTACCAAATCTAGGATGTGCAGACGTGCAGGTATGTGCTTGAAGTGTTCAATCAAGTCATACTTGAAAGCCTCCTTAGGGCCTGCATGTTCATCATTGTTGCCACTAGGGGCGCTTACAACATCTTTTCCCGAAGGATTTACATATGTAAAGGAAGATTGGTTGTAATTTTTGTGGTAGTCCCGGCCAGAGCGGGTGCCTCTACCAACTTCGAGAGCTTCTTGAGAAGGGTCTTCGTTTGGAAGATTGTCTTCAGGATCAAGAGGCTGTCGTTTTTCATTTGCTGAGGATGAATCAGCAGCAGAGTTGCCATCCTCAGTGATCGTGTTGCACGGAGCATTTTCCGGGAACAAGTCCTGAACAGCATCCAGCAACCTTTCTTCTTCGTTGACTAATTCATCGTCCCAAGCATCAATGGCTGGGAATTCTTCAGTCAGGAAGGGTGTGAACTTTGAAGTCACAGTCTCAGGAGAAGAAACCTGAGAGGGTGTCATCTCAGTGAAAGTCACGTGAGACGAGGTGGCTTCAGAAGATACATTGCTAGGCGTCGCCGGAGTGTAAGTGCTTTCATCAGACGATGCTTCGGAAGAGCTATAATCCCGAATTATCACATTACAGGAA
Source organism: Litsea cubeba (assembly GCA_012931725.1). Taxonomy (NCBI): domain Eukaryota; kingdom Viridiplantae; phylum Streptophyta; class Magnoliopsida; order Laurales; family Lauraceae; genus Litsea; species Litsea cubeba. The sequence continues at coordinate 107,422,378 of CM022946.1, forward strand.
GCTCTGACGGGAGACGTTGCCTGATCGGAGTCAGACTCATCCTCGGATGTAAGAGGATCGTCTATCCAGCAATTTTCTCCATTTTCAGGAGTTAAGGGGGGATGTACCTGGTGGTCTTCAGGGACTTCAGGCTCTGGATTGCGAGGGGGCTTCGTTGACGCGGTCTTGCTCTTGTTCTAGAGCGAGTCGCTGCAAGATCCTTGCATATTCTTCAAGATCAGGCATGGGAGCCGGATCTTCTTCTTCATCAACTCTTTGTGGCTCAACATGGTTGGTTTCCACTGGAGTAATGAGAGGTGCTGGGTCAGCAGCATTTTCTTGTACAGCTTCTTGGTCTTCTTCATTATCAGACCAGGATCCTTGTGGCTGTAGGGGGTTATACCAGATTACTGGCATAAGATGAGACTCAGGAACCCATTCTTCATCGGAGAGATATTCTCCTGTTTCAAGGGACTCCTCCCACTCATCTGTGTAGTTGGATTCGAATCCATCATCGGTGTCGCTGGACTCGTATCCATCAATGGAGAATCCAACTACCGAATTGCAAGAGTATGATGCCTCCTGCATGGCATCTTTGAATTGAGGTGGCATGAAATCACTGAGAGTGAATTTTCTTACCCCCTTTGAAGTCTCTGGAAGGGATGTTTTCGTTGCCTCCAGTGAAGCGGTAGAGGAAGCCTCTACCTTTTCTTTGACTTCTTGTTTTGGCTGGGTCTTCTCTTGCCGTTTGAGCTTGAGGAGGTGTTTCCTAGCCTACCTTCGCTGTTGAGCTGTAGGCTTTGTTTTCATGACCTCCCAATTTTCATCTTCCAGGAGATCAGGATGTACCCATATCGGTTGTCAGTCTGGTGTCAGGTAAGGAACCAGTTGCTCGGACGCTTGGATTGAGTTTATCACCTTGAAGGAAGTAGTGATCTTCTTCTTCGGTAATTTTGATGTTTGTCCACATGTCACCATGTTGACGGAGGCAGACCCATAGTTTTTGTCAAAGGTGATGACTCCGTTTTTCCACATCTCGTTTATTTTCTCCCTCACAACGAAGCATTGGTTGAGAGGATGCGAGATCATCTGGTGGTATGGACAGTACCGAGGATCGTTGGTTTTGCTAACATCACCCAGTCTTTTTGGTTCAGGCAAGGTGAGCTTGCCGTTTGCCACAAGAGCCCCGAAGATTTCATCAACGTCTTCATCAAACGGGTATTTCTTCTCTACTCGTTCTTTGAAGGCATCTGAGAGTTCAGGTCTCTTACCAGCAACTTTATTTTCAGCTTTCTTTGGTGGCTGAGGAGCTGACTTGGTCTGCACATTGAGGACCTCTTTTTTCTTTGGTTTAGAGGTTGCAATGGTGGTTGGCTCCTTTCTTGATGATTTCTGACTGTTGAGGTCTTTAATCACCGTTTCAGCTTCCATGGAAGCTTCTAGGAGTTCTCCCAGGTTTTTTGATTTGTTGCCGATGATCATGGAGCGGATTCTGGCTCTCATGTTGTTTCGGCAAATGTCGACTAGCGACGCTTGTGGCAGTACATCAGAGCATTTGTACGCCATTGCTTTCCACTTGTGAATGAAGTCATATGTTGATTCATTCTCCCCCTGTTTTAGGCTGCACAGCTGAGCCATAGTAGCGGGATGATCCTTGTTGACACCAAAAATAGTCACTTTGCCTTTTTCAAGATCCAAAGAGCTACATGAAGTCGTAACCTGCCATAAATAGGCAATGCTGCTTCCAAAAATCAAATCTTGTCAGAATCAAACAAAAACTGCAAGATTCCTCCAGACAGCCAAAATAGGAGTACACAAGAAGTTTCGGGCCATTTCAAAATCATTTGGCCTAACTTCGCTTCTCCGACAGCCAAATCAGGCCTCTCGGCGGCAAAGCTCTCCGGGACCATGGTTTCCAAGACAGAGCCTATAGATCATCTTAAAATGACTTCAATAGGTTCCCTGTCAAATTTCAAGTCAATCGGACATCGGTTGACCGCACATCAAACCGCGACATCTTCATCGCGACAAAAAGCAAGTCTACAGGTGATAGGACCCCAAACGGCTTCAAAACTCAAACAAAAGCCTATGGTTGGTCTTATTTATTGCTCAGGAGGCTTCACACCAAATTTCAGGTCATTCCGACATCGTTTGGCCCAGTTTCAGCTTCTGACGGAAAATCGGCAGCTCTGCGCGACAAAGTCTTCGGCTTTCTCAGGAAATTGGAAACTTTGCAAAATAAAATGCAAGGATTCTCATCAGGTTTCCTACAAAGAAATCAGGCCAATAAATGGTCAAAATGTCAAGGAAAAGTACAGAAGAAAAAAGAATCGAAAAACAGCAAAAACGGACGCAAAACGGGACACGAAAGGGGGAAAACCCCGCCTGCGACCCTGGGCCAGGGTCGCCGGCGACCTTGGAACCCGGGGTCGCCGGGAAAGCCCCGGAAACCCCGGTTTTCGCCGTTTTTTCGCGATTCGAGGTGCCCAGCCTCTGGTACTTTCCAAAATTCATGCTTTTGAGACACCAAGTCCTCTGACATCCGTCCAAAACACGGGTAAATCATCAAAAGTATCAAAGACAATATTGATCGCCACCCGGTCAACCAAAAAAGTGTGCTTTCTACCCGACCGATCGAGAAATCGACAGGACAGATGGCACCGACCCGCTGTTGGCAACAAACACCTGAAATTACATGGTCATCTGATGTCGATCTACATGAAGATCCATCGATGATCATCACCAGAAGAATCCCAAAAGACGCGGCACGGCCCGCGACTCTTCAGCTGCTCGGCGACCACTTAATGTGATTAATTGACTAGCTTTATTACAGTCATTAATCCATTTCTTTGGACGGCCCAATCAGAAGCAAGCATCCGGGAGTTACAAGTCAAGAGATTCATGGCATTTAACCCATGAAACTCCTCCCATCATGGCGATTAAAGGCGATTAAATGCCCTCAATCTCCTCCGGCCAATCAGAAGCCAAGAAAAAGGAGTTACAAAATAAACAATTCAATTTTGTAACTCCTCCCATTATGTGGCTTAATGACAATAAAAGCCCATAAACCCTCCTAAAAGGCTACCTAAAAGCCTATAAATAGGAGGGCTCTCCAAGAAGAAAGGAGACACAGACACAACATCATCAGACAGCAGACAGAAAAATCAGAAATCCAGAGAAAGGAAAAAGAGAGAAAACTCTGCGGAAGTTCTACACCGGCCACCGCAACAAGGTGACAAAAGTCCCCTGGGGGGTAACCCCCCCCCCCCCCCCCAAGGTCCTTGCCTTCTCCTCCTGCCTCCAATGGCTTAGATGTGGCTTTTCAGCCCGTCTACTCGGCTTTTTATTGGACATTGGACCTCCTTTTGGTCTTTGTCCTCTAAAAACCCGAGGTTATAGCCAAGCCAAGCGAATCAATAGCATCCTCTGTTCTCATCTGCATGGATGATGGCGAAGCCCACATATGGCTTGCGACCGTCAATCTAAACGAGTCCCCCACAATCTCCTGAGAAGTTAGATCCTCCTTTTCTTGCTTTTCATTGTAGTTTGTATTTTTTTAAAAGAGACAAAAATCACGATTCTTGTCTTTCATTGTTGATAAGGATTGTAAATCGGCTATAAATGCCAAAATCGGCTATAAACGCCAAAAATCGGCTATAAACGCCAAAATCGGCTATAAATGCCAAAAAAATCGCCTTTCACGGCAAACAAGAAAAATGTCTCTTTTCTTAAATATATGTGCAATGGAAAACTTGAAAGAAGTTGATTTCCTTTTTACTTGCGAAGGTTGATCTCCGGATCACCACTTGCAATTCCAAGTAAAAATAGAAAATCTGGCACACCCACAAAAAAAGAAATGTTGATGCACGCCCCCTTCGCCCCCCGGTTACGAAAGGGTCGGAACCAAACGAACTCCCACGTCCGCCGACCTCAGTAGGAACCCGGGCATCCGGGAGCGCGGTCCATCAATCCTCACCTTTGAAGTGAGTCGGGAAGCGTGTCTCTAGCATGGCCCAGTTTTGGATTGAGTCCTCCGGCAGAGTGGAGTACCAATCGAAGGCCGTACCTTTTAGGGTACTTGCAAAGAGGCGGATCTTGAGTGCATCTTGATCCGCGATAGCTCCCATTAGGATCTTGAAGTGGATGACGTGCTGTCTGGCTGATCCTTTCCCCGTATATGTTTGGAGAGTAGGATGCTTGAATTTGGTGGGGAACGGGACCGAGTCCATCCATAAAGGATATGGTGGCTTGATCCCATGCTCCTTGAGTATATCCTCTTCTTTTGCTTTGGCGAGGATACTGTCTACGTCCTTTTTGGTAAGGGCGCGTCACTCATTTTCTTCTCCATTTACCTCATCGTCTTGATGATTCGGAGGAGGTTCATTGATCGCCTGATTTTGGAAGGCGAGGAGAAGGTTTTCCATCAGAGTTTCAATCCTCTGCTGGCCTTGTTCCAACTGCTGGATGCGGGTGATCGCATCTTCTGGAGGTGGATTGCGGGGTGGTGGCTCAGAATTTGTAGCCAAGACGTTCATCCTTCGTGATTCGAACGAAGAAACTGTCCTGGTGACTGAGCTGGGGCTCATTCTTTTTGAAGAAGAGCTTGAGGAAGGATCACTCTGCTGTCCTTTGCTTGAAGGAGCAGGGGATTCTTCTGAATGTCTTCTTATCCTGGAGACGCTGCGGGTCATCGGACGTCGGACATGGATTTTTATTGCTGATTTTTGGCGCCTTCTGGTTTTTCCAACCATATGGACGGCAGCAACTTGGTTGGGTCTTTCTTTTTCGACCCATTTGTGAGAGACTTGAAGTGTAGGAGACTGGGTCCTTTGCTTCTCTAGTCTCTTTTGCCGATATGACGCGCGGCGGCGTATGCGACGGGCAATTTGAGCTTCAGTCAGCTCTGGCTGGGCTTTGACGATGAAGGATGTGCTCCCTCGGGCGCAGCAGCCGAGCCTGTCTTCTTTGTAGCTGGGCAAGGACAGGATGCGAACCCCGTCTTTCGCCTGTTGCAGCGAAGCTTTGAATTTTTGGAGTTCGGCCCCTGTAGAGATGAAGGGTCGAACTGTAGGTTTGTAGGCCTTAGCAGGTGCTTGCAGAGGCCTTGTGATGCATGATCTGATTTTGGGCTTGTAGGAACAAGCCGGCTCATGCTGGGATGACTTGGAAGTCAGGTTGGAGATGGGTCTCTCCTCTTTCATGTAAGTAAGAGGATAGAACTGGTTCTCCTTGAGTGGGGCCAGGAATGCTGGCTTGGTAGATGTTTGGGACCTTCTTTGTTTTGGTGAAGGTCTTGGGGACCAAGTCTTAGGATAGACCTGGTCATTTGCTGGTCGAGGCTTCGTGGGGCTGCCACGGGCTTCGGGCTTTCTGGTGATCGCCTTTGGTGTCACGATAGTGACACGTTGAGAGGCGAGTTTCTGCTTCTTGGAGGGAGCAGTTTGTTCCTCGGGAAGTGGGAATGGTCCCAGCGTCCCAAAGACGATAGTCTGGGGAGTCGAGGTCGACCCGGAGTTCAGAGAGTTGCCGAGGGAGTTGATGCTTCGGCAGCTGATGGGGCGCTTGTAAGTGCGCGTAGTTTGCTTCTGTTGAAGCATGATTTGGTGCTTGCTCTCATCGAAAGTAATGGTTAGTGAAGCTGCCATTGTTAGTTTTCAAAAATTTCTGAAACAAGACCACATCCATTAGTAATCACAAGAATATAATGATCATAAATGGGAAGTTCTATGGTTTCGTCTTTTCAAATTGCTCGAGGGAGATGACCCAAGCAATATGAGGAAGGCAAAATGCCATAGAGGGTACAATTGTTCTGATCGCAGGTATGGTAAGCCCAGAATGGGCATCCCAGTGACTGCTAGAAGCAATTGTGAACTTAAATTCGACTTATCGAGAAGCAGAGCTTGCTCGAGGTAAGAGGAATATAAAGTTGGAGTTACAGATGTGCCGGTCGCAATATAGTAGGCCCTGAAAGGGCGTACTAGTACCGCTAGACACAAATGTTTTGAGACCGCATCCATGAGATGAGATTCTCTGTTTTGAAAGGTCGAGATTGGATTCATCAAAGAGAGCAGATGGTATTCCGATCTGAACACGGGCTCAGCGATTTCCGCGAGCGCCAGTGCTTAGAAAGAAATGAACCATAATTTCTCGGATCTGAATCTAAAAATGACGAGGTTTTTTTGAAAGGCCAATATCTGGTTCATCAAAGAGAGCAAAAGGCACTCCAATCTGAACACGGGCTCAGCGATTTCCGCGAGCGCCAGTGCTCAGAAAGGAGAAGACCAAGATTTCTCCAATCTAAACCCAAAATGACGAAAGTAATTTTTTTTTTGAGATTTTTTTTTGGAAGATTTTTTTTTTTTAAAATCTTTTTTTTTATTTTTTTTTTATTTTTTTTTAAGACTTTTTTTTTTGAATTTTTTTTTTATTTTAAAGTTTTTATATATTTTTTTTAAAAATTTATTTTTGAAAAAAATTTATTTAAAAGACGAGAGAGTACACATAGGCATCCTAACCCGATCTTATGAAATCTTGATTGATAGAATTGCCCCCAGGTAAGGGTAGGATTACTTAATGAACCCGTTTGGAGGACCCTTGCCTAGAACAGTCAAGCTGTCTCCACACTCTGGACAAGGCTTTTCTTGAATCAATCATGATCAAAGAACACAGTTGGTTTAACCTTAGTGGTCTATGTCTTTTTTTATTTTTATTTTAATTATATTTTTATTTTATTATATTTTTTTAATGAACTCATCGAAGAGAAACGATGGCCCAAAACCTTAGTCGAACAGGCTCAACATTTCTGCAAGCGCGATGAACGATAGGAACGGATCAAGGTTTCTCAATTTTGAATTCGAAATGAGAAATCTAATTTATTTATGTTTTTTTTTTATATTTTTTTTTAGATCTTTAATGAACTCATCGAAGAGAAACGATGGCCCAAAACCTTAGTCGAACAGGCTCAACATTTCTGCAAGCGCGATGAACGATAGGAACGGATCAAGGTTTCTCAATTTTGAATCCGAAATGAGAAATCTATTTTTTTTGTTTTTTTATTTTATTTTTTTTTAGATCTTTAATGAACTCATCGAAGAGAAACGATGGCCCAAAACCTTAGTCGAACAGGCTCAACATTTCTGCAAGCGCGATGAACGATAGGAACGGATCAAGGTTTCTCAATTTTGAATCCAAAATGCAAAATCTGATTTTTTTTTATGAAAAGAGAAAGAGTGGAAATAAATTCAAAGAATTAGAAATTTCCAAACAAAAAATCTCATCTCATTTTTTTTAGATGCGGAATCCAACATAGGCCACCAATTAGAGAGTAGCCAGGGAATCGAGAAAAGAAATATAAGCATAGAGCAAAATATATGATATGCAAATATTTCATTTCTAGCATCGTGTTCTCAAAAGAACAAGTCCCACCGGGTGGAGCCAGCTTGATGGACCGCGCTCCAGGCCTGGGTCCTACCGAGGTCGGCGGACGTGTGAGTCCGTTGGGTCCGACCCTTTCGCAACCGGGGGGCAAGGGGCGTGCATCAACATTTTTGTTGTGTGGGTGTGCCAGATTTTCTATTTTACTTGGAATTGCAAGTGGTGATCCGGAGATCAACCTTCGCAAGTAAAAAGGAAATCAACTTCTTTCAAGTTTTCCATTGCACATATATTTAAGAAAAGAGACATTTTCTTGATTTGCCGTGAAAGGCGATTTTTTGGCGTTTATAGCCGATTTTTGGCGTTTATAGCCGATTTACAATCCTTATCAATAATGAAAGACAAGAGTTGTGATTTTTGTCTCTTTTTAGAAAATACAAACTACAATGAAAAGCAAGAAAAGGAGGATCTAACTTCTCAGGAGATTGTGGGGGACCCGTTTAGATTGACGGTCGCAAGCCATATGTGGGCTTCGCCATCATCCATGCAGATGAGAACAGAGGATGCTATTGATTCACTTGGCTTGACTATAACCTCAGGTTTTTAGAGAACAAAGACCAAAAGGAGGTCCTATGTCCAATAAAAAACCGAGTAGACGGGCTGAAAAGCCACATCTAAGCCATTGGAGGCAGAAGGAGAAGGCAAGGACCTTGGGGGATACCCCCAAGGGACTTTTGTCACCTTGTAGCGGTGGTCGGTGTAGGATTTCCGCAGAGTTTTCTCTCTTTTCCTTCTCTGAATTTCTGTGCTTTGTCTGTGGCTCTGTGTTTTTTCCGATCTCTGTTATTTTTCTTGATCTCTTTCTTCTTGGTGAGCTCTCCTATTTATACGCTTTTAGGTAGCCATTTAGGAGGGTTTATGAGCTTTGATTGTCATAAAGCTACATAAAGGGAGGAGTTACAGAATTGAATTCTTTATTTTGTAACTCCTTTTTCTTGGCTTCTGATTGGCCGGAGGAGATTGAGGGCATTTAATCGCCTTTAATCGCCATGATGGGAGGAGTTTCATGGGTTAAATGCCATGAATCTCTTGACTTGTAACTCTCGGATGCTTGCTTCTGATTGGTCCGTCCAAAGGAATGGATTAATGACTGTAATAAAGCTAGTCAATTAATCACATTAAGTGGTCGCCGAGCATCTGAAGAGTCGCGGGCCGTGCCGCGTCTTTTGGGATTCTTCTGGCGATGATCATCGATGGATCTTCATGTAGATCGACATCAGATGACCATGTAATTTCAGGTGTTTGTTGCCAACAGCGGGTCGGTGCCATCTGTCCTGTCGATTTCTCGATCGGTCGGGTAGAAAGCACACTTTTTTTTGGTTGACCGGGTGGCGATCAATGTTTTTTTCGATACTCTTGATGATTGACCCGTGTTTTTGATGGATGTCAGAGGATTTGGTGTCTCAAAAGTATGAATTTTGGAAAGTACAAGAGGCTGGGCGCTTCGAATCGCGAAAAAACGGCAAAAACCGGGGTTTCCGGGGCCTTCCCGGCGACCCTGGGGGGGTTTTCCCCCCCTTTTGTCCTGTTTTGTGTCCGTTTTTTGCTGTTTTTCGATTCTTTTTTCTTCTGTATTTTTCCTTGACATTTTTGACCATTTATTGGCCTGATGATATGCATGCTAGTGAGTTGAGTTTCATTTTGACTGTGACTACCCCTTTAGGTAAGGAAGTTGTTTGTAAGACTTTTTACCCCAGTTGTTCAGTCATGTTAGGAGAAGTAGTATTACTGGCAGATCTCATTTTATTGGAGATGGAGGATTTTGATGTCATCCTAGGGATGGATTGTTTAGCAGGATACCATGCTATTATGGATTGTTTCCATAAAACCCTAACTTTTAAGTTAGAGGAGACCCAGGCAGGGGTGTTGTTTCAAGGAGAGAGGAGTAGTTCTGGTGCAGGGTTTATTTCAGCGTTGAAAGCTGATAGACTTCTAAGAAGTGGTTGTGAGGGTTCTTTGGCATTTATCACGGAGGATAAACGGTCCCAAGGGGTGGAGGAGATCCCATTTATTTTTGAGTTTCCAGGTGTCTTCCCGGAGGAGATACCAGGATTGCCACCCATTAGGGAGATAGACTTCACTATTGAGTTGTTACCGGGGACCGCCCCGATATCTATTGCACCTTACAGAATGGCTCCGGCAGAATTGGGAGAGTTGAAGATGCAATTGCAGGAACTTTTGGACAAAGGTTTTGTGAGACCTAGTGTGTCACCGTGGGGAGCACCAGTTTTATTTGTAAAGAAGAAAGATGGTTCTATGAGAATGTGCATTGACTATAGGAGATTGAACCAAGTGACCATCAAAAACAAGTATCCATTGCCAAGGATAGATGAATTGTTTGATCAGTTGCAAGGAGCTGCTTACTTTTCGAAGATTGATTTAAGGTCAGGCTACCATCAGTTGAGAGTTAGAGATTCAGATGTACTAAAAACAGCCTTTCGGACAAGATATGGACATTATGAGTTTCTAGTGATGCCATTTGGTTTGACTAATGCACTGGCAGTTTTCATGGCATTGATGAACAAAATATTTGCAGAGTATTGGATCAGTTTTTAGTGATGTTTATTGATGATATTTTGGTGTATTCCAAGACCGAAGAAGAGTACAAAGAACATTTGAGGATAGCACTTCAACTTTTGAGGGAGAACCAATTGTTTGCAAAGCTTAGTAAGTGTGAATTTTGGTTGGACCAAGTCACATTTTTGGGTCATATCATCTCGAAGGAAGGATTGTCAGTGGACCCGTCCAAGATTGAGGCACTTATGAGTTGGGACAGACCGAAAAATGAATCAGAGATCAGGAGTTTTCTTGGATTGGCAGGATATTATCGGAGGTTTGTGCAAGGATTTTCGTCGATTGCGTCACCTTTGACGAAGTTGACAAGGAAGAATGCACCATATGTGTGGACAGACAAGTGTCAGGCTAGTTTCCAAGAGCTGAAGAAGAGATCGACTACAGCTCCAGTCCTTACTTTGCCATCTGGGAGTGGCGGTTTCACCATTTTTACCGATGCTTCCAGTGTTGGACTTGGATGCATGTTAATGCAAGATGGGAAGGTAGTTGCTTATGGGTCCCAGCAGTTGAAAATCATGAGAAGAACTATGCAACACATGACCTCGAGTTGACAGCAGTCATGTTAGTTTTGAAGATGTGGAGACACTACCTCTATGGAGAGAAGTTTGAGGTTCACTCCGACCACCATAGTCTACAGTACTTGTTTTCTCAGAAGGAGTTGAACATGAGGCAGAGAAGATGGATGGAATATATTAAGGACTACGATTTCCTGATCAAATATCACCCGGGGAAAGCGAACGTAGTTGCAGATGCCTTGAGTAGAAAGTCAGGGAGCATGGCAAGTCTTCGAGGGACTTATGTGGTACAACAGTTGGAAGAGTTGGGAGTAGATTTTCAGCCACTAAGAGAGGGTGTCATGTTGGCAAACATGTCAGTGTCAGAGCCTTCTTTCATTCAGAAGATCAAAGAGAATCAGTAGCAAGACCCAGAGTTGGCTAAGATTTTTGAGCATATAGCAGATCGTCCGGATTTTCAGGTTGTGGATGGAGTTTTGTACTACCGAGACCGTTTACATGTGCCTAACTTGGAGGACTTGAGAAGTGATATCATGACCGAGGCTCACAATACTAAGTATTCCATACACCCGGGCAGTACGAAGATGTATCAGAACTTAAAAGGCAGATTTTGGTGGAATAACATGAAGAGAGAGATAGCAGCTTTCGTCTCTCGTTGTATGACATGTCAGTTGATCAAGGCAGAACATCAGAAACCTCCAGGGTTACTACGGCCATTAGAGATTCTGGAGTGGAAATGGGAGCACATTACCATGGACTTCATCTCGGGTTTACCGAAGACTAGTAAGGGCAACGATGCTATTTGGGTCATAGTGGACCATCTCACCAAGTCAGCTCATTTCCTACCGATGAAGACTGGGAAGAAGATGCATATGTTACCTTTGGCATAGTTTTTTGTCACAGAGATCGTCAGTCATCTGGACAGCCAGTTTCCATCACATCCGATAGAGACAGCAGATTTGTCTCGAGATTTTGGAAGACACTGCATGAGTCTATGGGTACGAAGTTACAGTTCAGCACAGCCTATCACCCACAGACCGATGGTCAGTCAGAGAGGACAATTCAGACGCTTGAGGATATGCTCCGAGCTTGTGTGTTAGATTTCAAGACTCAGTGGGATGAAGCCTTACCATTGTGTGAATTTGCTTACAACAATAGTTTCCACTCGAGTATTGGTATGGCGCCTTTTGAGGCTTTGTATGGCAGAAGGTGGAGGACACCTGTTTGTTGGGAAGAAGTTGGCACTCGCAGTTTCCATGGACCGACCATTGTTAGTGAGACAAGTGATAAGGTCAAGTTGATCCAAGAACGTCTGAAAGTGGCTCAGAGTAGGCAGAAAAGCTATGCAGATTCTCGCATAGGGACTTACAGTTCAAAGAAGGAGATAAGGTTTTCTTGAAAGTGTCACCTACTCGTGGAACCTTGAGGTTTGGACAGAAGGGCAAGTTGTCTAGGAGATACATTGGACCGTATGACATTGTGAGTAGGATTGGTGATGTGGCTTACAGATTAGCCTTACCACCTGAGCTTTCAGGCGTACACAATGTTTTCCATATGTCTATGTTAAAGAAGTACGTTCCCGACGGACTACACATACTCCGTTATGAGCCGTTGGAAATCCGAGAAGATGCGACTTATGTTGAGAAGCCTAAGCAGATCATTGACACCAAGGAACAAGAATTGAGAACTCGGACAATTCAGTGGGTCAAAGTACTTTGTGAGAATCATGGACCGGAAGAAGCAACTTGGGAATTATGGGATCAAGTTCAGAAGAAGTACCCACATCTCCTACCGGAGGTGAGTTTTAATTTCCATTTGGAGGACCAAATGTCCTAAGGGGTGGAGGATGTAAGACCCCGACCCAAGAGACCTCGATTAGAGTTAATTAAGTTGTGTTTTAGCTTTAAGTGTGTTTAGTGAGTTTTGATTAGTTTGGGATTAGAATAGCTTTTATTATAGCTTTGGGGAATTTTGAGAGCCTTTTTACTTGTGGGACCCTTTGGGGGTTCTTGTTACGAATTGCGTGAGATTGGGGGTTTACTGATGATTTCCAAAAATTTTGTTTTTAAACCATTGGACTTATCTTGTTAATCCCTACAGCTTTCATGTTGACATCATTTTCATTCGAGGAACCTAAACCCGATTTTTCACTAATTGAGGGCAAAATGGTCTTTTTACCCAAAATCTGGACACCGATCTCAATGTCACCAAAGTGTGTAAAAGATATACTTTTCGAAAACTAGAAATTCCGCCGATCAACTTTGTCTTCTTCGTCGAATTCGTTTGAAGCCCTGAAAGCCATGTTTTTAGCCCGAGAAGTCTTTTAAGTTGTGGGCCCCATCCCCACTTGCTATATATAGAGAGAGCTTCTTCTTCATTTTTCCATTTCTGGCAAAAACCCTAGAGGAGAAGAGAAATCCCAGCCCTAAGGGTTTTCCCTTGTTCATCTTGCTTCCTTTCCCATAAATCCCCACAAGAACTTGGCTAAATCAAGAGATGGACCTTGCAATCTTCTTCCTCACTTCAAGAGCTCTCTATTGGTACCATTTATGAAGACATGCATCACCATTAGAGCTTCTTGTGAGCTCCCTCTTCTCATTTGAACCACTTTTAGGTAAGTGGTCCCTCCAATCTTTAGAATCTTGTTTGTTTAGCCCTAGGGAAGCTCCATTTCATTTATTGGAAGATTTCGTTTTGTTTTACTTGGATTTTGATATTCTAGGGTTTGGATTTGGGGGTTTTGTGTAGATTTGGTATCTTGGCTTGGAGAGGTGTTGAGGCTTGATTTTCTTAGCATTTGGACCTAAGGCAAGTGGATGAATGGATTGATTTCATAACTGCATGTTTATAAAGATTTGAACTCTTATTCATTGCTTTCACCTAACTTATCTTATGAGTTTTCATGATTTTGGAAACATGCATAATGATAGGCTATTAATAGTTCTCTTGGAAAACATGTGTTTTATTGTCTTGCTTTTAGATCATTTATGATTATTTAAGGATTTTCATTTATGGAGATGTCTTGCATTGAATGAGGTGGAAGTGATGGAGAAATGAATGATTTATGGGAATGGTTGTTAGAGGAGTTGATGATGAATTGAATGGGTTGAAAGGAGGGTTTGAGACCCTCTATGGTATGTATAAAAGGATGCCAAAGGAGGAGAAAAGGAAGGAACGAACTGTACTCAGAAAAACAGTTTCTGGACAGTTCGCTCGAGCGACCGTGACACATCGCTCGAGCGAACCCGTCACAGAACCTCGTTGGCTCGAGCCAACCCTTTGATCGCTCGAGCCAACCTGATCCGAGCAGGTCTGCTCAAGCGAACCTTAAGTCCGCTCGAGCGAACCCCAGACAGAGAGCTGTTCGCCCGAGCGAGCCTCCCAGTTCGCTCGAGCGAACTGCCTGTCATTCATGGGTCAATGCCTAAGGGTTTGAAACTTTATTTTTCGGCTTGGGGAGGTATCATATGGAGCCCCAATGCCATGTAAGGATTTGTAAGGCGTTATATGAAGTCCGGAAGAAGGAGAAACCTCATCATAGAGATTCCATGAGGTTTTCTAGGTTGACCAATGTGTATAAGGACCCGGAATGTCCCTAACGCTTAAAGAGTACCAAATTACATCATGACCGACATACGGGACCCTATTCACACTGATTCAATTCTAGGAACCTCAATGTTTAGCCTGTAAATATATGAGAAACTATTTGTATTCGATTTTCAACCAAACTCCTATTTTGGGATTTCAACCCACATGATATGACTAGACTGTTCCAAGAGTACTAGAAGAGATGTGCTTAACTTTTGCTAACCTGTATATGTCAAATTGAGATGAATGTATATTTTGTGCCTCTTGGCACCTCGTTTCTTACTATGCATATGATTTGATTTATCGTATTTGACCTATGAGTCGGCACCACTGAGCTTGGACGACCTCGACGGTTTGATCCACCGACTTGGGGCTCCTTCCCCCCTGATAGTCGGCTGCAGTCTGGAATGTGCAGAGTTTTTACCTGGTTCGCTACCGTGGTCCCGCAGAGTATATATATATGTATATTATAGCATTTATCATTGTCCCTCCTCACCTTGTGTGACTGAGGTCAATGATCCTGTAAGGGTATGCGCTCTCTTCACTTCGGTGAGAGAGGATGTAGCTTTATGTGGTTGCCATCTTGACAGTTCCTTATCCTTGGTACCTCTACTGTTTTATATCGTTCATGTTGCTATTTAACAAACGATGCATTATCTTTTATGAAATTCATTATTTATACACAGGCTTTCTAAACTCTTGCATAGTGTCATTGTTTTATTACTGTTATATCTACTCACCCACCTACCAGACCGTTGTGTCTGGTCCATTTATTTTGGTACTCAGGTCCCGAGCTTATTGCCTTTGAGGAGGAGCCTGAGGAGGCGGTCGGTGAACCGCAACGAGTGATTGAATAGCAAGCCGACGATGTCATTTAGACATTCGGCCTTGCCTTGAGAACGACACATTTTGGGGAACTTGTGATAACTTTAGTTTGGGTTTCATTTGGTTGTATGGTCTTTGTTGACCGTTATTTTAGGGCATTAATCAACTGATCCTTTGTAAATACACTTAACTTTACTTTTGGGAAATATGCTTATGATCATTGCTCATTCTGATATCTTGTCTTGTTAATCATAAATCAGTTTTGTTTATGGGATGGAATAACATCATTATGATTTGCTACACGCTTCCGCAATCTTGAATATGTGTTTGATATGTTATGTGTGAGATGATGTGAAAAGATAATCCTCACCGCGGAACCCTGTGGGGAATTACGTGCATGGATAAATGTTCTTTTAATTCCGTGTGCGGTTTAGCCAAAGAGATACACGTGGCGCGGCATCATTAGTGTCCCGATCCCGGATCTAGATCCCTTGACCCGGTCCGGGGTCGCGACACCCAGTCAATGTTGAAACATCACCTAGTGAGCCCACTTTTAGGACCTATGTTCCCAAGGCACCATACCCACAGAGGCTAGGCCCAACAAAATCAACTGTTCAGTTAGATAAAATGCTAGACGTATTCAAACAAGTGAGGGTCAATATCCCATTATTTGAGGCTATCCAACAGATTCTGGCCTATGTAAAATTTCTGAAGGACCTTTGCACCTTCAAAAGGACTACCAATGTGCCCAAGAAGGCTTTTCTAGCCTAACAAGCTAGCTCAATCATTTCCTGTCCAACCCCAATCAAATATAAGGACCCAGGGTGTCCTACCATTTCTTGCCATATAGGGGACCATCACATAGAGAAAGCTTTGCTAGACTTGGGTGCTAGTGTGAACCTTCTTCCATACTCTGTTTATGAAGAATTAGGTTTGGGGGAGTTGGAAAAGACCCATGTGACCTTGCAATTGGCTGATGCATCGATTCGATACCCCAAGGGGGTAGTCGAAGATGTTCTTATCAAAGTCGGAGACTTTGTGTTGCCTGTCGATTTTGTTGTCTTGGATACCAACCACACATCCGAGGCTGAACCCAAAATTCCAGTAATTTTGGGAAGACCATTCCTAGCCACCTTAAATGCCTTGATCAATTATAGGAATGGAGTGATGCAAATCTCTTTTGGGACCATGACAGTTCAAGTGAACATTTTTAATGTCAGTAAGCAACCTCCTCATGAGGCTGATAGGGTTTTTGAAGTTAGTTACATTCATGAATTGGTGGAAAATCACTTACCCCTTTTGAAACTTGAAGATCCGCTAGAGGCTTGTCTAGCCCACTTTGGAAGTGATTTTGATGTAGATGGACATATTGTGGATGTCAATGCACTATTAGACTCAACCCCTTCCATGGACTGCTACAGGTGGTAACCAAAGCGTGAGATTCTGACTCCATCTGCTTCCCCACCTGTCCCATCGATTATAGAGCCCCCTAAGTTAGAACTCAAGCAGTTGCCAGATACCATGAAATATGTGTTCTTAGGCCCACTAGAAACCCTTCTAGTGATTATAGCTTCAGACTTGGACCCTGTCCAAGAGGAAAAACTCTTGAAAATTTGGATGGACACAAGGAAGCTATAGGGTGGTCCATTGCAGATATCAAAGGAATAAGCCCATTTATGGTCCAACATAGAATCCATTTGGAAGAAAATACCAAAACTTCTCGTGAACCACAGAGGCGACTGAACCCTGCAATGAAGGAAGTGGTCAGGTCGGAAGTCTTAAAATTACTTGATGCAGGGGTGCTTTACCCCATATCTGATAGTGCATGGGTGAGCCCAGTTCAAGTGGTACCAAAGAAATCTGGAATAATAGTGGCTCAAAATGAGGGCAATGAATTGGTACCCACTCGAATACAGACTGGATGGAGGGTATGTATTGATTATAGGAAGTTGAACTCAGTCACTCGAAAAGATCATTTTCCCCTCCCATTCATGGATCAGATGCTCAAAAGGCTAGCTGGTCATGCATATTATTGTTTTCTTGATAGTTATTCCTGTTACAATCAAATTCCAATTACACCAGAGGACCAGGAAAAGACCACCTTTACCTGTCCGTTTGGCACTTTTGCTTACAGACGAATGCCCTTTGGGCTATGCAATGCACCGGCCACTTTTCAAAGATGCATGTTGAGCATATTTTCTGACATGATAGAAAGATTCATTGAGGTTTTCATGGATGATTTTTCCGTCTTTGGCAATTCTTTTGAGGAGTGCTTACATCATTTGTCCCTTGTGCTTAAAAGATGCAAAGAAAAGAATCTAGTCTTAAATTGGGAGAAATGTCATTTTATGGTCAAAAGGGGCATAGTTCTAGGACACATTATTTCTGATAATGGGATTGAGGTGGACAAAGCAAAAATTGATTTGATCTCCAAATTGCCACCACCAAAATCAATTAAGCAGATTCGATCATTCCTGGGCCATGCTGGTTTTTATCATAGATTCATCAAGGATTTCAGTAAAATTGTTAAACCTTTATGCCAATTGCTGACAAAAGAGGCTCCGTTTGAATTTGATGAGAATTGTCTAAATGCCTTTGAGAGACTGAAAACAAAACTAATTTCAGCCCCTATAATTCAGCCACCGGACTAGACCTTTCCATTTGAGCTAATGTGTGATGCATCCAATACCACTATTAGAGTTGTTTTGGGTCAACGGGTTGGGAAGCTACCTCATGTGATTTACTATGCAAGTAGGACCCTCAATGATGCACAGCTAAATTACACAACCACTGAAAAAGAATTACTCGCTGTGATTTTTGCCTTGGAGAAATTCCGGTCCTACTTGTTAGGATCCAAAGTCATCATCTACACGGACCATGCAGCTTTGAGATACCTTCTGTCCAAAAAAGATGCAAAAGCCCGATTGATCCGGTGGATCCTTCTGCTACAAGAGTTTGATTTGGAAATAAGAGATAAAAAAGGATGTGAGAATGTTGTAACAGACCATCTTTCGAGGTTACCCTTAGAACCATCAGATGAGGTTCCTTTGAATGAAAACTTTCCTGATGAACAATTGCTCAGTATTTCCCAAATCCCCTAGTTTGCAGATATAATCAATTACCTTGTTACAGGGGAGATGCCCACCCATTGGTCAAAACAGGATCAATTAAAATTTCTTGCTGAGGTCAAATACTTTTTCTGGGATGACCCGTATCTTTTTAAGTACTGCCCAGACCAGATCATCAGGAGATGCATTCCTGATCATGACCACTGCTCGGTCATTTCATTCTGCCATGATCATGCTTGTGGGGGCCCCTTTAGTTCAAAAAAGATAGCTGCAAAAGTTTTGCAGTGTGGATTTTACTGGCCCACAATCTTTAAAGATTGTCACACTTTCTGTTTCAACTGTGAGAGGTGTCAAAAGCTTGTCAAGTTCAATCGGAGGAACATGATGCCCTTGAATCCCATACTTGTGGTGAAACTTTTTGATGAGTGGGGAATTGACTTCATGGGGCCATTTCCAAGCTCTTTTGGAAATTTGTATATTTTACTTGCGGTGGACTATGTTTCTAAATGGGTGGAAGCAATACCTACCAGAAAGAATGATCGCCATGTGGTAATCAAATTTGTGAAGGAATACATATTCCTAGGTTTGGTACACCCAGGGCAATTATCAGTGATGGTGGAACCCATTTTTGCAATAGCACCTTTGACCATCTGATGAAAAAGTACTATGTTACTCATAAGGTTGCTACGCCCTACCACCCACAGACCAGTGGCCAAGTAGAAGTTTCAAATAGGCAGATTAAACAAATTTTAGAGAAGACGGTCAATCCAAATCGGAAAGACTGGTCTTTGCGTCTATTGGATGCATTATGGGCCTATCGAACTGCTTACAAGACTCCTATTGGGATGTCTCCATATAGGTTGGTCTATGGAAAGGAATGCCACTTGCCTGTAGAATTGGAGCATAGAGCTTATTGGGCCATTAAGAAGTTCAATTTTGACTTACCCACTGCGGGTACTCTGCGCAAATTGCAACTCAATGAGTTGGAAGAACTTAGAAATGATGCCTATGAGAATGCCAAGATCTACAAGGAAAGAATGAAGTTGAACCATGATAAGTCAATTTTAAGAAAATCTTTTGAACCGGGTATGAAAGTCCTTTTGTATAACTCTCGGTTACACCTGTTTCCAGGGAAATTGAGATCTCGATGGTCTGGCCCATTCATTGTGTATACTGTTTACCCTCATGGGGTTGTGGAAATTGGAAATCCCAAGAATGGGGATGTTTTCAAAGTGAATGGGCAACAATTGAAACTATTTCTGGAACTGAAGGATAAAAATATTGAGGATATCCTTCTGGAAGACCCAATTTACCAGGACTAATCATTTTTTGTCACGTCGGGCTGACGATGTTAAACTTAGCACTATTTGGGAGGCAACCCAATTTTGGAAGGTAATTGAGCTGGTTGATCACATTCTTTTACAATCACCCCACATGGTAAGATATTCCAATTTTCCTTATTGTTCATTTTCACATTATACATGCATTCATAACATTGAGGACAATGTTGCATTTAGGTTTGGGGGTGTGAGTTAGAAATTGACATGTGATCATTTGTTCAATTTTCATTATACATTTTCTTTTTCTCTTTGCTTTGGTTTTTAGGAGATTATAAAAATAAATAAATATTTGTTATTGTTAGGTTAGAGGGAAACCTTCGAGAGAATTTTTATTGGCTGAAGATATTTATTTTGGGCAAAAGAAAACAATGGTTCACTATTTTATTTATGGAAACGGATTTTGGAAAAGTGCTGAATTTTGATCCCTCACTTTACACAGGTTGTATATGTTTCCAAGGTTGAATGTGAAGCTTTAATTTCCGTTTTTCTTAAAAAAAGAAAAGAAGAAGAAAAATCAACCCTTAGTGTTACAGAGCTCCCTAGTTCAACAGGTGGATACATGGAAAGGGCTGCCTATTGATAGGGACTGCAAAAAAAAAAAAAATTGTTCATTCTTGAAAAAAAAAATTTGTGACTAGTTTGGGTTCGTAGCCTTTTTAACCCGAGTCAGTAAGCCCTTAGGGGTATTTACATACCTAATGCCCTAAAGCCATCTGGTTTGGGAGTCATTGGCCGAATGCTCGTTACATGGATTAATTAGAAAGCTTAAGGGACCTAGGCATTGCACAGTCATATATGTGTGCATACTTTTCACCGTGCACAATCAATTAGCATGATTTCGAGAATTTCTGACCAAAAGATGGGATTGGTGAACCGAATTTAAGATTTGTCTTTTAAAATTCTGAGAACTGAGAATAGTTGGTATCTATAAATTTTCTCTTGAAAGAGTTTCCCTAGATTTTGTTAGGTTTTAAGCACATATTTTGCAAAAAAAAAAAAAAAAACAAATAATTTAATGGGTAAATTCACTGCAAACCCTCACGAGGCACAACTCGTCCACTAGGGGGAACCTGGGGGTTTAAGGGGTTGCTGCATATGCTAAATGCAGTTGAGAGGGCCAGCGAAAGTGGCATTATTTTTGTTTTTCTGCATTTTCCTTTTTCTTAAGTTAGGTAATAAACTTCTCTTTCTTCACTTATTTTGCTCGAGGACTAGTAAAAAGCTGGTTTGGGGGTGTGATAAGTCCACAAAATTATAGCTTTCATTCATCATTTTATATGCATTTATGGACTTAATTAGGCTAATTGCATATAATTACACTTAATTTAATGATTTCATGCATTTAAGCATCATAGTTGGAATC
The DNA here is from genome assembly GCA_012931725.1 of Litsea cubeba. NCBI lineage: Eukaryota > Viridiplantae > Streptophyta > Magnoliopsida > Laurales > Lauraceae > Litsea > Litsea cubeba. The sequence continues at coordinate 107,443,064 of CM022946.1, forward strand.
TTAGTCAAATTTGGTCAAAATTCATTACATTGCATGACTTTTGTGAAATAAGGGTTCTCATCTCATTCATCACCCAAAATTAGTTTTTTTTATTTTTAGCTTCACTAATGCATACCTACTAATTTCGACACCATGTGTTATTTCTGGCAAGTTGGGTATTTTTGGTGGATTAAGTAGGCATGTAGAGTCCCATGCATAGTCCATCTAGAGTCCTCACACTTGATTATTGGAGAACCGGCCATTAGATGGACTGAGACGTGTAGCCACACATGTAAGACCTTAGAAACCCCTCACCACATGAGAACAGCCCAGGAAGACTTAGATTCTAGAATTGACGGGGTCCCAAGTTAAAGTTAAAAAAGGGGGTGGGGGGTCACTTAGGCGCCCCAGGGGTGATGCCTAGGTTTGTTTCGAGGAATTCACCCCGAAAAGTCTGCGTGCAGCCATGATCATTCTACTAGGCCTTCTTAAATCTGTGGCAAATAGTCTCAGAGGTACTGCAGGGCTGTCCTAATCCCTTTTGGAAGCCATAAGGTCCAAACTATATGCCCATATAATACCACATCTTAAAACACACAAAAAGAGAGAAAGTAACACAATGCTAAAAAGGGTAACGTCATAAGATTGAAAACAGTGCAATAGTAACAAGCCGAAGCACAGAATGAGGGTTAAACAATTACCTATAACAAACAAACAGACAAAACATAAGAACAAAAAAAAAGGAGGAATTATCCATGCCTTGAAATACCCTCAATGGGAATATCATTGTTTGGCCAAGTTAAAACTCTTAGTATCCCTGAGTCATATTTTTATATCATACTGCGAAGCTGAAGAGAACTAGAATATGGGAAGGCACTCTAAGAATTCGGATTCACAAGTCCTTAGTGCAAACTAGGAATATAGGCACCACCAGGTTCGCGCCTACCCTCCTCAAATGGTGCTTGTCAAATAAAATACCCCAATTCTGCCTATAACATGAAATATTTTGACAACGTAACTAGAGAAAATGTGGGGCATAGTATCACCACGCCAAAGTAGAAGTCAAGATGAACACAAGTACATAAAACTAGGCGCAAACTCAAATTGAAGATTGTGTGCGTGTGTGACAATAACTACAAAGCCAAAAGAACCAACAAACTAAACATGATCTTGAAATATCAAACAAAAAAAATCATCAAGCACTAAGGGAAGAAAAATAGGATCGAAAGAATTGGAAGGATGATTAGCTCCATAACCCTAAGATATTAAAAGAAAACTGAATACTAAAGGAAGAGTAATTAAAAAAAAAAGAAAAATGAGAAAAAGAGTTGCCTTAACCTGAAATCATATACCAAGTTGATTAACTAAACTACTCAGACAAATCAAGATACACATGAGACATGCTTGGGAAGCAAGGAAGAGCTTGAGAATTTTGAAATTCGAAGTCTGAAAGAGCAGGAGTTGTGGGAAATTTGTAGTTTTGATTCCCTTATACAGAATAGAGTTTGAATCCCACAAGGAATTAAAGTGAGCTTGAACTACAGCTTGGGTGCCACTCCCAGGGCGCCCATGTCACTTGTCTTCTAGAACTCTAGTCTGCAATGGACTCTAAGTCATGGAGGCGAAATGCAGCTTAGGCACCACACCGCGGGTGCCCAGGCCTTCACTCTTAGTGCGATAGGTTGAACACAAATTCTTCTTCGAGACCAACTCTAAATGCAGTTTGGGCACCACTCCTTGGACACCCAGGTCACTTGTTTCCTTCTCAGAATAGAACTGCATCTTGGGCGCCACTCCTTGGACGTTTAGGTAACTTGTCTTCCAAATCCAACATTCTAATTCTAGACGGACTCTATTTGTGCAAGATTGAATACAGCCCGACACCACTTTTTGGGCGCCCAAGTCACCTTGATTTTCTAAATTCAAACATCAACTTTGACATGCACTATATTTATGCAAGATTGAATACAGCTTGGGCACCACCCCTTGGGCACCCATGTCACCTTGATTTTCTAAATTCAGCCTTCAACTTTGACATGGACACTACTTGTGCAAGGTTGAGTTCAGTTTGGGCACCACTCCTTGGGAACCTAGGTCACCTTGTCTTCTAAATCCAGGTGTCCACTAAGAGACGAACTCTATAAGTCGTTTGCACTAGATTAAGTGAAACCTGGGCGCGGTTGTTTGCTTTTAGAATTCTGGAACCGAAGCCCAACCAGGCTGTGCACCACTCATGTGGTCCCTATCCATCACATTAGAGAACAAAATACCTCTTTGAATAGAAATTTCTCAGAATTCAGAGAAAGTCAAACCTGAACAAGATTTGATGATGGTAAAAGATATAATCAAATAAAATAAAGGAAAACAAAAACAAGAAATAATAATAAAATAGAAAGAAAAAGAAAGGAAGTTAAGAGAGGCGCACACAAAGGCACGGCGCACGTTGTCAAACCAAACACTGTCCCATCACAAAAGGTCCCGTCACATGCACATTAGTCCCATCATGCATACATCCATCATCGTGCATTACATCTCATATGTCTCCATCGATAAAATTGAAGTAATGCTTCTACAAAATGCTGTGACTGAATACTAATGACAAAAAATACAGAATATTTTAGTGTTTGTTCAATATAGTTTCCCAAAGCGAAAGCGAAAAGACCAAAGGTAAAGGACCTTCAAGCACATTGATGAGGATGAACGACACAAGCTTCAGCAAACAAACAGCAAAAGAAAGCGGCAATGATCCCCAGCGTTGGATTTACGAAAGGCACTTGAGGTAAGTATCCCTAACTATGATTTTCATGATTTTACCATATGTCCGGAAATTGAGTTGCCGTAGGCCTCCCTTATAATCGGTATGACAACCATAATACCATGTTATCATGAATCGTGTGTTCGTCGGCTCAAATCTCGACGTCGGAGGACAGAATCCGTGTTGCTCGAAGCTCTCCATGATAAGCACGAAAAAGATGATCGAATCTATCCCAGGTTCTCGTAAAAGCTTGGGTGAAGACCAACATCCCTAGAGGGTGACAATTATTCCGGTGACCATCTTCCATTGATTTAGCTTTTTCGATGCATACCTGAGTTTCAAAATTTTCAAAATAACAATTTCTTTTTAAGAGAATGCATCTCATTCTCACATGCACTCACACCATTGCTTGAACTATGTTTATGATTGCCATTACGTTCCCCATTATAACAAGTTAGTTTCAATCATGCCATGAACATTCGACTGTGGATGAAAGTCAAAAGACGTTATATATGAACATTTGAAATGAACTCTATTGTAAGAACAAATGAAACTCTAATAGTGACTTAGTTAATCGAAATATTGACTTCTGGTTCAGATAACCGGGACACAGTTCCCACCATCATCTCAAATTAAGCAACCGGGGCACAGTTCCCTACCCGCCATGTGGCAATACCACGGGCACCGAGGCACAGATCTCGGGTTTCTAATCATATCAGTAGGTATGTAACTTCTTTTCTTTTCCCCTGACTCAGATTCGATCCTGGAAAAGTGAACCTTACCTTTAGAATGAGTATGCAATTGCATACATCTATAGGTGGCCACTCCCGCGAGCTCAAAAGCTCCCGTGAGTCATGAGTGGTGTGTCTACTTTCTTTGGAGCACAACTTTTCACGTACTGTTCTCCAAAGAGGGGCATACTATAGATACCTCATTTTGCCCCTATGATAGCCTTAAATACCTGTTATATATAGCGGTGCCCCATTTCACCCATAATTGAATGATTAATGGGATAATTCAGATTAATTAATGACAATGAAGATGCTTTTTGATGATTTTAGACTTAGTTCGACGACTTCTAGAAGTTCATGAGAGAAAAGCCAAATCGCGTCAATATCTCGAGTCCAATTCACTACTCATGCAAGGAGTGGACCACGACACTAATTATACGTATTCCTGACCACTTAAGACATGCTTAGGCCAATTCCTACAAAGATTACGCTTAGCTTGCCTAAATGTCTTCCGGTTAGCCTAAGTTAAGAAGCCGGACCCATTGATCCAGAGGTCCCCCTTTTTTCCTAGCCCCTAATCATGAGGACATTTGGACCTTTGGATTCTTCTCTTTGAGAGCTTTCTGATGATATGTAGAACGTCCAAATCTGATATGCAGATCAAAATTTATGAGTGTTTGAGGTTTGCCTTACAAAAATGATGGAAATCCATCTAGGCACCACCCTAGTGCCCCACACCCTACTAAAATCCATCTAGGCGCCTCAAGGTGGGCGCCCACACTGTCCGGGACCACCGAGGCACCACCTCATGGGTGTCCACCCTCCAAATCCTTTAGTTTGGCCTAAAAATTATCCGGCACCACTCAGACATAGGGACCAAGCTTCGAAAATTAATCGAACCACATAGGTTCCACCCCATGGACGCCCAGCTTGCTGAAAACCACGTAGGCACCACCCCATGGGTGCCCAGCTTACTGAATACCACCTAGGCACCACCCCTGTGGCGTCTAGCCAATTATGTGCTTGTGTAGGTCCCACGCAGCTAAACATCTATTCATTCATTCCCGACTCCAAACGGGACAAATTCCAAAAGCAAACCCAATTCATCTAGGTGCCACCCTGTGGGTGCCCAGACTTCTAGGCTCCACCCCATGGGCGCCCATCCTGTCTCAAACCCTAATTTCCCATAAAACAACTTAAGCTGCCTTGGGATGCGTGAAACCTTCTAGAAGCATGAAATAATGAAGAACCTCTATATAATCCCTCTTAACCTCATTTGTAAAGGGAGCTACCCTAAAAGAGAGAAAAGTAGAGAATAAGCAAGAAGAAGAAAGGTAGCCGCCATTAGAGAGAGAACTTCAGATCTAGAGAATAAGAAGAGGAAGTAGAGGAGGAGGCTTCCATATATATCTTCAACTAGAGCTATGGGTCTTCGCGAAAGCTTCGTTCTAGGAACTTGAGAAATGCGTCATTACACCAGTATTCCTGGATCTCTCCCTTCTTTTATTGCATTTCATTGCCATTCATGCTTAGAAACATGCTTAGGATCATTCATGCTTAGGATCAGTTGTTCTGTCGTGTTGATTAGGATTAAATTCGGGTCTTGATTAATTTCAGTTTGGGTATCTTAGTGATTGGATAGGCGGGGCGCCCAAAGGGTGGTGCCAAGATGGATTTGGCAGGATGGGCGCCCAGGGGGTGGTGCCTAGGTGAATGTCTATCTCGGTTTTAAGTTTTGCATTTCTTAGGTTGATTCAAGTCCAAATTGAGTAGGATGAACGCCCAGGGGGTAGCGCCCAGGTGAATGTCTGTCTTTTTTTTAAAGTTTTTCGTTTCTTAGGTTGATTCAAGTCCAAATTGATTATTGTTTCTAGTCTGTTAAGTGAAAAGTATCTTAATGTGTCAATTGGGATTGGATTAAAGGTCTTAATTAATTAGATTAAATTTTAATTAATGTTTCTTAGAGAGTGAACAGGGTGGGCACCTAGGGGATGGCGCCCAGGAGTGGTGCCTAGACTGCATTTTGAGTTGGTCTCTAAGTAGAATTCATGCTCAACCTATCGCACTAAGAGTTCTTGTTGGAGTGAAAGCCTGAATTTTAGGAAATAAGTGACTTGGGCGCCCGGGGTGTGGTGACTAGGCTGAACTTCGTCTCCAGTACTTAGAGTCCTGACGAAGAGAAGGCCAATTTTAGGGAAAAACAGGTGACCTAGGTGCCCTGGGGGTGGTGGCGATGCTGCAGACCAAGTTCTTTTTAAATCTTTATAATGTTCAAACTCTAATCTATATAAGGAATCAAGGCTATGAATTTCTCATAACTCCTGCTCTTTCAGACTTCGAATTTTAGAATTCTCTAACTCTTCCTTGCTTCCAAGTATGTCTCCTCTCCTCTCTTTTTGTTTTGGGATGAATAACATGTCTCATGTGTATCTTGAATTGTCTGAATAGTTTAGTTAATCAACTTGGTATATGATTTCAGATTAAGGCAACTCTTTTTCTCTTCTTTTTTTTTTAATTACTCTTCCTATAGTATTCGGTTTTCTTTTATTCTCAGTTTTGTAGCTAATCATCCTTCCAATTCTTTAGATCATATTTTTCTTCCCTTAGTGCTTGATGATTTTTTTTTGTTTGATATTTCAAGATCATGTTCAGTTTGTTGGTTCTTTTGGCTTTGTAGTTATTGTCACACACGCACATAATCTTCAATTTGAGTTTGAGCCTAGTTTTATGTTCTTGTGTTCATCTTGAGTTTTGCTTTGGCGTGGTGATGCTTTGCCCCATGTTTTCTGTATTTACTTTGTGAAGAATGTTTCATGTTATAGGCAAGTTCCCATCGTTTGAATTGGGGCGTTTTATTTGACAAGCACCAGTACTTGAGGAGGGTAGGCTCCACCTTTGTGGTGCCTATGTTCCTGGTTTGCACTAGGGACTCGCGAATCCGAATTTTTAGGGTGCCTTCCCATATTCTATGATATAAAAATATGACTCAGGGATACTAAGGGTTTTAACTTGGCCAAACAATGATATTCCCATTGGGGATATTTCAAGGATGGGATAGGGGCCACCCATGTGGTGCCTAGATGGTTCCTCCTTTTTTTGTTTTTTTTTTTTTGGTTCTTATGTCTTGTTTGTGTGTTATAAATATTTGTTTTACCCTCATTCTGTGCTTTGGCTTGTTACTGTTGCATTGTTTTCAATCTTATGACATTACCCTTGTTAGCATTGTGTTACTTTCTCTCTTTTTGTGTGTTTTAAGATGTTATATTATATGGGCATAAAGTTTGGACCTTTTGGCTTTCAAAAGGGCTTAGGATAGCCCTACAGTACCTCTGAGAATATTTCCCATAGATTTAAGGAGGCCTAGTAGAATGATCATGGCTGAACCTCGGACTTTTCGGGGTGAAATCCTCGAAACAAACTTAGGCATCATCACTGGGGCGCCCAAGTGACCTCCCTCCTTTTTTTAAGTTTAATTTGGGACCCCTTCAATTTTGGAATCTAAGTCATCCTAGGCTGTTCTCATGCGGTGAAGGGTTTCTAAGGTCTTGCGTGTGTGGCTACAGGTCTCAGTCCATCTAATGGCCGGCTCTCCAATTTTTTTGTTTGTCGTTAATGGCGTTTAGGGCCCTTGTGCTTGTAAGCCCTACGCCCAGGTGATGATTATTGGTCTGTCGGGGCTGAACATGAAGGGTACTATGATCATGAAGAATGGGTGGAGTTTTATCTCGATCATGAATCCTCCATGCCTGCTCCTTACGACTATGTTTTTCAGTTCAAGGAGACGATGGATAAGCATCTTTTGGAGGTTATGTGTGGAAAAACTTATCATGAAATACAAGGGGATTTGTGGGCTGTATGGGGATTTTTGTATTGTGGGGAACACTACTCTCAACAGGCCGTGCAGTTATGATGGTCTCTTGGAAGACCTGCCGGCTTTTATTAACAATGTAAATGTTGATGATTCTAACACACTGCACAGGCGAATGGACCAACTAGAGCTTATGGTCATGTCTTGTCCGCATGAAGCCGAGTCATCTGTTCCGAGGCGCTATAGGAAATACTTTGAGATGCAGAACACCACCCTCTCAGCACTCATCCACCCGGTGTATGCAGCTTATTTGGATGACTTCAAGCGAGTCCAGGAAATTTGCGATGCCTTCCGGAATCCTTCAGACAACTTTAAGGAAGTGTAAGGCCAACTAAGAACTTGTGTAGGCCACAAGATGAGCACAACATGAGCTTCGAGCTGCCCTTGTACTTCCTCAAATTTGTCTAGAGGATTACGGAAGGCATCGCATATTTCCCGAACTTACTTGATGTCATCCAAATAAGCTGTCTACACCAGATGGGTGAGTGCTGAGAGGGTGGTATTTGCATCTTAAAGTATTTCCTATAGCGCCTCAGAACAGGAGACTCGGCTTCACGCGGACAAGACATGACCGTAAGCTCTAGTTGGTCCATTCGCCTATGCAGTGTGTTAAAATCATCAACAGGAGCCCGCTCATTGGAGGCTTTCATAGCCTCCTAGACTTCGAACATCCCCCGAATATCCAACATGCTCCACAAGAGAGATTGGAGCACATTGCTAATAAAAGCCTACAGGTCTTCCAAGAGACCGTCATAACCGCACAGCCTATTGAGAGTAGTCCTCCCCACAATACATAAATCCCATACAACCTACAAATCCCCTTGTATTTCATGACTAGTAAGTCATATTTTCCATTGCCTAACCTCCACAAGACGCTTATCCATTGTCTCCTCGAACTGAAAAAAAAAAACAATCGTAAGTAGGAGGGTATGGAGGATTCATGCTCGAGATAAAACTCCACCAGTTCTTCATGATCATAGTACCCTTCATGTTCAGCGCTGACAGACCAATAATCATCACCTAGGGGTAGGGCTTACAATCATAAGGGCCCTCAATGCCATTAACAATAGATGAAAAAACTGGAGAGCCGACCATTAGATGGACTGAGATCTGTAGCCACACACGCAAGACCATAGAAACCCCTCACCGCATGAGAACAACCTAAGAAGACTTTGATTCCAGAATTGAAGGGGTCCCAAATTAAAGTAAAAAAGAAAAAAAAAGGGGGACGGGGAGGTCACTTGGGCGCCGCAGGGGTGACGCCGAGGTTTGTTTCGAAGAATTCACCCCGAAAAGTCCGGGTTCAGCCATGATCATTCTACTAGGCCTTCTTAAATCTGTGGGAAATAGTCTCAGAGGTATTGTAGGGCTGTCCTAAGCCCTTTTGAAAGGCAAAAGGTCCAAACTATATTCCCATATAATACAACATCTTGAAATATGCAAAAAGAGAGAAAGTAACACAATGCTAAAAAGGGTAACATCATAAGATTGAAAACAATGCAACAGTAACAAGCCGAAGCACATAATGAGGGTTAAATAAATACCTATAACAAACAAATAAATAAGGCATAAGAACCGAAAAAAAAGGAGGAACTATCTAGGCACCATAGGAGTTGCGCCTATCCATGCCTTGAAATATCCTCAATGGGAATATCATTGTTTGGCCGTTAAAACTCTTAGTATCCCTGAGTCATAATTTTATATCATACTGCGAAGCTGAAGAGAACCGGAATATGGGAAGGCACCCTAAAAATTCGGGTTCATAAGTCCTTAGCGCAAACCAAGAAGATTGGCGCCACCCACCCTCCTCAACTGGTGCTTGTAAATTAAAATGCCGCAATTCAAACCTTGGGAACTTGCCTATAACATGAAATATTTTGACAAAGTAAATTAAGAAAATGTGGGCAAAGCATCATGATGCCAAAGCAAAAGTCAAGATGAACACAAGAACATAAATCTAGGCTCAAACTCAAATCGAAGATTGTGTGCATGTGTGAAAATAACTACAAAGCCAAAAGAACCAACAAACTGAACATGATCGTGAAATATCAAACAAAAAAAATAAATCATCAAGAACTAAGGGAAGAAAAACATGATGGAAAGAATTGGAAGGATGATTAGCTCCATAACCGTAAGAGAATAAAAGAAAACTGAATACTAAAGGAAGAGTAATAAAAAAAATAGAGAAAAAGAGTTGCCTCATATACCAAGTTGATTAACTAAACTATTCAGACAATTCAAGATACACATAAGACATGTTATTCATCCCAAAATAAAAAAGAGGAGAGGAGACTTACTTGGAAGCAAGGAAGATCTTGAGAATTCTGAAATTCGAAGCCTAAAAGAGCAAGAGTTATGTGAAATTCATAGCTTTGATCCCCTTATATAGATTAGAGTTCGAATCCTACAAGGAATTAAAGAGAACTCGAACTAAAGCTTGGGCGCCACTCCCTGGGCGCCCAGGTCACTTGTCTTCTACATTCAGAACTCTAGTTTGCAATGGGCTCTAAGTCTTGGAGGTGAAATACAGCTTAGGCACCACACCCCGGGCGCCTAGGTCACCTATTTTCTAAAATTTAGGCCTTCACTCCTACAAGGACTCTCAGTGCGATAGGTTGAACACAAATTCTTATTCGAGACCAACTCTAAATGCAGTTTGGGCACAACTTGGATGCCCAGGTCACCTATTTCTTTCTCATACTAGAATTGCATCGTGGGCGCCACTCCTTGGACGTTAGGTAACTTGTCTTCCAAATCCAACATTCTACTTCTAGACAGGCTCTATTTGTGCAAGATTGAATACAGTTCGGCACCACTCCCTGGGCGCCCAAGTCACCTTGATTTTCAAACTTCAATTTTGACATGGACTATATTTATGCGAGATTAAATACAGCTTGGGCACCACCCCTTGGACACCCAGGTCACCTTGATTTTCTAAATTCAACCTTCAACTTTGACATGGACACTACTTGTGCAAGGTTGAGTTCAGTTTGGGCACCACTCCTTGGGCGCCACTCCTTGGGCGCCCAGGTCACCTTGTCTTCTAAACCCAGATGTCCACTAAGAGACGAGCTCTATAAGTCGTTTGTATAATATTAAGTGAAACCTGGGCACCATCCCCTGGGTGCCCAGGTCGTTGGCTTTCAGAATTCCGGAACCGAAGCCCAAACAGGCTGGACACCACCACTGTGGTGCCTATCCATCACATTGGAGAACAAAATACCTCTTTGAACCGAAATCTCCCAGAATTCTGAGAAAGTCAAACCTGAACAGGATTTGATGATGGTCAATGATACAAAAAAATAAAATAAAGAAAAACAAAAACAAGAAAAAATAATAAAATAAAAAAAAAGAAAGGAAGTTAAGAGAGGTGCACACAGAGGCACGGCGCACGTTGTCAAACCAAATATTGTCCTATCACATAAGGTCGCATCACATGCACATTAGTCCCATCACGCATACATCCATCATCGTGCATTACATCTTATATTGTCTCCATCGATAAAATTGAAGTAATGCTTATGCAAAATGATGTGACTGAATACTAAAGACAAAAAATACAGAATCTTTTAGTGTTTTTTCAATATAGGTTCCCAAAACGAAAGCCAAAACACCAAAGGTGAAGGACCTTCAAGCACATTGATGAGGATGAACGACACAAGCTTCGGCAAACAAACAACAAAGAGAAAGCGACGATCATCCCCAGCGTTGGATTTACGAAAGGCTCTTGAGGTAAGTATCCCTAACTATGATTTTCATGATTTTACTATACGTCCGGAAATTGAGTCGCCGAAGGCCTCCCATATAATCGGTACGGAAACCATAATACCATGTTATCATGAATTGTGTGTTCGCCGGCTGTGTTGACACAAAAAAAAATGTGTCACTTTACCTCTTCAAGATCAAGAGAACTATAAGAAGCTGGAGCCTACCATAAATAGGCAATGCTACTTTAAAAAGTCAAATCTTGTCAGAATCAAACAAAAACTGCAAGATCCTTCAAGACAGCAAAAAGAGAAGTACACAAGAAGTTTCGGGCCATTTTAAATCATTTGGCCTAACTTCGCTTCTTCGATAACTGAATAGGTGCTCTCGGCGACAGCATCGAAGACACCAAGTCTTCGATCAGAGCCTGTAGATGATCTCAATATACATCTAAAAGGCTCCACGTCAAGTTCCAAGTCAAACCGACAACGTTTGACCCTACATCAACCCTCGAACAGCTAAATCAAGCCTCTCGGCGGTAAAAACCACCGAGGCCATCACTCATCAAGCAGAGCACATGGAAGGCTTCAAGGTGCTTACAAAGGGATACACGTTAAGTTTCAGGTCATTTCGATAACATTTGACCAAACTTCGACTCTCGGAAGCCAAATCAGGCCTCTCGGCAGCGAAGCTCCCCGGGTCCATGGTTTCCAAGATAGAACCTATGGATCATCTCAAAATTACTCCAATAGGTTCCCTGTCAAATTTCAAGTCAATCGGACATCGGTTGACCGCACATCAAGGCGTGACACCTTCCTCGTGATGAAATCAAATCTACTGGTGACAGGACCCCATACGACTTCAAAACTCAAAGAAAAGCATATGGTTGGTCTTATTTACTGCTTAGGAGACTTTACCTCAAATTTTAGGTCATTCCGACATCGTTTGACCCAGTTTCAGCTTCTGACGGAAAATCGGCAGCTCTACGCTACAAAGTCTTCGGCTTTCCCGGAAAATTGGAAACTTTGCACTCCAAGATGCAAGGATTCTCGTCAAGTTGTCTACAGGGAAATCAGGCCAACAAATATATAAAAATGTCAAGAAAACTACAGAAGAAAAAAGAATTGGAAAAGACCTCAAAACGGCCGCGAAATGGGACCAAAAGGGGATAATTCCCCCCAGGGTCGCATCCGTTGACCCTGGCCCATGGTCGCCGGCGACCATGGAGCTCGGATCGCCGGGTTCGCCCCGGAAAGGTCCGTTTTCCATCATTTTTTGCATTTCGAAGTTACAAACTCTTGAGATTTTCTAAAATTCATACTTTTGAGGCACCAAATCCTTCGACATCCGTCAAAATCACGGGTCCGTCTTCAAGAATATCAAAATCAACATTGATCGCCAACCGGTCAACCAAAAAACTACACTTTCTAGCCGATCGATCGAGAAATCGACAGGACAAATGTCACTGGCTTGTTGTTAGCTATCAATGTCTGAAGTTACATGGTCATTTGATGTTGATCAGCATGTAGATCCATCGATGATCATCGCCGAAGAATTTCGAAAGCTGCGGCACGGCCCGTGACTCTTCAACTGCTCCGCAACCACTTAATGTGATTGATTGACTAGCTTTATTACAGTCATTAATTCATTTCTTTGGACGGCCCAATCAGAAGCAAGCATTTGGGAGTTACAAGTCAATTGATTCATGGCATTTAAACCGTGAAACTCCTCCCATCATGGTGATTAAAGGCGATTAAATGCCCTCAATCTCCACTGGCCAATCAGAAGCCAAGAAAAAGGAGTTACAAAATAAAGAAATAAATCTTGTAACTCCTCCCTTTATGTAGCTTTATGACAATTAAGGCTCATAAATCCTCCTAAATGGCTACCTAAAAGCCTATAAATAGGAGAGCATTCCAAGAAGAAAAAACACACAGATCTCAGATCAGAAAAAAGCATAGAAAATCCAGAGAAAGAAAGAGAGAAAACTCTGCTGAAGTCCTGCACCGACCACCACTACAAGGTGACAACAGCCCTTGGGGGGGTACCCCCCCAAGGTCCTTGCCTTCTCCTTTTACCTCCAATGGCTTAAACGTGGCTTTTCAGCCCATCTACTTAGCTTTTTATTGGACATAGGACCTCCTCTTGGTCTTTGTCCTCTAAAAATCTGAGGTTATAGCCAAGCCAAGCGAATCAAGGGCATCCTCTATTCTCATCTGCATAGATGATGGCGAAGTCCACACTTGGCTTGTGACCGTCAATCTGAACGAGTCCCCCACAACTCTTGTCTTACATTATTGATAAGAATTGCAAATCAGCTATAAACGTCAAAATTGGATATAAACCCCAAAAATTGGCTATAAATGCCAAAACATCGCCTTGCACTACAAATAAAAAAAGTACATTTTCTTAAATATATGTGCAATGAAAACTTGAAAGAAGTTGATTTCCGTTTTACTTGCGAAGGTAGATCACTGGATCACCATTTGGAATTCCAGGTAAAATAGAAAATCTGGCACACCCACACACAAAAAAATGTTGATGCACGCCTTTGCGCCCCCCCCCCCCCCCCCCCCCCGAGCGCGAAAGGGTCAGATCAAACGGACTCCCACGTCCGCCGACCTCGGTGGCACTGAGCAGAACCGTGGTCCATCAAGCCGGCTGCACCCAGTGGGACTCGTTCATTTGAGAACACGATGCTTGGAAATGAAATATTTGCATATCATATCTTTCGCTCTATGCTTATAGTTCTTTTCTGGATTCCTTAGCTACTTTCTAGTCGGTGGCCTATGTTGGATTTCGCATCTAAAAAAAATGAGATGAGATTTTTTGGAAATTTCTAATTCTTTGAATTTTTTTCCACTCTTTCTCTTTTAAAAAAAATCAGATTTCTCAGTTTGGATTCAAAATTTAGAAACTTTGATCCTCTCCTATCGTTCATCGTGCTTGCAGAAATGTTGAGCCTATTCGAATAAGGTTTTGGGCCATCGTTTCTTTTCAATGAGTTCATTAGAGATCTAAAACAAAAAACAAAAAAATTAGATTTCTTACTTTGGATTCAAAATTGAAAAACTTTGATCCTCTCCTATCGTTCATCGTGCTTGCAGAAATGTTGAGCCTGTTCGAATAAGGTTTTGGACCATCGTTTCTCTTCAATGAGTTCGTTAGAGATCTAAAAGGAAAAATTTCAAAAAAAAAATCAGATTTCTCAGTTTGGATTCAAAATTGAGAAACTTTAATCCTCTCCTATCGTTCATCGTGCTTGCAGAAATGTTGAGCCTGTTCGAATAAGGTTTTGGGCCATCATTTCTTTTCGATGAGTTCATTAGAGATCTAAAACAAAAAAAAAATCAGATTTCTTAGTTTGGATTCAAAATTGAAAAACTTTGATCCTCTCCTATCGTTCATCGTGCTTGCAGAAATGTTGAGCCTGTTCGAATAAGGTTTTGGACCATCGTTTCTCTTCGATGAGTTCATTAGAGATCTAAAACAAAAAACTTCAAAAAAAATTTAAAAAAATCAGATTTCTCAGTTTGGATTGAAATTTGAGAAACTTTGATCCTCTCCTATCGTTCATCGTGCTTGCAGAAATGTTGAACTTGTTCGAATAAGGACTTGGGCCATCATTTCTCTTCGATGAGTTCATTAGGGATCTTAAAAATATATATATATATATAAAACTTTCAAAAATCAAATTTCTCATTTTGGATTCAAAATTGAGAAACTTTGATCCTTTCCCTTCTGGGCGCTAGCGCTCACGGAAATCATTGAGCCTGTGTTCGGATCAGGAATTGGGCCATCGTTTCTCTTCGATGAGTCTATTTGGGATAAAAAAAATGACATAGACCACTAAGGTTAAACCAATTGCGTTCTTTGATCATGGTTGATTCAAGAAAAGCCTTGTCCAGAGTGTGGAGACGGCTTGACTGTTCTAGGCAAGGGTCCTCCAAACGGGTTCATTAAGTAATCCTACCCTTATCTTAGGGCAACTCTATCAATTGAGATTTCATAAGACCGGGTTAGGAGGCCTATGTGTACTCTCTCGTTTTTTAAATAAAAAAAATCTTTAAAATAAAAAAAATTCAAAATAAAAATTTTAAAATAAAAAATAAAAAATAAAAAAAATTATCAAAATAAAAAAAATCTTAAAAAAATAAAAAAAATAATTTTTTTAAAAAAATATATAAAAAAAATCTTCAAAGAAAAAAACCTCCGTCATTTTGGGTTCAGATCTGAGAAATTTTGGTCTCTTCCCTTCTGAGCACTAGCGCTCGCGGAAATCGCTAAGCCCGTGTTCCGATTGGAATGCCTTTTGCTCTCTTTGTTGAACCTGATCTTGGCCTTTCAAAAAAAAATCTCGTCATTTTTTGGTCCAGATCTGAGAAATTTTGGTCTCTTCCCTTCTGGACACTGGCGCTCGCGGAAATCGTTGAGCCCGTGTTTAGATTTGAATGCCATCTGTTCTCTTTGATGAACCCAATCTTGACCTTTCAAAATAGAAGATCCCATCTCATGGATGCGGTCTCCAAACATTTGTGCCTAGCGATACTGATACGCCCTTTCAGGGTCTACTGTATTTGCGATCGGCACATTTGTAACTCAACCTTATATTCTTCTTACCTCGAGCAAGCTCTGCTTCTCGATAAGTCGAGTTTAGGTTCACAATTGCTTCTAGCAGTCACTGAGACGCTCGTTCTGTGCTTACCATACTTGCGATCAGAACAATTGTACCATCTATGGCTTTTTGCCTTCTTCATGTCGCTTGGGTCATGCCCCTCTAGCGATTTGAAAAGACAAAACCATAGAATCTCCCATTTATGATTATTACATTTTTGTGATTACTAATGGATGTGGTCTTGTTTCATAAATTTTCAAAACTAACAATGGCAGCTTCCTTGACCATTACCTTTGATGAGAACAAGCACCAACTCATGCTTCAACAGAAGCAAACCACGCGCAATTACAAGCGCTCTGTCAGCTGCCGAAACGTCAACTCCCTCGGCAACTCTCAGAACTCCGGGTCGACCTCGACTCCCCGGACTATCATTTTTGGGACGATGGGACCATTCCCACTTCCCGAAGAACAAACTACTCCTTTCAAGAAGCAAAAGGTCCCCTCTCAACGTGTCACTACAATGATACCAAAGGCGAACACCAAAAAGCCCGAAGCCCGCGGCACCCCTGCGAAGCCTCGAACCACAAGCAACCAAGTCTATCCCAAGACTTGGTCCCTAAGACCTTCACTAAAACAAAGAAGGTCCCAAACATCCACCAAGCTAGCATACCTGACCCCTCTCAAGGAGACCCCTCTCAAGGAGAACCAGTTCTACCCTCTTGCTTACATAAAATAGGAGAGACCCATCTCCAACCTGACTCCCAAGTCAACCTAGCATGAGTCGGCTTGTTCCTACAAACCCAAAATCAAGTCATGCATCACAAGGCCTCTGCAAGCGCCTGCCAAGGCCTACAATCCTTCGGTTCGACCCTTCATATCTATAGGGGCCAAACTAAAAAAATTCAAAGCTTCGTTGCAACATGTGAAGGATCGGGTTCGCATCCTGTCCTTGCCTAGCTACAAAGAAGACAGGCTTGGCTGCTGCGCCCGAGGGAGCACATCCTTCATTGTCAAAGCCCAGCCAGAGCTGACCAAAGCTCAAATTGCTCATCATATATGCCGCCGCGCGTCGTATCGACAAAAGAGACTAGAGAAGCAAAGGACCCAGCCTCCTACACTTCAAATCTCTCACAAATGGGTCGAAAAAGAAAGACCCGACCAAGTTGTTGTTGTCCATATGGTTGGAAAAACCAGAAGACGCCAAAAGTTAGCAACAAAAATCCATGGCATGAACTCTTCATAGAGTCTGCCAATGATAGGCAATCCAGTAATGTCACTCAGCTCCTTCAAATAAAAACCAATCTCACCATTCATGACAGCAAAGGTATTGGTTTGTGGAAGGACTGACTCGAACACAGCCATGAAGGCCTTGTCGGAAAAAATCATGGTCTCCCTAAAGGTGCGGACCACATCGAAAATCCCGGATTCCTTCAAAACGGCGCCACCAATCAGCAGGACGCGATCAGTCCACGACTTCCACTCAGAGTCAGCACTGAAACGGCCACGAAGACAAAAAAGCTTCACCCAATTGCTGCCGTCACCGCTGAAAATACTAAGTCCCACCGCTCCCAAATTGACCGACGGATAATCAAAGCCCTAGTAGCCGTTGGCATGCATCAACATGTCCATGTCGGCAGGCGATTTCTCCGTATAACCAGGAGGACCGCCAACAAAGACCCTAGTTTTGATCACGTTATTTCTCTTCACCCAGCTTGGAGGATCTTCCCTCTTAGAGCACGTGGGAGAAAGGCTCATGATCAAGATAGTACGATCAAACATCGACCGGGTAACAACAGTTGTCTTCTCACCATCTGCTGTGTAAAAGAACTGAAAACATCTCCTCTGGTATGTCACGTCGTTAGGGACTGCATCACCAAAGAAGAAGGTAGGCTTGGGCAAAACCCTCTGATCGTCCATCATCGAAGAATGGTTACTTACCATGATTTTATAGAATTCTTCATTCTTGAGAGCGATCAGTCGCTACCTCATCTCATCTCTGTTGATGGAGTCGCACTCTTCAAGGTTTCTCTCAACATATTGGACCTTCTCCCAGGCCTGCTGAATGGCCAGATTGGAAGATCTAGCAGATCGACGAGGTACGCTTGTAGCAAGCTCTTTACCCTTATTCGTTCTGGAGGAACCACCTGCAAAGGATGAAAAAGAAAAAGATCATCATCAAAATGACTGAATTCCGCTAAAAAAAATCTGGCGAAATTTTGGCATGATTCCGAGACAATTCTGAAGAAAAAAGGAAATATCCCGAAAGAAATAGAAAGCTTGAAGATGGGCTCAACATCGCTGTGAGCTTCAAAACTCCAAACTTTCGAAGCCTCAAAGTCTCCTCAAAATCAGGACTGCAAGCTCCAAGATTCCCAAATTTGCAAAAATTTTCAGGTATGCTATCACATCATGCTACCAATTCAATTTACAAAAAATGCATGCATGAACATCTTGGTTTGCTAAAAAAAATGCATTATCATGATGAGAAAAAATTAGAAGAAGAAAAAGAAACTTTCTAAAAAAAACAAAACAAAACAAAACAAAAAATGGGACTGGCCCACAGGCCACATGGCCGTACGGCCAGATCCGTATGGATCTATCTGTATGGCCCATAAAAAAAAACAACAAAAAAAATGTGTAAAAAAAAAAGAAAATAAAACGCACGAGAAAAAAAAACACGTGTAAAAAAAAGAAAAAAGAAGAAGAAGGAAACACGTGAAAAATAAAAGAAAGAAATAAAAAAAAAACACTTTCTTTTGTTTACCATCCTACTTTCTACAATGGGGTTTTCTTAAAAAAGAGAACTTACTTGAAGCCATTGATGATGAAGAAGAAGAAAAGCTTGAAGGTCCTTGAAGAAGAATAACTCTTGTTCTTGAAGTAGTCTTGAGATTTTTACAAAAGAAAGCAATAAAAGCAAGATTAACTCTTGATCTTGAAGTACTTTTATATAAGAGAGCAAACCAAAGAAGGAAACAACAAAAGAGGTAAGTGTTACTAATTACTAACCTTACCAAAAGAAAGGAATTAGAAAGATTCTTTCCTAAAAGAAAGATATCTTGAGGGATTCTCTCCCCAAAAGAAAGCAATGAGAGATTTTCTCCCAAAAGATAGGAGATTTGAGATATTCTCTCCCAAAATAAAGGGAACATGAGAAATTCTCTTCAAATAAAGATATTCTTAGACATTCCCGATCCAAAGGAGATATTCTTAGATATTCTTTACAAAAATGAAAAATGACACCATATGAGATCTAAGCCATTTCAAAAGCTTAAGGTCCCATGGGTTAGCCCATATGAGCCAAGTTTGACCACCTAGGCACTAAAAAAATTAATTTTGGGCTTTTAGTCAAAGAGAAAGTCCTCTTACCAAGAGCGTACAAAAATGGTTCCATGCCTCTTTTGAGTTGATTGGACCATACAAAAAAATAATTCCAAGCCCCATGAGCTTCTAAAAATCAAACAATCCAGCCTCATATACCAAATTGAGCCAAAATCTTGAAATTGACGTTCCACAAAAATCTAAACCAAATCTTGGTCGCCTAACTTGCCACATACAACTTGTTAGGCTACAAGACCAAAACCAAAAACCAAATCATGATCCCCTAACTTGCCACATAAAGCCTGTTAGGTTACAAGACCAAAACAAAAAATCAAATCCTGATCCCCTAACTGGCCACATACAGCCTATTAGGCCACAAGATCAAAACCAAAATCGACCCCCCAACATTCCACATACAGCTTGTTGGGTCACACGATCAAAACCAAACCCGACCCCTTAACCTGTCATATATAGCTTGTTAGGTCACAAGGTCAAAAAATAAAACCCAAATCTGCATCCCTGATGTCATTTTCAAAATTTTGCCGCGAGCTGGTATGTGATTCCTTTCACTACCATAAAATTCCCCTGGAAGCTCAAAAGGCTACAATACCAAAAGAAAGACTGCTCAAAGACTCTTGGTCAAGTCACAAGCTCTCCTTCAAAAATCTCTTCGAGACACACCGACAACAAAAGTTAACCAACTCGTCGCTGTACCTCAAGGGGGCATTTGTTGACACAAAAAAAAATGTGTCACTTTGCCTCTTTAACATCAAGAGAACTACAAGAAGCTGCAACCTACCATAAATAGGCAATGCTACTTTCAAAAGTCAATTCTTGTCAGAATCAAACAAAAACTGCAAGACCCTTCAAGACAGCCAAAAGAGGAGTACACAAGAAGTTTCGGGCCATTTCAAAATCATTTGGCCTAACTTCGCTTCTCCGATAACTGCACAGGAGCTCTCGGCGGTGACAGCATCGAAGACACCAAATATTCGATCAGAGCCTGTAGATGATCTCAAAATACATCCAAAAGGCTCCACGTCAAGTGCCAAGTCAAACCGACAATGTCTGACCCAACATCAACCCTCGAACAGCTAAATCAAGACTCTCTGCGGCAAAAAAACACCGAGGCCATCACTCATCAAATAGAGCACATGGACGGCTTCAAGATGCTTACAAAGGGCTACACATCAAGTGTCAGTTCATTTCGATAACATTTGACCAAACTTTGACTCTCGGAAGCCAAATCAGGCCTCTCGGCGGCGAAGCTCCCCAGGACCATGGTTTCCAAGACAGGGCCTATGGATCATCTCAAAATGAAAAATAGGTTCCCTGTCAAATTTCAGGTCAATCGGACATCAGTTGACCGCACATTAAGGCGTGACACCTTCCTCATGACAAAATCAATTCTACTGGTGATAGAACCCCATACGGCTTCAAAACTCAAAGAAAAGCCTATGGTTGGTCTTATTTATTGCTCAGGAGACTTCACCTCAAATTTTAGGTCATTCCGACATCATTTGACCTAGTTTAAACTTCTGATGGAAAATCGGCAGCTCTACGCTACAATGTCTTCAGCTTTTCCGGAAAATTGAAAACTTTGCACTCCAAATGCAAGGATTCTCGTCAATTCTCTACAGGAAAATTAGGCCAACAAATGTACAAAAATGTCAAGAAAAATACAGTAGAAAAAAGAATTGAAAAAGACCTCAAAATGGCCGCGAAACGGGACCAAAAGGGGATAATTCCCCCCAGGGTCGCCGGCGGCCATGGAGCTCCGGATCGTTGCGTTCGCCCCGGAAAGTTCCGTTTTCCATCGTTTTCGCATTTTGAAGTTTCCAACTCTTGAGATTTTCCAAAATTCATACTTTTGAGGCACCAAATCCTTCGACATCCATCAAAATCATGGGTCGGTCTTTAAGAATATCAAAACCAACATTGCTCGCCAACCGGTTAATAAAAAAACTGCACTTTCTAGCCAATCAATCGAGAAATCTACAGGACAGTTGTCACTGGCCTGTTGTTAGCTATCAATGTCTGAAGTTACATGGTCATTTGATGTTGATCAGCATGTAGATCCATCGATGATCATCGCTGAAGAATTTCGAAAGCCGCGGCACGGCCCGTGACTCTTCAACTGCTCCGCAACCACTTAATGTGATTGATTGACTAGCTTTATTACAGTCATTAATTCATTTCTTTGGACGGCCCAATCAGAAGCAAGCATTTGGGAGTTACAAGTCAATTGATTCATGGCATTTAAACCGTGAAACTCCTCCCATCATGGTGATTAAAGGCGATTAAATGCCCTCAATCTCCACTGGCCAATCAGAAGCCAAGAAAAAGGAGTTACAAAATAAAGAAATAAATCTTGTAACTCCTCCCTTTATGTAGCTTTATGACAATTAAGGCTCATAAATCCTCCTAAGTGGCTACCTAAAAGCCTATAAATAGGAGAGCATTCCAAGAAGAAAAAACACACAGATCACAGATCAGAAAAAAGCACAGAAAATCTATAGAAAGAAAGAGAGAAAACTCTGCTGAAGTTCTACACCGACCACCACTACAAGGTGACAAAAGTCCCTTAGGGGGGGACGCCCCCCTAAGGTCCTTTCCTTCTCCTTCTACCTCTAATGGCTTAGACGTGGCTTTTCAGCCAGTCTACTTAGCTTTTTATTGGACATAAGACCTCCTCTTGGTCTTTGTCCTGTAAAAATATGAGGTTATAGCCAAGCCAAACGAATCAAGAGCATCCTCTGTTCTCATCTGCATGGATGATGGCGAAGTCCACACATGGCTTGCGATCATCGATCTGAACAAGTCCCCTACAATCTCCTGAGAAGTTAGATCCTCCTTCTCTTGCTTTTCATTGTAGTTTGAATTTTTCTAAAAGAGACAAAAATCACAACTCTTGTCTTTCATTATTGATAAGAATTGTAAATCGGCTATAAACGCAAAAAATCGGCTATAAATGCCAAAACATCGCCTTTCAGGGCAAATGAAAAAAATGTCTCTTTTCTTAAATATATGTGAAATGAAAACTTGAAAGAAGTTCATTTCCTTTTTACTTGCGAAGGTCGATCTCCGGAACATCATTTGCAATTCCAAGTAAAATAGGAAATCTGGCACACCCACACACAAAAAATGTTGATGCACGCCTTTGCCCCCGGGCACAAAACGGTCGGATCAAACGGACTTCCACGTCCGCCTACCTTGGTAGCACCGAGCAAAAGCACGGTCCATTAGGCTCAAATCTCGACGTCGAAGGACGGAATCCATGTAGCTCGAAACTCTCCATGATAAGCACGAAAAGATGATCGAATCTATCCCAGGTTCTCATCTAAACTTGGGTGAAGACCAACATCCCTAGAGGTTGACAATTATTCCGGTGACCGTCTTCCATTGATTTAGCTTTTTCAATGCATACCCGAGTTTCAAAATAAAATTCTCTTTTTAATTGAATGCATCTCATTCTCACGTGCACTCACACTTTTGCTTGAACTATGTTTATGATTGCCATTAAGATCCCCACAAGTACTAGTTAGTTTCAATCATGCCTTGAACATTCGGCTGTGGATGAAAGTCCAAAGACGATATATTTGAACATTTGAAATGAACTCTATTGCACGAACAAATGAAACTCTAATAGTGACTTAGTTAATCGAAAGATCAACTTCTGATTCAGATAACCGGGACACAATTCCCACCATAATCTCATATTAAGTAATCGGGGCACAGTTCCCAACCCGCCATGTGGCAATACCATGGGCACCGAGGCACAAATCTCAGGTTTCTAATCAAATTAGTAGGCACGTAACTTCTTTTTTCCCTGACTCAGAATCGATCCTTGAAAAGTGAAACTCACCTTTAGAATGAGTTTGCAATTGCATACATCCGTAGGTGGCCACGCGAGCTCAAAAGCTCCTGTGAGTCATGAGTGGTGTGTCTACTTTCTTTCGAGCACAACTCTTCACGTGCTGCTCTTCAAATAGGGGCATACTATAGACACCTCATTTGGCCCCTGTGATAGCCTTAATTACCTGTTATATATAGCGGTGCCCCCATTTCACCCATAATTGAATGATTAATGGCATAATTCAGATTAATTAATGACGATGAAGATGCTTTTTGATGATTTTAGACTTAGTTCGACGACTTCTAGAAATTCGTGAGAGAATGGCCAAATCGCGTCAGGATCTCGAGTCCAATTCACTACTCTTACAAGGAGCGCGGACCACGACACTAATTATACATATTCCGGACCACTTAAGACATTCTTAGGCCAATTCCTACAAAAATTACGCTTAGCTTGCCTAAAAGCCACCCGATTAGCCCAAGTTAAGAAGCCGGACCCATTGATCCAAAGGTCCCCATTTTTTCCCAGCCCCTAATCATCAGAACATTTGGACTTTTGGATTTTTCTCTTCGAGACCTTTCCGACAATATATAGAACGTCCAAATCTGATATGCGGATCAAAAGTTATGCGTGTTCGAGGGTTGCCTTAGAAAGATGATGGAAATCCATCTGGGCACCACCCAAGTTTCACCCACCTTATTCAAATCCATCTTGGCGCCCCTGGCTAGGCGCCCACACTATCCAGGACCACCTAGGCACCATGTCATGCGCGCCCACCCTCCAAATCCATTAGTTTGGCCTAAAAATAATCCGGAACCACTCAGACATAGGGACCACGCTCCGAAATTGAATCGAACCACCTAGGCTCCACCCCATGGGACTCCAAACGGGACCAAGTTCCAAAAGCAAACCCGACCCATCAAGGCGCCGCCTGTCGGATGTGAAGGGAAATCGCTATTCAATTATATGAGATATTAAACAATTTACATAGAAAATGAGGATTCTGACTACCCTCAAAATCGACGGATCACGATCGACTGCTACAGATACGGCCGTAACATCGTCCTTCGACAAAATCTGAAAGAAAGCGGGAGAAAATTTGATGGGTTCTTCCTCTCATCTAATATGCTGTCGGCAACACACGACAGTTGTCTTGTCACTTAATTTGGGTTTTTCAATTTGGGTCAAATTACGGATCTCAAAGTAGGGTCATAGTGAACTAGATAGGGGAGATCTACATTTATGGGTACATGGCTAATTGAAATTAAATCCAAGTATTCTAAAAATAAATGAATAAAATAGTAGCAAATTAGGAAAATAAGGGGGGCAGGTGCCAAATATTTAGAAGAGGATCAGCCCATTCCCGGGTACCTTAATGTCCCTTGACAACCTAGAGTTTGAAGGTTGATTCTTCAATTCGAAAGAACGATGCAAACGAGGTTCCGAGTTGTGATTTCATTGGGTTTGTGTGCGATACACAAGTGATAAAAGTGCATGGCCGATGATGGGACGGAAGTAAGTAAAAATGGATGATGATGGGCCGGGATTGATTGAGAGTGGTCGATGTTGGGCCGGAAGCAAATAAATTGATATTGGGGTTTGTGAAATCACTCATCTCATCTCATTATTCTCATTAATTCGGATCCTCAGAATCAGTCTTCATTCCCTTTAATCTTTGAGTTTAATTGAATATTTGGCACCAGAGGTGGACGAAAACATAAGAAAATGTTTTTGGGTTTGATTTGTTGGTTTTATGGTCTTTTGAATTTTAATAATTGGGGCTAGAAGTGCCTAACTAGGGGATTTTCTACTTGGACTTAACTTAACTAATCCATTTCCCTAATGGATCTCTACCCTATCCTAGGGTCCTAACCACGCTCATCCACTCTCCCGGTCCCTTAGCGGGGCCCGGAGAGAGAGTGGGACCTAACTTATTAAAGTGAAAGAAACTAAAGGTGGCCTACCCTGGCTAGGGGGAGACCTAGATCTATGTCCGGGTATGACATGGTTAGCCTAAACCACTATTTAATTTTTAACTTTATTATTATTTTTAGATTTTTAATATCTTTTATTTTGTTTTTGGTCTTTTTGAGTTTTCTTAATTTTATTTTGTTTTTTGGCTTTATTTAAAAGCCTAAAATCTCCTAAACTAATTTTTCCTAATCCTAGTGAAAAGAGAGGAGGAAATAATTTTTTCTAATTTTTATTTAATAATTAACTTAATTGATTTAGAATTTCCTAAACAAGATTCCCTAATCCTAATGAAAAGGGGGGAGGAAAATGAACTTAATTATTAAACCTAACCTAATTGTTTTAATTGATCTACCACTTAGGATTATATTTTTTGTTATTTTCTGTTTTTTCTTCTTTCTTTTTTTTTTTGGGTGAGTTAAACTAACTTTTTGTTTTTGAATTATGCAGTTCTAAATTTTATCTAAAAAAGAAATAAAAATGCAACTAAGTTATATGATGCACGGGCATGTTGAATGCATGGGCAGGTCCGATGCACAATTAAAGAAAATTCAAACAAGTAATGGCCTAAAATACTAATTTAAATGCTTGGCATATTGGGATGCATCAACTGGTGATGGATTGAAATAATTAATGATATAAAACACTATCCTAGATGCATGAGCATATGTGATGAAAATGAAATAACATAAAATAAAAATGAATTGGATTTAACGCTGTAAAGAAAATGACAGTGAACTATGCATGCATAGACTTTTGGTGGAGTGGCTCTAGTTTTTTCTCTCTTTTTTTTGTTGCTGGGGTATGGATTGTCATGCTTGGGCTAATGGGTCGGTGCAGATGATCGAGTGGGTTCAACAAGTAGGTGTGTCCAAGGGGTATGTGGCACAGCAGATGGGCGTGTGCAATGAAGTGGTCTCAGGGGAGGAGTGTCCAGTGGAGATAAGTACAGGGAGGCTGCGAGGGTGTGCAGCAGGTGGGGCGTAGTACAGGGGAGATGCACAGTGATGGAGGTGTACGCAGGGGAGGAGAAGTAGAAGAGAATAAGAGAAAAAGAAATTGGAAGAGAAAGAAGGTGATGGTGCGATGTGTGTGGCTGGGTGGACGTGTGCATGTGTGCGGGTGGGGGAGAAGAAAGAGATGAGGAAGAAGAGAAAGAAAGAAAAATAAAAGAAGGGAAGAAGAAGGTGGGGGGTGTGCGGGTGAGATGGGGGAGAAGAGGAAAGAGAGGAGGAGGACTAAGAGAAAGAAATAAAAAAAAAGAGGGGAAGAAGAAGGTGGGGGGCGTGCGGGTGAGATGGGGGAGAAGAGGAAAGAGAGGAGGAGGAATAAGAGAAAGAAAGAAAAAGAAAAGAGGGGAAGAAGAAGGTGGGGGGCGTGCAGGTGGTGTGTGCGGGTGAGATGGGTAGTGATGTAGGGTGATGCGCGGGTGGGGTGCAGGGAGAGAGGACGGTGAAGGGAAGAAAAGAAAAAAGAAAAAAAATAAAAAGAAAGAGAAAGGAAAAGATATGGAGGTGATGGTGGCGGTTGGTGCAGGCGGAGCGCAGTGGAGGAAGAAGAAAGTGTGCTATGGTGCTGCGTGTAAGTGGGGGAGAAGATGGCCAGGGAGAGAAGGAGAGAAAGAAGAAAAAGAAAGAGAAGGGAGATGATGCAATGCAGTGGGTACGAGGAGAGGAGGCGCCTACCTGGTTCCAGAGTCCGGCTGCGAGAGAGATGGAGAGGGAGCTGCTGGCGCTGCGAGGAAGATGGAGAAGCGATGGCGTCTGTGCAACGACGAGATGGAGAGATCAAGGCAGCAATGTGAGGAGTGCTGGTGGTGTGGAGTCTGGATCTGCAATGGGAGCCCGGGATCAATCTGCGCCTTGGTTACGAGATGGAAGATGAAGGCGAGATGGATCTGTGGTGATTGCTGCACAAGGATGTCGATAAAGTAGGGGGTTACCGTGAGATTGAGATGAAGATGATTGCTGCTGGGCGTTCAGGGATGGACGAAGGTGATGAGGGAGATGCATCGGCTAGGAGATGAGAAGAGAGAATGGAGAACCAGGGGGAGTTCTGCGCATATGAATGAGATAGAGAGAAAAGACGGGGTTTAAATGGGGTTTGATAGAGATTGGGATAACGACAGGAGTTTGAGATTGAGAGGGGGAGAGAGATATCAGGGGGAGGGGAGAGTCCAGATCTCGTGGACTCTCCATCCCTTACCCAGCAATGGGCCATGTAGCCCGGGTCAAGTCAGTGGGCTTGGGTTAGGTTGGGTCCGGGTGAGCCTGAGCAAGTTTGATGGGTTCCGGTGGAGTTTGGTCGGGTTTTCATCGCTGGGGCCCAGGCTTCATAGATTTTGATATGCTCGTCGGATCTCGGAGTTTTATATATATGGAAGGAAAGCCCTCGACGAGCAGATCGCAATGACCCAATTCCCAGGGCGATCAAAGGTCTAGAAATGGTAGGTGGTTTTTCAGGTGGGCACCCCGGGGGTGTGGGACCTGCTATTATGATTTTTGATCTGCCTGTCGGATCTCGGAGTTCTATATATGGATGGAAAGCCCTCGACAATAAGATTTCAATGAGCCAATTCCCAAGGCGATCAGAGGTCCAGAAATGATAGGTGATCTTTGACTCGGGACCTAATCAGGACATCGTTAAATAGGGTGGACCGAATTACCCCTCATAGGGTGCCAAAATGAGGTGCCTACACCGCCCTGTGGGCGCCCACACTATCCGGGACCCCAATTGAAATTAAACCCGAATTTAATCCAAATCAACAAACATAACAACTCTAATTCTTAAATAATTGAAACCCTAATCAATTCAACCTCGAATTAACTAAAAGATTATCGAACCAACTCAAACCACATGACAGTCACCTGGGCACCACCCCCTGGGCGCCTAGACTGCTCATTCCCTTGGAAACCATAAATTAAAAATTATACCTAATTAATTGAAACCTAATTCATTCCCAACTGAATACGAAGAAACACCTTTCAATTTAAAATAACTAAAACCACAAAAGTCCGACCTCGAATCAATTTAAGAAACACAACCAAACAGTCACCTGGGCACCACTCCATGGGCGTCTAGCCTGTCAATCCACTTAGGCACCATCCCTTGGGCACCTATCCTGTCCAACTCCCTTGAAAAAATCAATTAAAAATTAAACCCAATTAATTAAAATCTAATTCATTCCCGACTGAACACGAACAAACATCCCACATCCAAACACATTAAGTCCTTTAACCATTTCAAACTTGACTTGACCTAAGAGTCATCAAAACCGACCAAACCTTAAGACAGTCAATCTGGGCGCCAACCCCTGGTTGCCCACCCTGTCAAATTCACCTGGACACCGCACCCTGGGTGCCTCGCCTACCCATTTTCAGAGAAGCCCAATTCACAGCTTAGCCTAATTAATTGACGTTCAAACAAATCCCAATTGATTCTGAAAGTACACTTTCCACCAAAACACCTAATCCCATAAAGATCCAATCTAACAATAGCTCTAATTACCCAAAACCCTTAAGAACCAACAAATAACAATGTAGGCTCCACTCCTATGGCGCCTAGACTACACTTCGACCCTAATCCACCAACTCGACTGAAAACAAATAATTAAACACCTTATAACTTAAACTAATTAAGACCAGAACCTAAAACAATCTCTGGACCCAAGGACCAGTAGGTAACTCCCATCCTGAATAATTGAAAATTGCAGCCAATCCACCTGGGCACCACCCCCTTGGTGCCTATCCTTCCACTTGCACTAAAACGCGAATTCTTGACTTTGTTTCAAAATTCAGACCCGAATCACTTTGACATTAGAACGCCAGAGACTTAAAACAATCTTAGACATTAAAATTCATCAATTAAAGCCCATTGGAATCCAGAATATAAGTGAATTATCTCGGAAGTCACAAAAAGCACAAACAATCAGGATAGGTGCCACCTCCTGGGCACCTACCCTGCTTTAAACATCGAATCAAGATTTTCAATTACGTTTCGAATTCCAATTTAAAATTGACTTTAACAAAACATCCCAGCACATAAAACATTTCTCATACCAAAACATAGCCCTCAAAACCCCCGGAATTCCGAAAAGAGATTGAAATTTCCGAAAAGCATAAACTGTCAGGAGGCTCCATCCCCTGGGTGCCTACCGTTACCCGAAGCACCAAATTGTGATTTTGATCTAGTTTTGAATCTCAGATAAACAGGACCTTCCAGATCATTAAACCATATTGAACACGTAATTACCTTGACTTAAACCCCCTGGAATTTTGAATAAAGCTCGAAAAATCAAGAAAGCGCAAAACTGTCAGGACAGGCTCTCCCCTATGGCGCCTACCCTGTTTTAGTCACAACTTGAGAATTCCATCCACTTCTCAAATTCCATATTGAACTCGTTAAAATCAAAATTGCCCAGAACTTAAAACAAACCTGAAACAATAACATAATCTAACAAAAGCCAATCGGGACTTCAAATCATAGTCGAATTGTAGACAAGTGCTGAGAATTTTTTAATAGTCAGGATAGGCTCCACCCCCTGGGCGCCTACCCTGTTTTAACCTTGAATTGCAACTTTCGACTACTTTTTGGAATTCTGATTCAAATAAAAAATAACAGAACCTTAAATTATTTAAAAATACATTAATCAGAACCCTAAAACATCCCTAAACAACTCTCAACCAAAACCACAACTTGATACCAAACATATCAGCTAAAACCTTACTCAACAAGTAGCTCAGGCGCATGAACTATTAAACTTTGGCTATTTACACCCTAGGAATACATTGGATAACCTTGTTAGGTAGCTTAGAGCATTAGGCTTCGCCCTATCACTCTTCTTGTTCCATTAGGGGATTGGGAGAGCTGATGTGGGCGGTCTAGGACCTCAGGTTAGGGGTTAATCCAATGATCAGTAATAAAGCACTAAATCACGTTAATCCAAGTAAAATCCCCTAGTTAGGTGATTCTAGCCCCAATATAAAAAATCCATAAAAACTATAAAACCAACAAAATAAATCCAAGATCTAAGCTTCCTAGCTACTAAGGAGAAGGACTACAACAAGCTACTGATCTCATATCTCCTAAGGATCTTTCTTGATGTTGTAACGCCTCAATTCTGAATGCCGAGTTTACCGCCAAGGTACCTGAAAGTGGCGCGCTACTTCTCGGAAAATCCGAGAACTTCCAATATCATAGCCCGCAATGACGTCCAAATTAAGACTTTTGAAATAATTTAATGATCAACGGTTAATTACAGAAGCATAAGAAAGATAATGGAAGCAATATCAACAATCGCGAAAGCATAAGGTACTGTATGTAATAAAGCAAATGTAGTAAGTCTAAAGTCCAGCCTAAATCTCAAAGTATGAATAAAAGGTATATATCAGTCTATCCCCCTAGTTACAACAAAAACACTAAATCCCCAAAATAGGTGGACTCAAACCCCCTGTGTAGGCACTCCAGTCTCTAGCTCGACCTCCTGGTCAGCCGATCCCCATCCGTAGTCTCCTGCTATGGGCGCCTCGACGATCGTGTCGTCCTCGGGATCGGGGTCAATACCTAAGCACCAAATGATGGGTCAGATCCAGGGATCTGGCAAGGCACAGTTTACAAGTAACATAGGATGTATGCATCAAAGAGAATAGAGATGATCAAATCATCATAAGATTATCAACGATACAAATGCTAGGCAATTGAGCAAGATATAGCAAATAGAATAAGAATGGAAAGTAAGCATCTATCCTGACCATACATCA
Organism: Litsea cubeba; assembly: GCA_012931725.1. Taxonomy (NCBI): domain Eukaryota; kingdom Viridiplantae; phylum Streptophyta; class Magnoliopsida; order Laurales; family Lauraceae; genus Litsea; species Litsea cubeba. The sequence goes on from CM022946.1 coordinate 107,473,624, forward strand.
ACGTGGCACATGTTGGGTTTTGTGTATGCCCTAAAGCCCACTGACAATACCCTCATCTCTGTTACTGGATATTTACAGGTTATTTATTAGAATTATTCTTTTCTCTTACTGCACATATATATATATATGTTTGTGTAAGGTCCATTGTTTCTAGTAGATGACTTAGGTATGTAGTGTCTACACACAGAAAGGTTTGAGTCATGGATACCTGAAACAATAAACTAGTTCATAACTGAGAGCTGGAGTTGGGCACTTCATCTTGGTATAAGTTATAGTGAGACACTCTCCTTAATTAAGGGTGACTTACCTTAGTCACAGGAGGCTTATCCGGATGTATCTCATTAGTGCATGTGTCATGCATTGAACAGGACCATTATAGGTGTGATTTCTAAAAAATTATTACTATCACTGAAAGAGATCAAATCACCTTATGCTACTGAGTGACTGGTGCTCTTAATCTCGAGCATATGTGGATGAACTGACGAAGTTGAGTTCTTGTGCTTTAATTCACTATGGGTGAGATCCTGTACATGGGTCAACAGCTCTGTGTTTTGAGTATTCGGGCTTGATTAGTTGGGACGTACATATGCAATAAAGAATCTATGCCATCAAGTGAAGGAGAGATCATCCCCTTAGAATTATCTGATTAATCATCAAAATCTAAGATCTTAGTATATGGATCTTCCATATGGATATTGAACTTGTGGGTCGCTCCCTGGATCAAGAGAATGATATCCGGATGATGATTAAGTTTAGGATATGAAGTTCTAAGGATGAGATATAATCAAGAAAGTCGATAGTACATTGAATTACCTGACTTGATTATGGATGTTACATAGAGGGGCATTACGGTCATTTCACCTAGTAGGTCGAAGACGAATGTCATTTATTGACAAGCTGAAAATCATATTTTATTTGTCTTTGGAGTTCAGCCATAACTCTTTAGTGGAATGAGTTAAGGTTAGAAAAATGATTTTAATGTTGCTATGGGATTAGCATGGACATTTTGGTCATTTTGGTAGCCAAGGGCAAATAAGTCTTTTGGTCCCTTCTCTAGCCATTTTCCTATATTGGCATGGTTTCCTATTTTATTTAAATGAAAAGTGGTTGAATTATTTTATTGGAAAAGTTATTGACTTGTGGGCCATGCTGAGTTTATCCATCCTATGGGGCAGCCATAAAGCGGGCCCCTTGTGTAAGGTTTCCAATCTTAAGTAGGTATCTTTACTTGCAAGGTTGGATTCCTCTTTGGGTAAGTATTCTTACTTTTATTGTATCCTAGTTATTTGCAAAAGATAAGAGGGAAGTGTTGCACGTCTATGGTTGCAATTTTTATGGGTTTGACTTCTTAGTTTTCTATTTCAAAAAGGAGAGAACTAAGAAGGAGATAAAATTTTCCATACTTATCTCCCTCTTGGGCGTCAAACAGAAATGAAGCAAAAGATAAGAGAGAGTGAGAGAAATTTTTGGGCGTGCAACATTAAGGCCCAGATTTTCATGGCTGTCTACACAAGTGAAAAACGACCATGGCTGTCTTCTTTTTCTTTCTTCTTCCTTGAAATGTGAATAGAAGATTAGATTCTTTTCCATTTTAAAATAGTTCAGAAAACCTCTCAAGAAACCATACCTTTGATCCCACAATCATAACCAATAGGATTGGGTTGTGGAATAGAGGAGAAGATCAAAAGGAAAGCTACTGCAGAAAATTCCAGCAATAAGTGTTGCTGATTGCAGACCTGTGATCAGATCATAGATCCTTTCTTTCAGAGATTTGTAGTCTTCAAATCATCAAGGTATAATCCTCTTTCATCTCTTTTCATTATTCACAAGTTGATCATGATACCATGGAGATATAATGATTATTCAATGGCTAATTTGTGCTGCCAAGATCAGATCTATATTCAATTTTGTTGATTCAAAAATCACCCATGGACGTCCCTGCTAAGGGATTTCAGATCTTATTAGCCTAAACTTTCAGCGGTATCAGAGCCACTCCATGTGAAATCATGATCCCAAGATGTGTTAATTTTTATTCTAGCTTAATTAAGGGCAAGGTGGAACCCTTTAAGATAAGTTTTAGTGCATGATAGGTGTGCAGGAATTTTTCCAGATTGCTGGAATTTTATTACAGAATACTTTTTACTGCTGTACATAGTATTTTGCATGCACTAACCTCTTTGAATGCAGCCAAATATGCATCCTTGATGGTTCGTATGAATGTTGTATGGATTTGGATGTGTTTTTATTAGTTGGGAATTGTAAGATTGCGCGTTTAGCAATCATAGGAAATTGTAATTTCAATTTATGTTTCCAATTAGATTCTATGTAGCTTTCTTGAAAAGCATAGGGATTTCCTATGTAATTTTTGGTTTTGATTTTTCATAGTTTGCTTGTATGTAAATTTATTTTTATGGTATCAAACAAGAGAAGAAAGCTTCAAAAATTACATGACTGCTAGTAAAGGGAATCCATGGTGATGAAGATGATATGGCTTCTACTGTGCAAGAGGAAATCTGATTTTGAAGTCCAAAGAGAAAGGAGCCATCAAGGGTTGCATAATTTTATTGCTATTATGTATGTAATGCATGGTTTAATGCTTTATATAATTGCTATAATACTCACCTAGAAACATGGTCACCACTAGGTTTAAAAAATTGGAATTTTTCAATATTAGATTGGATTAGTTTGGCTATATGTTTTTAAACAGAATTTAGACCAGCACTTTTCTTTGTCTAAGGTTTAAAATTGGATAAGGTTTAGTTTATCTTGGTACCCTTGTTTTCCAGAAGAGGCTAAACTAAAATCTAATACGATGTTCCCTAATGGTTCCCATAGCCCAAGTTATTTTTTTTATTTGATTTTTTAAGGAACTTTACTCAATATCTTTTAAAAGCAAAGGTTATTTATTTTTTAGATGACTTAAGCTATTGAGTCATGAAAATTGTTAACTAAGTTTGCTAGATTTAAACAGTGTTTGAGTAATGATATAAAGATCAAAAGTGTTTTAAAACCCTAGTGATAAATAATCAAGTGGGAGAGGGGTTTGGAAAAACCCCATGGCCTTCCATTTTCGGTTCATGCTATCTCAATGGAGTGTTAGTAGGATCGGCCATCCCTACGGTGGAGTTCTTTACTAAAGATCACTTCAAGGGGATTAGTAGGTGAAACTAATGTGAATATTCATAATGAGGTGTTAGTAGAAGCAGCCACCCCTTCGGTGGAGTTCTTTACTAAAGATCACTTCTATAGAATATCGATGAAGTGTTGGTGGGAGCGGCCATCCCTTCGGTGGAGCTTTTTACTAGAGTTCACTTCAAGAAATGATTAAGTTCACTTCCCTTCGGAGGACTCAAATCATAGACATTTTGGAAATTTTCATAAGAGATGGTAACACACTTGACATAAGACGGTAATAACCTCTACCTACGAGTTTAAGTTATTTGTCATATGAGGCCAAACCAATCAGTGATTGGATTGTCACTGGATATTCTATATCCAGATAGTGATAATCCAAATAAGCGAGGCTTTATTCAACGTGACTATAGACTCGGCCATCCCTTCGGTGGAGGGTCTATGAGGAGCTTGAAACACTGATACATTATGATAAGGGTTAATAATGTAAAAAGATAGATGTGCTTGTTTTATTTTATTATGAGCACCATATACATGTTACATATATATACTGCCGGTCTAATTATGAAAAGTTATATATCCAGAGAGATGACATGAGGTTCTTTTAGCCCGTTGATGAGTATTTTACTTGAGAACAAACTTACTGGTCCCAACTATGTGGACTGGAAAAGGAATCTTGACATATTACTTACTGCTAAGGAGTACAAGTATGTCTTGTCAGAACCCTGTCCCGAGATCAATGAGAATTCTACAGATGACCAGCAAGAGGCTGAAAGGAAATGGAAGAAAGCGAATAGCATGGCTAAATGCTACATGCTTGCTTCCATGTCCAATGTATTGCAAACACAGCACGAGCATATGGATACAGCTTCTGACATCATGCTGTCCTTATCTGAGATGTTCGCAGACAAAAGCAGGCCAGCTAGGCAAGCTGCTATAAGGACAATCATGAACACTAGGATGGCCGAGGGAACACCCGTCAGAGAGCATATGCTCAAGATGATGGATTTTTTCTTAATTTGGCTGAAATCCTAGGGGCTGAGATTGATGCAGAGAGTCAGACTGATATGATTCTCGAAACTCTGCCAGATTCTTTCAATCAGTTCAAGCTCAATTTCAGTATGAGCAAGATGGACTTGACTTTACCTGAGTTAATGAAAGAACTCCAGGCGGCAGAGGCTATCATGAAGCCCAAAACCCAAGCTTATTTTTTCCAGTCTTCCTCTAAACTGAACCCGAAAGGGAAGAAACTCAAGAAGAAAAAGGATAAAGGAAAGGGACAGAAAATGGGTAATGCTGGTAAAAAGAAGGACAAGGGTACATGTGAAAAGCCCAAAGGAAAATACTTCAAGTGTGGCCTTAAAGGTCATTGGAAGAAAGATTGTCCCAAGTTCCTAGCCTCTGCTAAGAGAGGTATATCTCTTTCCTATTGCATTGAAACCTGTTTTGTGGTTGATTCTACTGATTCATGGATAGTAGACTCTGGAGCCACTAATCATATCTGCAACTCATTGCAGGGGTTTTGGATAATGCAGAAACTTGAGAAAGGAGAGTTTGCCCTCAGAGTTGGAACCGGAGCAAAGTTTGAGCACTTGCAGTGGGAAATGTTACTTTACATTTCTCTTATAATAGGATATTGGTTTTAAATAATGTTCTCTATGTTCCGGACATGAGGAAGAATTTAATTTCAGTTTTCAGACTTATTGAATTTAATTATTTTGTTTCATTCCATTCTGGTGTTGATATCAGTAGAGATGGAAATGTTCTATGTTCCGGTAGAATGCATGACAACTTATTTTATATATATCCTATTACTTCCACACTGCAAAATGTTCAACTACAAAGCTCAACTTCGCTTAAAAGGAAGGTATCTTCAACCAATAACACTTTTCTTTGGCACTTACGTTTGGGTCATATTAACCTAAAATGAATTCAGAGGTTGGTAGATGATGGGCCCTTGAGTTCATTAGATCTCGAACCATTGCCTCAGTGCGAAGCTTGTCTCAAAGGAAAGTGACCAAAAGTTCATTCTCTTCAAAGGGACTGAGGTCGAAGGAATTGTTAGAATTGGTTCACACTGATGTGTGTGGTCCTATGAGCAAACCAGCTCGAGGAGGTTATGAGTATTTCGTCACCTTTACCGATGATTACTCTAGGTATGGATATGTGTACTTAATGCAACACAAGTTTGAGTCTTTTGATAAATTCAAGCAATTTAAGGCTGAGGCGGAGCTACAACTAGGTAAACATATCAAAGCCCTTCGATCTGATCGAGGTGGCGAGTACCTCCTAGGTGAGTTCAAGGAGTACCTCACACAACATGGGATTGTGTCTCAGATGACTGCACCGGGTACACCCCAGCAAAATGGTGCAGCAGAAAGAAGAAACCGAACCCTTCTTGATATGGTAAGGTCCATGATGAGTCATGCAACTCTACCCATATCTTTTTGGGGTTATGCCCTAGAAGCAGCAGCATACATTTTGAATCCGGTCCCTTCTAAGTCAGTGCCTAGGACACCGCAAGAAATATGGATAGGTCGAAAACCCAGTTTAAGACATATCCACATTTGGGGTTATCCAGCTTATGTACTGAATGATAAAGCTACCAAGCTGGAACCAAGATCAGAAATGTGCTATTTCATTGGGTATCCCAAGGGAACAAGAGGTGGCATTTTTTATCATCCAAAGGAGCAGAAAGTACTTATAAGCACTCATGCTAGATACTTGGAGGATGATTGCATAATGCATCAAGAGCTAAGTTGTAAAGATATACTAGAGGAGATTCTTCTAGGATCTCCTACTACACATGTACCAAATCCTAAGGCGATAGATGAACATGATATTCCTTTTAACACTCTGGAGCCTCGTCGTAGTGGGAGAATTTCTAGGCAGCCAAATAGATATCTAGGAGTGTCTTTTAAGGCAGACTCCGAAAATATGGTTGAGGATCCTACTAGTTACAATGAAGCAGTAACCGATATGGATGCTGACATGTGGCAGCAAGCAATGATGTCTGAATTGAATTCTTTGTATTCCAATCAAGTCTGCGATCTTGTAGATGCGCCTGAAGAGATTAAACCCATAGGGTGCAAGTTGATCTACAAGAGAAAGAGAGGAGTGGATGGAAAGGTGGAAATCTTCAAAGTGAGACTAGTGGCGAAGGGATATTCTCAAAAAGAGGGTATCGATTTTGAGGAAACCTTCTCACCAGTAGCCATGCTCAAGTCCATATGGATTCTCTTAGCCATCGCATGTTATTATGACTACGAGATATGGCAAATGGATGTCAAGACAACATTTCTTAATGGAAATCTTGACGAATGCATCTATATGATGCAACCAGAGGGTTTCATTGCTAGTGGCCAAGATAACATGGTTTGTAAACTTAAGAAGTCCATTTATGGACTCAAGCAAGCATCTAGAGCATGGAACATCAAGTTTAATCAGGCAGTTAAATCTTTTGGATTTGGTCAAAACATTGATGAACTATGTGTGTATAAGAAAGGAAATGGAAATGCAGTTGCATTTTTGGTTCTGTATGTAGATGACATATTGCTCATTGGAAATGATGTAGGTATATTGTCATCCACAAAGGTTTGGTTATCGTCTCAATTTCAGATGAAGGATTTGGGTGAGGCAAGCTATGTCTTAGGGACCAAGCTTTTGCAAGATCGCAAGAATAAGATATTAGCCTTATCCCAATCATCATACATTGAGAAGATTTTGGTCAAGTTTAACATGCATGACTCCAAAAAGGGTTTATTACCCTCTAGACATGGAGTACCTCTATCTAGATATCAATGTCCAAAGACACCTGAGGAGATAGAAAGCATGAGGAGAGTTCCATATGCATCAGCTGTTGGAAGCCTCATGTACGCAATGTTATGTACTAGACCAGATATTTGCTTTGTTGTTGACATGGTGAGCAGATATCAGTCAAACCCTGGACCTCCGCATTGGACAGTTGTTAAGCATATATTCAAGTATCTATGGAGAACGAAAGATTATATGCTAACTTATCGAGCAGATGATCTAACGCCTCTGGCGTATACAGACTCTGACTTCCAGTCTGATAGAGATGCCAGCAAGTCTACCTCAGGATACGTTTTTACTCTGTCAAGAGGGGCTATATCATGGAGAAGTGTCAATCAAAATTATACTGCTGATTCTACAATGGAGGCCGAGTATGTGGCGGCAGCAGAAGCAGGAAAGGAAACTGTGTGGCTCAGAAAATTCCTATTGGAATTGGGAGTTGTTTCTGCCATACAGAAACCTATTGTCATGTACTGCGGCAACACAGGTGCTGTAGCACAGTGCAAAGAGCCAAGGAATCACAAGAAAGGCAAACACATTCAGAGAAAGTACCACTTGATCCGAGAATTCATCCAAGAAGGAGAAATAGTGGTGGATCAAATTGCCTCCGCAAATAACTTAGCTGACCCTTTCACTAAGACTCTTACTGAGAAAGTGTTCGGTTCTCATGTTGAGTCTATGGGAGTTAGGTTAGGAAGAAGTGATCTTTAATGCAAGCGGGACTTTGTTGGGTTTTGTGTATGCCCTAAAGCCCACTGACAACACCCTCATCTCTGTTACTGGATATTTACAGGTTATTTATTAGAATTATTCTTTTCTCTTACTGCACATATATATATATATATATGTTTGTGTAAGGTCCATTGTTTCTAGTAGATGACTTAGGTATGTAGTGTCTACACACAGAAAGGTTTGAGTCATGGATACTTGAAACAATAAACTAGTTCATAATTGAGAGATGGAGTTGGGCACTTCATCTTGGTATAAGTTATAGTGAGATACTCTCCTTAATTAAGGGTGACTTACCTTAGTCACAGGAGGCTTATCCGGATGTATCTCATTAGTGCATGTGTCATGCATTGAATAGGACCATTATAGGTGTGATTTCTAAAAAATTATTACTATCACTGAAAGAGATCAAATCACCTTATGCTACTGAGTGACTGGTGCTCTTAATCTCGAGCATATGTGGATGAACTGACGAAGTTGAGTTCTTGTGCTTTAATTCACTATGGGTGAGATCCTGTACATGGGTCAACAGCTCTGTGTTTTGAGTATTCGGGCTTGATTAGTTGGGACGTACATATGCAATAAAGAATCTATGCCATCAAGTGAAGGAGAGATCATCCCCTTAGAATTATCTGATTAATCATCAAAATCTAAGATCTTAGTATATGGATCTTCCATATGGATATTGAACTTGTGGGTCGCTCCCTGGATCAAGAGAATGATATCCGGATGATGATTAAGTTTAGGATATGAAGTTCTAAGGATGAGATATAATCAAGAAGGTCGATAGTACATTGAATTACCTGACTTGATTATGGATGTTACATAGAGGGGCATTACGGTCATTTCACCTAGTAGGTCGAAGACGAATGTCATTTATTGACAAGCTGAAAATCATATTTTATTTGTCTTTGGAGTTCAGCCATAACTCTTTAGTGGAATGAGTTAAGGTTAGAAAAATGATTTTAATGTTGCTATGGGATTAGCATGGACATTTTGGTCATTTTGGTAGCCAAGGGCAAATAAGTCTTTTGGTCCCTTCTCTAGCCATTTTCCTATATTGGCATGGTTTCCTATTTTATTTAAATGAAAAGTGGTTGAATTATTTTATTGGAAAAGTTATTGACTTGTGGGCCATGCTGAGTTTATCCATCCTATGGGGCAGCCATAAAGCGGGCCCCTTGTGTAAGGTTTCCAATCTTAAGTAGGTATCTTTACTTGCAAGGTTGGATTCCTCTTTGGGTAAGTATTCTTACTTTTATTGTATCCTAGTTATTTGCAAAAGATAAGAGGGAAGTGTTGCACGTCTATGGTTGCAATTTTTATGGGTTTGACTTCTTAGTTTTCTATTTCAAAAAGGAGAGAACTAAGAAGGAGATAAAATTTTCCATACTTATCTCCCTCTTGGGCGTCAAACAGAAATGAAGCAAAAGATAAGAGAGAGTGAGAGAAATTTTTGGCGTGCAACATTAAGGCCCAGATTTTCATGGCTGTCTACACAAGTGAAAAACGACCATGGCTGTCTTCTTTTTCTTTCTTCTTCGTTGAAAGGTGAATAGAAGATTAGATTCTTTTCCATTTTAAAATAGTTCAGAAAACCTCTCAAGAAACCATACCTTTGATCCCACAATCATAACCAATAGGATTGGGTTGTGGAATAGAGGAGAAGATCAAAAGGAAAGCTACTGCAGAAAATTCCAGCAATAAGTGTTGCTGATTGCAGACCTGTGATCAGATCATAGATCCTTTCTTTCAGAGATTTGTAGTCTTCAAATCATCAAGGTATAACCCTCTTTCATCTCTTTTCATTATTCACAAGTTGATCATGATACCATGGAGATATAATGATTATTCAATGGCTGATTTGTGCTGCCAAGATCAGATCTATATTCGTTTTTATTGATTCAAAAATCACCCATGGACGTCCCTGCTAAGGGATTTCAGATCTCATTAGCCTAAACTTTCAGCACATTCACACAAGCTAGACGCCACAAGATATTATGCCGCGGTCCTCCCATACTGTAAACAAATAAATTAACAATGCAAGGGATGACGAGCCCTGCCAATAATAACAACAACAATATCTACAACCCTCATGCTCAATAGACCGGAACCGGAATCACACCGTCCGTCTAGCCATAGCTCATCATGATAGCTCTAATCCACAACCAATATAACTCTCACCAGTGATGATCAGTCCAAAGGCTAAGCCTATAACAACTGAGTGAATGTTAATACCGACTCAAGAAAACAAGTAAATGTCTGTGTTTGTCTAGGCTTGCCATGTGTGAGCAAGGTCCTATGAAGTCCATAAAAGGTCCAAGGTATAGGTCCAATCCATAAATACAATCCAAGTCCAAGTCCATCATTGAATGCATGCTAAGGCCCACCAATGCAATGGCCTTAGTCCCAAAACAATCCAAGTATAATATCCAAGTTTAGTCCAATAGTAGTCAGTCCATTCCCATTCATAAATGTGTCACAAGTTCACAATACCCAACCTCTTCATCCTAAGGTATCACAACCATCCATTCTTAGGCCATATGATGGCCCGCCTAGCCATAGACACGAGTCATTAATCACCAATCCCTAACACTGGGTCACCACTAGGTAATACTAGGGTCAGGTCATCCAATCTCCATTTAATTAACATGTATTAATAGTAGAAAGGATGCAAGAGTAACATCAATGAATTAAGCATATTAAGTCTCCATAATTAAGCCAATCAACAGGAAAAGTCAAAGGTCCAACCCAAGTAATATCCCCTTTTTCATGTCCAGGTCCATGTCAATCAATTTGATTCCTAAATGGATTTTTGGATGCTAAGGATACTGTATTTTGTTGCTCTAGAAGTCACGGGCATCTTCGACTACGTTTAAGGATCGAATCGAAATCCAATCAATACACTAGACCCTACTTTAGTGGCCCCTATGAGTCAATGTTGAGCCACACCATTGAGTCATGCTTGGCACATCAATAAAAGTCCATTTGGATGGTAATAAGCCCCACAAAAGATCAAAATATTAGAAGCTCCAAAACTGGAAAACCTTAGTATGCAGTGTATCCAGTCGACATCCTCCAAGGGGGGTTCGACCGGGTACATTGGGAAGGTCAGGATTCTGATTCCTAGGTCAACATTCAGCACAGAGTATCTGGTCGACATCCTGGCCACGATGTCGACCGAGTACATATGAAAACCTGGTCAGTCACTTGGCAAGCAGTGCCCTGTTCCTGAAATTTTGCAATGTGTCCGGTCGACCTCTTAGCCTGGATGCCGACCGGGTACACTGGAATTTCGAATCAAAAAGTCCTTCCAGTTCCAGTTGAATCCTAGGAAACCCTTTGTATTCGGTCGACATCCAGCAGGGCCGGTCGACCGGGTACACTGGATTTTTGGGACTGTGGGAGAATTCAACTCCGAATTATTTTCCTGAAATCTCTTTGTATCTGGTCAACACCTAGTAGGGCCGGTCGATCGGGTACACTACGAATCTAGAATTTTAGATTTCTGGAACTTCTACCATCCAACTTAATTTCCATAAAAAAGCATATCAAATCTCGTCCATCTATCATATAAGTATCAACAAACATAAAAAACACTTCAATCCTCATCCAACCATCCTCAATTGGGCCATTGATCTTCCAAATGGAAAATCCCATCCATTAATGGCCAAAAACCATGAAAATAGGCTCAAAAGGTAGATCTATAAAATCAATCATCAATTGAATTGAAATTACATAATCAAAAGAAGGAAAACATGTATTGTATGCTAAATAGGTATATTGCACTTGCCTATAATCCAATAGCAATGAAATGACAAGAAAATAGAGAGACCCAAGCTCCAAGTAGAAATCTAAGCTTTTAAGGTCTTCCAATCACACAAACAATCCCAAAAATCAGATCAAAGTAGATCTACTGATCTAATCCCAAAATCACAAGAGAATTGCAATAAGGAAAGGGAATCTAGAGAGAGAAAGAGAGATTTCTAGGAAAATTGAACTAGAAGAAGAAAAATACCTTGATTTGTAGAGAGATGAGAGATCTATAAGATAGAAGGGGTACGGTCTTTGGAGATGATAGTAACTGGAACTTGTAGTAGACCTCCTCCTTCTTCTTGCTAGGGGTTTAGATCTAGGGTTTCTAGAGAGAGAAAGGGAGGGAAATGAGAGAATTGGAGGGAAAATGAGAGAGAAAGAGATGAGGTTGTTTGACATGAGGGGGGCTTAGTTTTATAGTTTTGTGTTGGGGGGACAATTACCAAAGTGTCATTCCTAGTTTAGTAGAAAATGAAGATAAGGACATGGGAATTTAGGTCATTTGTAATATTCTCATGTGTGAACCCCTTCTATTAATTCTAATTACTAGCTAGGGCCTCTAACTAACTAACAAACTCCTACAATTACTAAGGACACCCTATTGGACCTATGATTTATAAAAAGAGACTAAATCCTATAAAATAGGCTAATAGCCTAGGAAAACACCTATCTACCCATACTAAACCCTACTAATTAGCATACTTAGATGATCCAAACTATAATTAATAATATTCAAATCAAAGTGAGGGTCCACAAGGGGTGGGGCCTCACAGATCTCTTCTCTCTCTACTAAGAAAGGTAAGTCTCTCTCTAGTTCAATTTCCCTAGAATTCTTTCATTCTCTCTCTAGATTTTCTTTCCTTATTGCAATTCTCTTGTGGATCTAGGATCAGGTGTTAGAAAGTCTTTCAGATCTGAGTTTTGAGTTGATTGAGTGATTGGAGACTTTTGCAACCTTGGAATTCTACTTTGGAGTTTGGATTTCTCTTATTTCTAGTATTTCATTGCATTTGGATTACAAGCAAGTACAATATACCTATTTAACATGGAATGCATGTTTTTATTCATTTGATTATGTAATTTCAATTCAATTGGTTGTTTGATTGCATAGATCAGCCTTTTGAGCTTGTTTCAATTGACTTTGGTCATTGATGGATGAGGTTTCTCATTTGAAAGACCAATGGCCCAATTGGTGATGGTTTTGTGATGATTGTAGTGTATTTGGTGTTTTTGTATGTTTCCATGATGAATGGACGAGATTGGATGTGTTTTCTTATGGAAATTTGGTTGGATGGAAGAAGTTCCAGAAATCTGGACTTGTAATGTACCCGGTCAGTCGGCCTTGTTGGGTGTCAACCGAATACAAGGGGAATTCAGGGAAATAATTAGGAGTTGAATTCTCCCACAGTCCCAGAATTTTAGTGTACCCGGTCGACCGGACCTACTAGGTGTCGACCGGATACAAAGGAATTCCAAAGGCACAACTGGGAACTAGAATGACTCACAGACTAAGAAATCCAGTGTACCCGGTCGGCCGACCAGGCCAAAAGGTCCACCGGACACACTGCAGAATTTCAGAGACAGGGTACTGCTTACAAGGTGTCGGATGTAAATTTAAACCCCCTGGAAAGGACATGTGGCTTGGGGAAATCTCCATTTATCTATATCAATATATGCTATTTAAAATTTACATCGAAAATGAGGATTCCGACTACCCTCAAAATCAATGGGTCACGATCGCCAGCTACGGTAACGGCCGTAATACTGTTCTTCGACGAAAGCCGAAGAAATGTGGGAAGAAAATAAGTGGGTGGGTTCTTCCTCTCATCTAATGTGCTGCCGGCAACACACGACGGTTGCACTGTCACATTAATTTGGGTATTTTTGGGTCTCTTTAATATAGGGTCAATTCAGGGTCATGAGTTAAACTCCAAATAAAGTTTAATCCTCACACAACATAATCATAGTATATCTAAGTAAAATAAAGTAAAAACTAAAGAAAATATAAATGGGGGAGGTGCCAAATATTTAAGAAGAGGATTGGCCCCGTTCCCGGGTACCCCTTTCAGATCCCTTGGAAAAATAGGATTTACAGCTGACTTTGCAAACCAAAATGATGATGCAAATGAGACTTTGACTTGTGATTTATGTGTTTTTCATGTGCGATACATGAGTGATAAAAGTGAAAGGCCGATGGGTTGTAATTGATTGGAGGGAGCCGATGGGCCAGTGTTTGTTTTAGGGTGGCCGATGGCCTGCGATTGCTTAGAAGTGTGTGCGAAATCATTCTTTTCATCCCATCATTCTCATTTAATCAATTTTAGAAGCCGGTTCTTCATTTCCTTTTATCATTAAGTTCGTTTAAATATCTAGCACCAGAGGTGGAATAAAAGAGAAGAAAATCTTTTGGATTTATTTTGTTGGTTTTATAGTTTTTATGGATTTATGATATTGGGCTAGAAGGGCCTAACTAAGGGATTTTACTTGGATTTACGTGATTAATGCTTTATTACTGATCATCGGACTAACCCCAACATCAACTTTCCCAATTCTCTAATGGAACGGGAAGAGTGATGGGGTGAAGCCTAATGCTCTAAGCCACCTAACAAGGCTATCCAATTTAATCCTAGGGTATAAATAACCGAAGTTTGATAGTTCCTGTGCCTAAGCAGCTTGCTAGGTGAGATCTTAATTGATTCGATTTGTTTTGAGTTGTGGTTCGATTAAGAGTTAAGTTGAAGGTGTTTTATGGTTCTGATTAATGTGTTTTTAAATATTTTAAGGTTTGTTATTTTCAATTTAAATCAGAATTCCAAAAAGTAGTTGAAAATCACAATTCAAGATTAAAACAGGGTAGGCGCCCAGGGGGTGGTGCCCATCCTGACAGTTTGTGCTTGTTGGACTTTTCGATCTCTTTTTGGGATTCCAGGGTTTTAAGGGCTATGTTTTGGTCTGAGAAATGTTTTAATGTTCTGGGATATTTTGTTAAAGTGATTCGGATCTGGATTTTGAAACAAAATCAAGAATTTGCGTGGAAGTGGAAGGATAGGCACCAAGGGGTGGCGCCCAGGTGGATTGCCTGTGATTTTCAAGTGTTTTGGATGGGACTTAATTATTGGTCTTTGGGTCCGGGGATTGTTTTAGGTTCTGGTCTTAGTTAATTTTAACTTGTAAGGTGTTAATTATTTGTTTTTAGTTGAGTTGATAGATTATTGTCGAAGTGTAGGCTAGGCGCCCAGAGGGTGGTGCCCAGGTGAATCTTAGGTCAACTCAAGTTTGAATTGATTCAAGGACTTAGTGTATTTTAAAGGAGAGTGTTTGTTCGTGTTCAATTAGGGTGGAGTTAGATTTTAATTAATTGGGTTTAATTTTTAATTGATGTTTTCAAGGGAATTGGACAAGATAGGCGCCCAAGGGATGGTGCCTTGTGGATTGACAGGCTGGGCGCCCAGGGAGGGGTGCCAAGGTGACTGTCTTGAGGTTGGGGTTGGTTTTGTATTGTTTAAATTGATTCGAGGTCAGACTTTTGTGGTTTGATGTATTTGGGTGAAAGGTGTTCTGTTGTGTTGATTAGGGTTGAATTCGGGTTTAATTTCAATTTGGGCCTCTTAGTGATTGGATAGGCTAGGCACCTAGGGGTGGTGCCCAAATGGACTTGTTAGGATGGGCACCCAGGGGGTGGCTTCCCAGTGGATGTCTATCTTGGTTTGTAAGTTTTGCATTTCTTAGGTTAATTCAAGTCCAAATTGATTATTGTTTCAAGTCTGTTAAGTTAACAGAGTTTTATTATGTTGATTGGGTTGGTTTAAGGTCTTTTCAATTAATTAGATTTTAACTTGGACTTCTTGGGGAATGAGCATGCTGGACGTCTAGAGAGTGGTGCCCAGGTGGATTTGGCAGTATGGGCACCCAAGGGCTGGCGCCTTGGTGACTGTGTTTTAGGTTTTTTAAAGTTCTTAGTTATTTTTAATCCGAATTAATTAGGGTCTTAAGGTCTTTGGATTAAAGGTTTTTACTGTGTCAATTGGTGTGACATTAGAGTTTTAATTAATTAAGTTTAATCCTTAATTAGGGGTTTTTAGTGAATGAGCTAGCTAGGCTCCAAGGGGAAGGAGCCTATCCTAACAGTTTGGGTTCCCTAATCAACTTTAGTGATTCCTTAATCCAATTTTAGTCCAAATTAATTAAGACTCTGTTTTAGGGTTCTTAATGATTTGATGGTTCTTTAAGTTAATTAATTATATGTTTTAGTTAATCTTAGGGTTTGTCATACTTAGGCTTGAGATTTGTTAACCTACACTATCTACCTACTATTTTTGGATTTTCTATGTATCTTTTAATTTGTTTTTGGTTTCTTCTCTAAATTACTAAAGAGTAAGGAAAGAGAAGAAGTGAGTTTATGTTTTATATTTTTTTTGGGTTTTTTTTATGACCTTACGATTTAGATGATATGATGTGCGATAGAAATGATAATTCGAAGTTCAGAACACATCGAACAACCAAACATATCATTGTTATGCAACTTCTAAATGGACTAAATGCGGAAGATGAGAAATTGTGCACGAAAGTGGAATAGTCCACTTAGGCGCCACACCTGTGGTGCCTACCCTGTTCAGTCAGGGTTTTCAACGAACCGCAACGAATGCATGATAGTCTAAGGATTTCTCAGCACAACTCCCGATATTCAGCAACTAGTGCGAATGTCATAATACGAACTAATGATACGACAAACAAATATATGAGAAAATGATGTAACAAGTGGAGATCTAAAACCCAGACCCTGTCTTAGGAGAGTAGGCGCATAGCCTGTTTGGGATAGGGTAGGCGCCCATTGGGTGGCGCCTAGGCTTTCTATCGGGGCCTTTTTGCAATCTTTTCAATCGAAATGATGATGGTGATTCTACTAATGCGAGATTTAACCTAGTTATGCAATTAGAACTACGAAATCAATGCAGATCTACTCTATTAGAAGGGACCTAAACATGTTACTAATATGATGATGCACTAATACCATTTTCATCAAAAACTAATATAGATCTATGATGCTTAATGATCCTAAGCATGTTTCTAAACAAGGATGATGATAAAATGCAATAAAAGAAGAGAGAGATCTAAGAATATCGGTATATGGTGCATTTCTCAAGTTCCTAGAATGAAGCTTTCGCGAAGAAACATAGCTCCAGTTGAAGATATGGAAGCTTCCTCCTCCACTTCCTCTTCTTCTTCCCTAGATCTGAAGCTTTCTCTCTAATGGTGGCTACCTTTCTCCTCTTGCTTATTCTTTGTTTTTCTCTCTTTTTAGGGTAGCTCCCTTGTAAATGATGTTAAGAGATCTTTATATAGAGGTTTGGGATGAGTTTAGGAGGGCTAGGGCTGCATTATTTCGTGCTTTTAGAAGGTCCACCCATCCCAAGGCGGCCTAAGTTGTTTTAGGGCGGATTAGGGTTGAGATAGGATGGGCGCCCATGGGGTGGAGCCTACGTGGTTTGCACAGTTTGGGCACCCACAGGGTGGCGCCCAGGTGGTCCCGGACAGTGTGGGCGCCCACATGGTGGCGCCTAGATGAATTGGGTTCATTTTTGGAACTTGGTCCATTTAGAGTCAGGATTCAATGGATGGATGTTCAGCTAAGGGTGACCTACATAGGCACAGAATTGGCTGGGCACCACATGGGTGGTGCCTAGGTGATCTTCAGTAAGCTGGGCGCCCATGGGGTGGAGCCTAGATGGTTCGATTTATTTTTGAACTTGGATCTCTATTTGGAGTGGTCCCGGGTTATTGTTGGGCCATCTTAGTAAATTTGGAGGTTCAGCGCCCATGAGGTGGTGCCTATGTGGAATTCAGTAGGGTGGGCGCCCACCATGGGGTGCCTAGGTGGGTTTCAGTAGGGTGGAGGCCCACCATTGGGTGCCTACGTGGGTTCGATTCATTTTCAGAGCTTGGTCCCTGATGGACCCACATTCGCACTCGGCGCTTACTGAGGTCGGCGGACGTGAGAGTTCGTTGGGTCCAACCCTGTCGCGGCCGAGGGCAAAATGAATCTCAACTTTTTTGTATGGGTGTGCCAGTCAATAGTGAAAGACAAGAGTTGTGATTTTTTTGTCTCTTTAAACATTACAACATACAATGAAAAGCAAGAAAAAAGAAACAAAATTCTCAGGAGATTGTGGGGACTCGTTCAGATTGACGGCTGCAAGCCATGTGTGAACTTCGCCATCATCCATGCAGATGAGAACATAGGATGGTTTTGATTCTCTTCGCTCAGCATAATCTCAGCTTTTTAGAGGACAAAGACCAAAATGTGGTCCTATGTCCAATAAAAAACTAAGTAGACGGGCTGAAAAGCCACGTCTAAGCCTTGTAAACAGAAGGAGAAGACAAAGGGCCTTGGGGGGTGAATGGACTTTTGTCACCTTGCAGCAGTGGTCGATGCAGAATTTCAGCAGAATTTTCTCTTTTTTTTTTCTCTTAGGTTTCGATCGATTCTTCTTGGGCTCCTCTCCTTTTATAGGCCTTTGGTAGCCATTTAGGAGAGTTTATGGGCTTTAAATGTAATAAAGCCACATAAAGGGAGGAGTTACAAGTTTTAATTTATTTATTTTGTAACTCCTTTTCCTTGGCTTCTAATTGGACGGTGGAGAATTAAGGGATTTTAATCGCCTTTAAGCTCCATGATGGGAGGAGTTTCATGGTTTAAATGCCATGAAACCTTTGACTTGTAACTCCCGTTCGCTTGCTTCTGATTGGGCCTTCCAAAATGACGAGTTAATGACCGCATTAAGTTGCCATAAATGGGTCAATTAACAGCATTAAGTTGTCCCCAAGTCGCTTGAAGAGTCGCGGGTCGTGCCGCATCTTTTGGGATTCTTTTTGTGATGATCACCGATAGATCTTTATGCTGATCGATGTCGGATGACCATGCAACTTCAGACATTAATTGCTAACAGCGGGCCGATGCTATCTATCATGTCGATTTCTCGATCAATCGGACAAAAAGTGTGTTTTCTTGGTCGACCGGTTGGTGATGTTGAAGCAATCAATGATGGTTTGATACTCTCGGAGACGGACCCTTGATGTGGATGAAGATCGACGGATTGGTGCCTCGAAAGTCAGAATCTTGGAAAACCATAGGGGCCAGAAATCTTGAAACACAAAAAGGAGCCAAAAAATGGGTTTTCGGCTGAAATTCGGCAACTCGGATTTCCATGGTCGCCGGCGACCATGGGCCAAGGTCGCCGTCGACCATGGGGGATTTTTCCCCTTTTATCACCGATTTTCGACCATTTTTTTAATTTTTTTATTCTTTTTTCTTCCATATTTTTTATGACATTTTTGTACATTTATTGGCCTGATTCTCTTGTAGAAAACTTGACGAGAATCCTTGCAATTTGGAGTGCAAAGTTTCCAATTTTTCGGGAAAGCCTAAGACTTGTCGCGCAGAGCTGCCGATTTGCCGTCAGAAGCCAAGACTGGGTCAGACGATGTCAGAACGACCTGGAACTTGAGGTGAACCTCCTAAGCAATAAATAAGACCAACCATAGGCTTTTGTTTGAGTTTTGAAGCGTGTGGGGTTCTGTCGCCAGTAGACTTGATTTTATCGTGAGGTAGATGTCGTGCTTTGTTATGCGGTCAACCGATATCCGGTTGACCTGAAATTTGACAAGGATCCTATTGGAGTTATTTTGAGACGATCCATTAGCTCTAATTTGGAAACCATAGTCCCGGGGAGCTTCGCCGCCGGGAGGCTTGATTTGGCTTTCGATAGTCAAAGCCTGGTCAAACACTGTCGGAATGACCTGAAACTTGACATGTAGGCCTTTGCAAGCATTTTGATGTCACCCCATGTGCTTTGTTTGATGAGTGATGGCCTCGGTGGTTCTCGCCGCCGAGAGGCTTGATTTTGCTGCTTGTGGGTTGATGTAGGGTCAAACGGTGTCGGTTTGACCTGAAACTCAGCGTGGAGCCTTTTGGAGGTATTTTGAGACCATCCACAGGCTCTCATCGAAGATCTGATGTCTTTGATGTTGTCGCCGCTGGGAGCTCCTGTTCAGCTGCTGGAAGAGTGAAGTTTGGCCGAATAATGTCGAAACGGCCCAAAACTTCATGTGTACTCTTCTTTTCGATGTTTTGAAGGATTTTGCAGTTTTTGTTTGATTCTGACAAGATTTAATCTTTGAAGTAGCATTGCCTTTTTGCGATAGGCTACGGCTTCATGTAGTTTTTTTTTATCTTGAAGAGGCAAAGTGACATTTTTGGTGTCAACAAATGCCCCCTCGAGGTACAGCGGCGAGTTGCTTAACTTTTGTAGTCGATGTGCCTCAAAGAGAACTTTTGAAGGAGAGCTTCTGACTTGACCAAGAGTCATAAGCACTTTTCTTCCGGTAGAGTAGCCTTTTGAGTTTCCAGGGGATTTTTATGGTAGTGGAAAGGATCACATTCCATCTCAAGGCAAAGTTCTGAGATTGACATGAGGGATTTGAATTTGGGTTTTCTTTTTGACCTTTTGACCTAACAAGCTGTATGTGGCAGGTTAGGGGGTTAGGTTTGGTTTTTTGGTTTTGACCTTGTGACCAAACAAGCTGTATGTGGTAGGTTAGGGGATCAGGATTTGGTTTTGACCTTGTGACCTAACAAACTGTATGTGGCAGGTTAGGGGGTCAGGATTTGGTTTTTGGTTTTGGCCTTATGACCTAACAAGCTATATGTAGCAAGTTAGGGGACCGGGATTTGGTTTTTATGAAATGTCAATTTAAAGATTTTGGCTTAATTTGGTTCATGACTCATGAGGTTGGGTGGTTTGGATTTTGGAAACTCATGAGGCTTGGATTTTTTTTTGTATGGTCCAAAATCAACTCAAAAGAGGCATGGAACCATTTTCGTATGCTCTTGGGAAGAGGGGTTTTTCTTTGACTAAAAGCCTCTTTTAGTACTTAGGTGGTCAAACCTGGCTTATATGGGCTAATGCATGTGACCTTAAGCCTTTTAAGATGGCTTAGATCTCATGTGGTGTCATTTTTTTAAAGAATATCTAAGAATATCTCTTTTGGATAGAGAATATCTAAAAATATCCTTACTTAGAGAGGATGTCTCATGTTCCCTTTATTTTGGGAGATAATATCTCAAAGTATCTTTCTTTGGGAGAGAATATCTCAAATCTCCTCTCTTTTGGGAGAAAATCTCTCTAATTGTTTTCTTTTGGGAGAGAATCCCTCAAAGTAACTTTCTTTTGGGAAATAATTCTTCTAATTTCTTTCTTTTTGGAAGGTTGCTAATTTGTAGCACTTGCCTCCTTTTTTCTCCTTATTTCCTCCTTTGGCTCGCTCTCCTCTATAAAAGCAAAGGGAGATTGGATCTCTTGCCCTTATTGCTTTCTTTTGCAAAAATCTCAAGAGTGCTTCAAGACCAAGAGCTCTTCTTCTTCAAGGATCTTCAAGCATTTTCTTCTTCTCCATCAATGGCTTCAAGTAAGTCTTCTTTTCCAAGAAAACATGATGTAGAAGTAGGATGGCAAAAAAAAAAGTTCTTCTTTCTTTTTTTTCCTCTTCCTTTCTTTCCTTTCTTTTTTTTTCTCACATGTTTTCTTCTTTTTTTTTACACGTCCCTTTTTTTTCTTTTTTTTTTCACGTGTTTTGCTTTTTTTTTACACATTTTTTTTTCATTTATCTTTTGTGTATGGATCTGTCCGTACGGCCACGTGGCCATGGACCACGGCCTTGTGGGCCAGTCCCTCTTTTTTTTTTTTTTTTGCTTTCCCTCTCTCTTTTTTAGGACGTTTCTTTCTTTTTTTTCTTTTTTTTCTTTGCTCGCCGTGATAATGCGTTTTTATGCAAATCAAGATATTCATGCATATAATTTTTTTTTTTTATGCATCAAATAAAAGGCTTGGATTTCTAGGTCAAGCCAACATGAGTTTTGACTTAGACAAAGTTTGATTGGTTTTGACCAAGTTGGGTTGGAATTGGTCAAACTTTTGTCAATGGTTTTTCTAGCATCTAAGCGCATATCTGGAGATCTTTGTAAGATTTTGGAATTTGGAGCTCGCAGCAATGTTGAGCCCTTCCTAATTTTACGGAGATTTGATAGGCTTTGCAAGTTTGGAGTTTTGGAGCTCGCAGCAATGTTGAGCCCATCTTCAAACTTCCTATTTCTTTCGGGGTATTTTCCTTTTCTTTGGAATTGCCCCGAAACCATGCCAAAATTTCGCCAGATTTTCTTTTAGCGAAATCTTGTCATTTTGATGATTGATCTTTTTATCTTTTCCAGCCTTTGCATGTGGTTCCTCTAGAACGAACAAGGGTAAGGAGCTTGTTACCAGCGTACCTCGTCGATCCACTAGATCTTCCAATGCGGCCGTTCAGCAAGCCTAGGAGAAGGTCCAGTATGTGGAGAGAAACTTGGCAGAGTGTGACTCCTTTAACTGAGATGAGATGAGGCAGCGGTTGATCGCTCTCAAGGGTGAGAAGTTCTATAAGATCATGGTAAGCAACCGTCCTTGGGTCATGGGCAATCAGAGCGTTGTGCCCAAGCCTACCTTTTTTTTTGGTGATGCAGTCCCTAACAACATGACATAACATATAAGATGTTTCCAGTTCTCTTACACAGCTGATGGAGAGGAGAGGACTATTGTTACCCGGTCGACTTTCGATCGTACTATCTCGATCATGAGCCTTTCTCCTACATGCTCTAAGAGGGAAGATCCTCTAAGCTAGGTGAAAAGGAGAAGTGTGATCAAGACTGGGATCTTTGTTAGCGGTCCTTCCGGATATATGGAGAAGTCGCCTGCCCGTATGGACATGTTGATGCCGCCAGCGACTACCAGGCCTCTGATTATCCGTCGGTTGATTTGAAACCGGTGGGCCTTGGTATTTTCAACGGTGACGGCTGCAATTGGGTGAAGCCTTTTTCACTTAGTGGCCGTTTCAGTGCTGACTCCGATTGGGAGTCGTGGACTGATAATGTCTTGCTGATTGGTGGCACCGTTTTAAAGGAAGCCGGGATTTTTGATTCGGTCCGTGCTTTTAGGGAGACCGTGATCTTTTCCGACAAGGCCTTCATGACTATGTTGGAGTCGTTCCTTCCACAAACCAACACCTTCGTTGTCATGAATGGTGAGATTGGTTTTTCTTTGAAGGAGTTGTGCGCCATCAATGGGTTGCCTATCCTTGGCAAACTCTATGAGGAGTTCATGCCTATCGACAGCATTCTTAAGGAGTAATCTGAGGAGTTTAGGTTTCTGTATGTTTAGCTTGTCGCCTTCTATGATTTATTGAAGGAGAAGGAGGGCTCGAAAGTCAGGTCCGGCAGTTGGAAGAGTTTTACCTCTTCGTTCCCCAACTTTTTTGATAGCAAGGAATCTTTTGATAGCACGACCCGGGAAGCTAGAGCTAAGGACCCAGGTTCGAATAAGAGTTCGGTCATGCAAGAAGAGTTGAGGGATTTCTTTGCGAGTACAAACGCCATTTGTTCTGACATTGTAATGCGGAGAGATCTTGTTGTTTACTTCACTTACTGGCTAGGTGAGGCTGTCTTTGCTTGTGGAGATGGAACGCACATCAGACCGCATTGTATTTATTCGGCTTGTCAGATGGCGTTCGGAGAGCAGCTTGCTTTGGTGCCTGCTCTTTACTCCTATCTGTGTACCGAACTGTAGGCTGCTGCTTTCTTGGTTTGGCTTTGGCTCCCTATAAATAGGGTATTTCAGCCCATATCTTTTATTCGTGGTATGTATAACACTGTCCTAGCTTCCACCGGCTAAATGATGCACAGGATGATGATCCTCTCATGATTCGATTGGCTAAGGGTAAAGTCGACTTCGAATCTTTTTTGTTTGCCCATATGAGGATCAGACGGTTCAGGGACATTGAGATGGGGCAATTTTCAGTGAAGCTTTCTCCCGAACTACAAAAGATGGCTTTTGATTTTGGTACTTCCCGTGACTCCACCAGGGCAGGGTCGAAATGGCATTACTCCTTGACTAATGCAAAGAAGGAGTGGCTTTTCAGCATATGTGTCGGCATAATGGTATACCGCAAACATCTTTTTGTCGACATCCAGCCATATGTTCCTTCTCGTTTTGTGGTGCAGTTAGACTTTTCTCAAGGCATTGTTGGAGCGCTTTGGAGGTTTGTAGGATGGCAAAAATGCATGGGCTTTTTATAATGCTGAAGACACTACTGCCATGATTTCTTATCCTGAGCTGTCGACTTTCCAGACTACTTGGCTTCACGAAGTGGATCGTGGAGAGCTTTCCGGCATACCGGAGGCTTTCCAAGAAGGAGCTAGATGTTAAATGATCTTCTAGAAAAGACATTGGCAAGTCGGATGTCGTCCGGCGAGAGGAAATTTTGGCCTTCCTTTCTGGAGAGAAGCATAAGATAGGCTTTCTCGATGAGCAGGGCGTCATTGGATCTGAAGCTGTCCAGGAAGTACCTGATGAGGGCCTTGAAGTGGCTAGAAGAGGAGGAAGCTGAGCTCGATGCTTGATGACACCAAAAATGTCACCTTACCGCTTCATGATCAAAGAAGCTACATGAAGTCGTAGCCTACCACAAACAGGCAATGCTACTTCAAAAATCAAATCTTATCAGAATCAAACAAAAACTACAAGATCCTTTAAAATAGCCAAAAGAAGAGTACACATGAAGTTTCGAGCCATTTCAACATTATTTGACCTAACTTCACTCTTTCAGCAGCTGAACAAGAGCTCCTTGCGGCGACAGCATCAAAGACATCAGATCTTTGATCAGAGCCCGTGGATTGTCTCAAAACACCTCCAAAAGGCTCCACGTCGAGTTTCAGGTCAAACCGACAACGTTTGACCCTACATCAACCCACAAGCAGCAAAATCAAGCCTCTCGGCAGCGAGAACCACCGAGGTCATCACTCATCAAACAAAGCACATGGGTGACTTCAAAATGCTTGCAAAGGGCTACATGTCCAGTTTCAGGTCATTCTAACAGCGTTTGACCAGACTTTGACTTTCGAAAGCCAAATTAGGCCTCCTGGCAGCGAAGCTCCCCGGGACGATGGTTTCCAAATTAGAGCTAATGGATCGTCTTAAAATGACTCCAATGGGCTTTCTGTCTTATTTCAGGTCAATCGGACATCGGTTGAACGTACATCAAAGCGCGACATCTTCCGCACGACAAAATAAAGTCTACTGGCGACAGGACCCCACACAGCTTCAAAACTCAAACAAAAGCCTATGGTTGGTCCTATTTATTGTTCAGGAGACTTTGCCTCAAATTTCAGGACATTCCGACATCGTTTGACCTAGTTTTGGCTTCTGACGGCAAATCAACAACTCTGCGAGACAAAGTCTTTGGCTTTTCCGGAAAATTGGAAACTTTGCACTCCAATATGCAAGGATTCTTGTCAAGTTCTCCACAGGAAAATCCGGCCAATAAATGCACAACAATGTCAGGAAAAATATCGAAGAAAAAATAATCAGAAAAACTCAAAAAACGACCAAAAATCAGCTAACAAAAAGGGAAAAATCCCCCACGATCGCCAGTGACCTTGGCCCATGGTCGCCGGTGATCCTACCTCATGGTCGCCGGCAACCCTGGAAATCCGAGTCACGGGATTTCCGCCGAAAGCCCATTTTTTAGATCTTGTTCGCGTTTCTAGATTTCTGGCCCTTGTGGTTTTCCAAAATTCTGACTTTCGAGGCACCAAATCCGTCGATCTTTGTCAACATTACGGGTCCGTCTCCGAGAGTATCAAACCATCATTGATCGCTTCAACATCACCTACCAGTCGACCAAGAAAACACACTCTCTGTCCGATCAATCGAGAAATCGACATGACAGATAGCACCGGCCCACTGTTAGTAATCAATACCTGAAGCTGCATGGTCTTCCTACATCGATCAGCACGAAGACCCATCAGCGATCATCACAACAAGAATTCCAAAAGACGAGGCACGGCCCGCGACTCTTCAAGCGACTTGGTGACCACTTAATGTTGTTAATTGACCCGTTTATGGCAACTTAATGCAGTCATTAACTCAATATTTTGGACGGCCCAATCAGAAGCAAGAAAACGGAAGTTACAAGTCCAAGACTTTGTGACATTTAAACCTTGAAACTCCTCCCATGATGGAGATTAAAGGCGATTAAAGGCCCTTAATGATCCATCGGCCAATCAGAAGCCAAGGAAAATGAGTTACAAAATAACTGAATTAAAACTTATAACTCCTTACATTATGTGGCATTATTACATTTAAAGCCCATAAACTCTCCTAAATGGCGACCAAAGGCCTATAAAAGGAGAGCATTCCAAGAAGAATCAATCTCGAAATCCATACGGAAAATCCATCAGAAAGTTTCACAGAAAATAGAGAAAACTCTGCTGAAGTTCTGCATTGACCACCGCTACAAGGCAACAAAAGTCCCTTGGGGGCACTCCCCCCCAAGGCCCTTTGTCTTCTCCTTCTGTCTACATGGCTTAGACGTGGCCTTTCAGCCTGTCTACTTAGCTTTTTATTGGACATATGACCTCCTCTTGGTCTTTTTGCTCTAAAAATCTTAGGTTAAGCCGAGCAAAGTGAATCAAGAGCATCATCTGTTCTCATCTGCATAGATGATGGCGAAGTCCACACATAGCTTACGACCATTAATCTGAATGAGTCCACATAATCTCCTGAGAAGCTAGATTCTTTTTTCTTGCTTTTCATTGTATGTTGTAATGTTTAAAGAGACAAAAAATCATAACTCTTGTCTTTCACTATTGATAAGAATTGTAAATCGGCTATAAATGCCAAAAACCGCCTTTCACGGCAAAAAACCGCCTTTTACGGCAAACATCGCCTTTCACGGCAAAACAAATGAAATCGCCTTTCACGACATTCAAAACATGCCTCTTTTCTTTATATGTGCATTGAAAACTTGAAAAAAGTTGATTTCCTTTTCTACTTGCGAAGGTGGATCTCCGGACCACCACTTACAATTCCAAGTAGAGTAGAAAATCTGGCACACCCTTACAAAAAAATTGATATATGCTATGCCCCGGGTTGCGAAAGGGTCGGACCCATACAGACTCTCACGTCCGCCGACCTCGGTAAGCGCCGAGCGCGGATGCGGGTCCATCAAGCTGGCACACCCTATGGGACTCTTTCATTTGAGAACACGATGCTTAGAAATGAAATATTTGCATATCATATTTTTGCTCTATACTTATACTTATTTTCTAGATTCCTTGGCTAGTTTCTAGCTGGTGGCCTATGTTGGATTTCGCATCTAAAAAAATGAGAAGGGATTTTTCGGAAATTTCTAATTCTATCTTTGAGTTTATTTCCACTCTTTCTCTTTAAAAAAATCAGATTTCTCATTTTGGATTCAAAATTGAGAAGCTTTGATCCTTTCCCCTTCGGGCCTGTGTTCGTAGAAATTTTGAGCCGATTCGGATCGGGAAATGGGCCATCGTTTTTCTTCGATGAGTCTGTTAGAGATCTTCCAAAAAAAAATCAGATTTCTCATTTTGGATTCAAATTTGAGAAACTTTAATCATTTCCCCTTCGGGCCGGTGCTCGTAGAAATATTGAGCTGACTCGGATCGAGAAATGGGCCATCGTTTTTCTTCGATGAGTCTGTTAGAGATCTTTAAAAAAAAAAGACAAAAAAAAATCAGATTTCTCATTTTCGATTCAAAATTGAGAAACTTTGATCCTTTCCCCTTTGGGCCTGTGCTCGCAGAAATGTTGAGCCGACTCGGATCGGGGAATGGGCCATCGTTTCTCTTCGATGAGTCTGTTAGAGATCTTTAAAAAAAATCAGATTTCTCAAGTTGGATTCAAACTTGAAAAACTTTGATCCTTTCCATTTCGTCTATGTGCAAACACCTTTAATTCAAAAGACCTTAAGACCCTAATTAATTCGGATTTTTCACTAAGAAATTCCTAATTAAAATTTCTAATTAAACCAACACGAATTAACACATTAAAGCTTTTTTAACTTAAAGGACCTGAAACCTTAATCAATTTAGACTCCAATTAACCTAAAAAATATAAACCAAGATAGACATCCATTTGGGCACCACCCCATGGGTGCCCATCCAAACAGATCCATCTGGGCACCACCCCCTTGGTGCCCAGCCAGCCCAATCACTAAGAAACCCCAATCAAAATTAAAACCCGAACTTAATCCTAATGGACACAGCAGAAACACCTTTAAATTTAAAATAATTGAGACCCTAATCAATTCAACCTCGAATTAACTAAGACATCGAACCAACCCAAACCACAAAGCATCCATTTGAGCACCACTCCCTAGGTGCCTAGCTATCAAACCACCTGGGCACCACCCTCTGGGCGCCCAGCCTGTGAACTCCACCT
The DNA here is from genome assembly GCA_012931725.1 of Litsea cubeba. Taxonomy (NCBI): domain Eukaryota; kingdom Viridiplantae; phylum Streptophyta; class Magnoliopsida; order Laurales; family Lauraceae; genus Litsea; species Litsea cubeba. The sequence goes on from CM022946.1 coordinate 107,501,448, forward strand.
AGGCACCATCCCTTGGTCACCTACCCTGCCCATTCCTTAGGAAACCATCATTTAAAAATTAAACCTAATTAACTGAGACCTAATTACCATCAAAATACACTAAGTCATATCAACTCAAACTTGAGTTGACCTAAGAATCACGAAACCTACCCAAACCCTAAAACACAGCCAGGAGCGCCCATCCTGCCAGATTCACCTAGGCACCACACCCTGGGTGCCCAGCCTACTCTTTTTCAGAAAATCCCCAATTCACAACTTAACCTAATTAATTAACACTCAAATCAATCCCAATCAACATAATAAAAGACTTTTAACTTGAAACACTTGAAACCTTAATCGATTCGGGCTTAATACCCAAAACCCTTTGGAACTGACCAAACCATAAGACAGGCAGACTGGGCGCCCGTCCTGCCAGATTCACTTAGGCACCACCCTCTGGACGCCTAGCCAACACTTCGACCCTAATCCACCAACTCAACTAAAAAAAAAATAATTAACACCTTGCAACTTAAGATTAACTAAGACCAGAACCTAAAACAATCACACGAGTTCTTGATTTTACTAGCAAAACCCCGTGGATAACCAGGAAACCACCAAATGCACAGACTGATATGAATTATTTTTAATAAATTTATTAATTAGTAAACTTGTGAGTCCTTTTTTTTGTCGCTAATTTGATCTTTATGTTTTTTTCCAAATGTTTTATTCTTTAGGTGATGCATGAATTGATTAAGAAAGATCAAATGATCATAGACCTAACAAATTAACCTGATATATTTAAGTGGGACCAAGATGAATGGGGTCCATCATCTCTATTCTAACAGTTCATAAAATCATATGATGCGGGCTGGGACCCATTAATTGATTGATAAAGATCAAATGATCAAATGATCATAGACCTCTCAAATTGATCAAACCTAACCTATTTAAGTGGGACCCCCAAGATGAATGGGGTTCACCATCTATATTCTAACCGCCCATAAAACCATATTATGCAGGATGGGACCCATGAATTGATTAAGAAAGATCAAATGATCAAATGATCGTAGACCTAACAAATTGACCTAATATATTTAAGTGGGACCCAGATGAATGGGGTCCACCATCTTTATTCTAACCGTCCATAAAATCAAATGTTGCGGGACGGGACCCATTAATTGATTGATAAAGATCAAATGATGAAATGATCATAGACCTCTCAAATTGACCAAACCTAACCTATTTAAGTGGGACCCCCAAGATGAATGGGGTCCACCATCTATATTCTAACCGTCCATAAAACCATATGATGCGGGCTGGGACCCATGAATTGCTTGATAAAGATCAAATGATCATCGACCTCACAAATCGACCAAACCTAACCTATTTAAGTGGAACCCCCCAGACGAATGGGGTCCACCATCTCTATTCTAACTGTCCATAAAACCATATTATGCGGGATGGGACCCATGAATTGATTAAGAAAGATCAAAGGATCAAATGATCATAGACCTAACAAATTGAACAAATATTTTTAAGTGGGACCCAAATGAATGGGGTCTACCATTTTTATTCTAACCGTCCATAAAATCAAATGATACGGGCCGGGACCCATGAATTGATTGATATAAATTTAGCACATCAAATGCTCTAATGTGGAAGATTATTCTTGATGGAGAGATTTTTGGTATTTTGAGTGTGTAATAGATATAGAGATTTTAGGGATAAGGGCAACTCCGGAAATGACATTATAAAAAATTTGAGGTTGCGCCACGTGTCTTTATGTGAGGAAGTGTATACATCCCTTTAGTAATATAGATTTCAAAATTCGGATCCGCATCACTTTGACATTAGAACATCAAAGACATTAAAACATTTCTCAAACTAAAACATAGCCTTTCAAACCGCAGAATCCTGAAAAGCGATAGAAAAGTCTGAAAAGCATAAACTGTCAGGATAGGCTCCACCCCCTAGGCACCTACCCTGTTTTAATCTTGAATTGTGATTTTCGACTATTTTTTGGAATTCTTATTTAAATTGAAAATAACAGAACTTTAAAATATTTAAAAACACATTAACTAGAACCTTAAAACATCCCTAAACCACTCCCAATCAAAACCATGACTCAAAACAAATCGAGTCAATTAAGATCTTACCCAACAAATTGCTTAGGCACGAGAACTATCAAACTTAGGCTATATGCACCCTAAGATTAAATTGGATTACCTTGTTAGGTAGCTTAGAGCATTAGGCTTCACCCCATCACTCTTCATGTTCCATTAGGGAATCGGGAAAGCTGATGTGGGCGGTCTAGGACCTTAGGTTAGGGTTGATCTGATGATCAGTAATAAAGCATTAATTACGTAAATCCAATTAAATCCCCTAGTTAGGCCCTTCTAGCCCAATATCAAAAATCCATAAAAACTATAAAACCAACAAAACAAACCCAAGAAGACTTTCTTTTTATTTTTATCCCTCCACCTCTAGTGCCAGATATATAATCGAACTTAATGGTAAAAGAAAATAAAGAACTTACTTCTAAAATTGAATAAATGAGAATGATGAGTGATTTCACACACACTTTTAAACAATCACGGCCCATCAGCCACCCTAAAACAAGCACTGGCCCATCTTCCACCTCCAATCAATTACGGCCCATCGGACTTTCACTTTTATCACTCGTGTATCGCACACGAAAAACACCGAAATCAGAAGTCAAAGTCTCATTTGCATCATCATTTTGGTTTGAAAATTCAGCCTTTAAACCCTATTTTGCCAAGGGACCTAAAGGAGGTACCCGGGAATGGGGCCAATCCCCTTCTTAAATATTTGGCACGTCCCCCTTTTATTTTCTTTATTTTAGTTATTTTACTTGGATATACTATGATCTTGCTATGAGGATTAACTTTATTTGGACTTTAACTTATGACCCTAAATTGACCTTATATTAAAGAGACCCAAATCAATGTGACAAGACAACCATCGTGTGTTGCCGGTAGCACATTAGACGAGAGGAAAAACCCACCCACTTATTTTCTCCTCATATTTCTTCGACTTTCGTCGAAGAACGGTGTTACGGTCGTTACCGTAGCTGGCGATTGTGATCCATTGATTTTGAGGGTAGTCGGAATCCTCATTTTCGATGTAAATTTTAAATAGCATATATAGATGAATAGAGGTTTCCCCAAAACCATGTCTTTTCCTCATGCAGGGGGGGTCAAAATTTACATCCGACAGCCTAGCGATCGTGATGGAACCTCTTTGTTGTCCTGTCATGAATTTGGGTCGTTTGTAGGTCCCACGATCTCCATGCCAACAGCCTGGCGATCGTGATGGGACCTCTTTGTTGTCCTGTCATGAATTTTTCTCTTTTGTAGGTCCCATGATCTCCATGCCAACAGCCTGGCGATCGTGATGGGACCTCTTGTGTTGTCTTGTCACTTATTTGGGTCTTTCTGGAGTTCTATTCCATGACAGGAACATCCAATCAATGATCAGATGTCCGTGTCCCGTTTAGTTTAAGGTCATTATGAGTGTAGTCCGAAAATCAAATTAAACCTAAGGTTTGAATATACCGCCTACTGAGGCCTTCCTTAATAATAACAAAAGAAATAAAACAATCATCAAAACTTTCCCCTTTCACCACTAAAATAAAAATTAATTAACAAAAAACTCAAAAAAAAAAAAACTTTCTCTCCTTTTCCCTCCCTTCTAATTTAAACCATAAAACTATCTATTGGTGTTACATGACATTGTTTGATAATTGCTTCAGGAATCAAATATAAGATGTCCTATCAAAATCCACATCGAACAATTGCATCGCAAACATCATACATGCTCCAGTCAAATTACCAATCTGACACGAACCACACGACTCAAGATTTTCAAAACTTAAACAACTCATACTCGAATATAAACCAACACTACCACAACTTAACACAAAATTATCGATACCTTTCCAACCAAACTATAACAACTCAAGCTTCTTCCCTTAGATCTACACGACACTTGGGTGCCCAAATGAACTTGTCAGGATGGGCACCCAGGGGGTGGCGCCCAGGTGGATGTCTGTCTTGGTTTGTAAGTTTTGCATTTCTTAGGTTGATTCAAGTCCAAATTGATTATTGTTTCAAGTCTGTTAAGTTGACAGTGTTTTATTATGTCGATTGGGTTGGTTTAAGGTCTTTTGAATTAATTAGAATTTAACTTGAGCTTCTTGGAGAATGAGCAGGCTGGGTGCCCAGAGAATGGTGCCCATGTGGATTTGGCAGTATGGGCACCCATGTGTGCCCAGGTGACTGTGTTTTAGGTTTTAGTTTTTTTAAAGTTCGTAGTTATTTTTAATCCAAATTAATTAGGGTTTTAAGGTCTTTGGATTAAAGGTTTTTACTGTGTCAATTGGTGTGAGATTAGAGTTTTAATTAATTAGGTTTAATCCTTAATTAGGGGCTTTTAGTGAATGAGCAAGCTAGGCTCCAAGGGGGAGGAGCCTATCCTAACAGTTTGGGTTCCCTAATTAACTTTAGTGATTCCTTAATCTAATTTTAGTCCAAATTAATTATGACTCTGTTTTAGGGTTTTTAATGATTTGATGGTTCTTTAAGTTAATTAATTATGATGTCTTAGTTAATCTTAGGGTTAGTCATACTTAGGCATGAGATTTGATAACCTAGACTATCTACCTACTATTTTTGGATTTTCTATGTATCTTTTTTTTTATTTCTTTTCTAATATACTAAAGAGTAAGGAAAGAGAATAAGTGATTTTATGTTTTATGATTTTTTTTGGGTTTTTTATGACTTTACGATTCAAATGATAGGATGTGTGATAGAAATGATAATCTGAAGTTCAGAACATATCAAACAAGCAAACATATCATTGTTATGCAACTTCTAAATGAACTAAATGCATATTTCTTTATGCTTCCGCACTTAACCGTTGATCATTATATTGTTTCAAAAGTTTTAAATTTTACCTCACTGCGGACTATGATCTTGGAATTGTTAGGATTTTGTATTTTGCAATTTGATGGATGCATATTCATTTTAAGCATCTCATGAATTTTTTTCACACATGCAATGAGTTAAAAATCTTGAAATCTTAATTTATACATGCATTGTTTTAAAATATTGTAAATCATATGTTTCATGCATGCTTTGGTTTTAAATCTTGGATGCATTTTATTCTGAAAAGAATTTATAAATCAAGCTAGCCAATGTTTTAAAGTTTCAAATCTTATTTGGCTATTTATGTTACATGATTTTTAAGCACTTGGATTGTTTTAAATTATGTTTCCATGCTTGGTTTAATGGCTCAAAAATCCCCATGCAACAACCCTTAGAATTATGCTAAATGGGATTTTTGGCCACAGGCTGTCGGTCGACCGACAACAAGGTGTTGGCTGACCGACAGATGATTAACCCAGGCCAATCGAGAGCCTCTGTCGGTTCCATTTCCAGAGACCTACAAATTTCAGATTTTCTCTGTCGGTCCCTTCGACGGTTCATGTCGGTTCGTGTCGGTTAACCGACAGATGTATAACAGTCAGAAAACTTTTGAAAACATGACTGTTGCTTAGTGACCGTTGAGGTGTCGGTCGACCGACACCTAGCCGTTGGCAGCTTTTTTCTATAAAAGCAAGCTCATTCCTTTGGCCAAAGTTGATGATTTTTAAGCCATTCTTGAAGAGCTTTGAGGCCAAAGAAAGAGGAAGAGCTAAGGAAGGCTAATGGTCATTTAGGAAAGCAAAAGCTTGGATTAATGAAGTTAAACCACCAAGTAAGCTTTGCCTTTATTAATCATATGTTTTTATGCTTTGTCTAAATTATTGGTAAATGATTTTAAGCATATTAACTATGTTGTGTTGAATCCTCTACTTCTTTTAATCTTTGATTTAAGTCTTTGGATTCTTCACCTTGATTTCAAAACAAGTTTGTTTTAAATACTTTATAAAACATGTTATGTTAAAACCTTTGATTTGTTTTATAAACATATTTCATTAACTTGTTTGAATCATTTTTGTTGTTTTCATTCATTTGATCTTTAGTTAAACTTTCATTTTGAAAACAACATTGCATATGCATCACATGTTTAAGCTAAATAAAATTTAATACAACTTGTGTCATTTTGATTTTCATAAATCATTAACAAGTTTGCATTTTATACATGTGATTAGCATTACACTTCAATCAAATCTTTTTATATGCATTAAACTTTTAATTGCTTCAAGCATATAATTGATTGAGCTTTAATTTTAAACTTGATTGAAGTTTTCACACACACACACTTCATAAGCCTTCATCTTTGTAATTCTTAGTGTGTTTGTGTGAGTTGATTTTCATTTTCATATCCGCCTACTTAGAGGCATTTTATTTGAGCTTAAATTGTAATCTCTTAGACTGTTTTGTGAAAGCACTTTCTTTAGAGAAATCTTTGTTTGTAAGGTTATTGCTTAGCCATTGAAAAGCATAGTGTAAAGGTTCTTGCTTAGCCTAGAAAAGCATATTGTATAGGTTGTTGTTAAGCCTTTAAAAATAACATTATAAGGTTATTGCTTACCCTTTTGAAAAGCATATTAGTGGAAATCCGGTGGGGTGTTGGATCACAAGCCGGTAGTGGATATAGGCATTGAGGCCGAACCACTATAAATCTTTATGTAGTGGTGATTGATTTGTGGTGATTGTTGTGTTTAAGCTTCCGCATATTGTATGATTAATCATCACATATGACTAGTTATTTTAAAGAATTTAAAATTGGTCATTATTAGTCATTAAGTTTAGATCACCCAATTCCACTACACCAAAATAGGATATTAGTAACGCTCAAGGTTTTTGGTAAGTAACGGTTTTTAAGTGTAACTAGTTTCCTAACGTTTTATGGGCGTTAGCATTGGTTTTAAAGTGTTACTTTAATTTTTTTTAATTTAATAATTATTTTGTTAGGGTTTTAAAGCATTACCGTGTGTTTTTTTTGGCGCACGAAAATCATCCCACCATTTTTTTTTCTTCTCTCCCGCGCTCCGCCCTCCCTCATTTCCCTCCCTCATTTCCATCCCTCAGTCATTTCTTTCTTTCTCGCCTCTCCTCTCCTCTCCTCTCCTCTCATCTCCATCGCCAACGCCAACCTCTCATCTCCAGAACCCATCTCCTCTTATCCCTTTCTATCTCTCCCTCCCTCTCCAGACCTCTCCCAGGCGCACGACCCTCTCATCGCCAGCACTGTCAAGCTCACGAAGGAGCCCCAGCAGAGCCTTCATATTCCTTTTCGGCCGCCGGATGCTTCCCCTGCACTAGGTAAACTCCTCTCTTTCTTCTCTGTTCTCTCTCTCTCCCTCGTTCCCCAACTCTCTGTTTCCTCTCTGTCTGCTCTCATCCCTCCCTTCCTCTCTTCTTCTTCTTCCACTGTCTCCTCTCGACTGCGCACCTGCACACCACTCCCTCTCTATTTCTTTCATTCATTCTTTCTGATTTCTTTCCTCCCCTTCTTTGCCCGGTGGACCACCGAGCAGCATCACCACCACTATTCCAGTTGGCCATCGGTCAAGTGGGCCCCACGATCTTCATCATCCCTAATTTCAAGCTTGATTAGGTTTTGTTAATTGGAGATTTTCCATTAATTAGTGTTAGATGAGTTTTTTAGCATGTTAAACTCATTACATGTATCTGTTGCCAAGTTCCACATAACCACATAATGATAAAACGAACTCTTACACATTAAATTTACTTCTCAAAATACACATGACTACATCACCAATAGTCACAATTCCATATATTTGGTGTCCACGGTCCAGCAATCCCAACCATTTTGAGGAATCCATTGATCATTGATAGAACACACAAGTAATATAGCTCTCAGACACCATATGGGTAGCACACATGCCATCATCATCTACTGCTTTGCAGAGCAAATGGAAGATAAAAGGTCATTTTAAGGTCTTCGCCTTCTAGTCTAACAAGTTTTGCAATGTTACAATATTACAGTTTTAGCTCAATATTTATATATAGTAAACTTGGCAAAAGTCGGCCAAATCTCCCTGCATCTCTCTGCCCATATGAAAAGATAATGTGTCACAATTTGATAGTTTTAAAAACTGAGCAGTTAACTTTGCATTTCGCTCTCCAATTTAGAACAAGATGCTATGGAGGATTCATTGTAGGACTTTTCCCAGTTCCTCCCATCAAATTCCTTGATCTCAGTATGCACAAGTGTAGCAGGATCGACACACCCGAATGACACCGCAATGCCATCTGGGTTCGACCGTGGTTTGTTTCTAATTCATAGGTTTTGGGCACTAGAGGATCTTTGTTTTTCAACTGAACTATCATTATCATTAGAATGATTCCAAGGTCCCATGTCCTGGCCACTAGACCATGGGACCAGGCGATTGATCAACTCCCAGTTTTCAAAATAATATCTATAATAATTGCTAGTACTAACTCTTCTTGAATTAGGGTCCATTGGATGATCGACCCATTATTTCCAATTCAAAATTTAAGGGAACGACCACTAGCCTGTAGGTTGTTAGACCAAATTGGAACATTATTTAAAAAACTCAACTCCTTGACTTGGTTTCGAAGGTCATACTCATCTCATGAGGGAAATATAGGAATGGCCTCATGGTAAAGCATATCTCCTTCCCATCCCCTCCCATCAAGGATAGGTTTGAACCTCCTTTCTTTTGGCAAGTGAATATGTATTTATTTTTATGGATATGCATGTGTTTTTATGGAACTCTAGCTTTGAAATGATTTCATTATTGTTTTAGATTTAATTGTCAAATGGTTTTGATTTATGGAAATTCTTATGAGGTTTCCAATGGCGATGGTCCTTTGGAGCCTTCTTTAGATGGTTTAGAATAATGCAGGGCTCAAGTATTTCACAATTCTTTTAGTAATACACATCACTTTAGGTGTTGTCATCACATAAGAGTTTTGTCCATTTTAAATAGGTGAATCATGCTTAGGAAATAGACAGGCAGGTGTACTGAAAACAATTTCCCTCCTATAATAATAATGATTCCAATTTCGTAAAATGCAAATTATATCACAATCTTAGGTATTACAAGGTTCTAATATCTGATTTCTCTTGTTTCTATTTCTCTTGTTTCCATTTATTTATTTATTTAGTTTCCAAGAGTGCTCTTTACTGTATACAGATAGGATCGATGTAATTTGGATAGAGAAATGTAATGATTTATGAAAGCTTTTGTTGCCCTAGGTTTGTGCAGGGGATGTGACCATGAGTCTATACTTTGGATCTTGACATGAGTCTACTGTTATTTGGATGGAGAAATATAATGATTTATGAAATCTTTTGTTGGTCTATGTTTGTGCTTGACATTTATATTATTATTAGATTAGTCATGGTTATTTACTTCGTGGCTTTCCAAAGTAATGATTAGTAATGATTTATGAAAGCTTTTTGTGGCTTTCCGCTAGTTCCTTATTATAATTAACCCTGAGCTTTGAATATAAAGTGAAAGCCAAGCAGAAAACTTCTATACATATAAAATCTTAACACTAAGGCACTAATCTGTACAACTTGCTTTCTTATAGAAAAACCATTTAACTGATGCACTAATCTGTACAACTTATTTCATTTATGCAATTTACTCTCGTCTTTGTTTGACCAAAATAGATACCCATTAAGGATAACCCAAATTGCATATAGCTAAACTCGACAACTTATTATTGGGTTGCAACGAGAGTAATGAATCTTTTCATTAATTTTGCATAGTTAAATGCTATACAGAGTGAGTTAAAGTCATGTTTCTATGTTACTTACTACAAGGTAAGACTTTATGAAACATGTTTTGAAGGAAACTTTAAGTTTACATTGTCTCATAGTCCGCAGTTAGTTATTGGTTTGCATGTTTTGTTACATAATGAAGTTTGGTTAATTTGCTTTGATTTTGTTGTGTATGTGGTAGCTTCCCATCTCATTATAAATATAGAACCACGGGGCCCAATTGAATTTTGTTCTGTATCAATTGTACACTTTAATTTTCTTTACTTTTATTTGAAAGAGGAATGAGAATGGAATGGAAGTTGTACTAAGAGATGAAACCCTAGCCATCTACCAGATCTGTTACAGTTATGAGAAACGGAATTGGAAAATGTGGTTTCTTGAAAAGTTGCTGGTCATGCACTATGTTCGCTCTACTCCATAAAACATTAGTAAGCTATGATTCCTTGTTATAAGTAGTTACTGTTCGGGTGTCTTTATGTGGTTTTGATGTTTTAAGACTTTTTTTATAGGTTGTGTAATGTGTTGTAGTTTGGACTATTTCTACTAGTATAATAAACTTGAAATTGCCATACAAATTGGTTACTTATAGGGACTGAATTAATCCAAGAGTTGGTCTCACAATGAGTCCTCCTAGTTTGTGGATTAGGACCTTTTTTTGTGGCCCTAAAACAGGAACTTCCTGAAGTTATGCAAATTCCTACATGGAATATTTTACTTTTGTTCTTCCTCTCATTGGGAATTCTACTTTTTTTGTCAATATGTTTTATCTTGATTCATTTTAACCTTGCTTTTTAAAGACATTGACCGTTACAATTACTTATTTGTGTTTACTTGATGTGTTACCTACAGAATGTCTCAGCCGATTATAAAAGAATGGATGAATGAAATAGATAGACTTGGGAGTGTGTACAGGCAGGGGGTTTCGGATTTTATTCTATTTGCTAGTGGCAAAGACCAAACATCGACCACGTGTCCTTGCCCTTGTAAAAAATACTGAAATGGTAAAAGGTTTGCATATGATATAGTTAGAAAACATTTGATTCTATACGGTATAGAATCAACATATCGTGTATGGGCTTTACATGGCGAGAACCCATATAAGGATCGAATGGTAAACCAAGTTGAAAAGGAAAATAGTGAGGCAGAAGGACTAGGGATGGAGAATTTTGTTGATGTTGCTTATGGCGTGCATGAAGAGTTAACAGATGATTTGAATGAAGGTGATGGAAGTCAGGCTGAAGATGTTGAACACCCTGTTGTTCTAGAGCCTGATTTGGGTAAAAGGTACCATGAATATAAGAAAAAAGAAGAAGAAAAATTATATCCTTCATGTGAGGCTCCTGTAACAACTCTTTCTGCAATTGTAGACCTTCATAACTTGAAGCAGTATAAATGGTCGGGAAATAGTGTGACTGCACTTTTGTCTCTGTTAAAAACATGGTTGCCAGATGGAAACACTTTACCTTCTAAGTATCCTGTAATGAAGGCAATGTTAAAAGATCTGGGAATGAAAGCTGAGTGTATAGATGCCTGCGAAAATAACTGTATGTTGTATTGGAAGACCAAAGCTGATTTAACGGTGTGTAGTCAATGTCAAACACCTAGATACAAAGTGAAGGAAGGGAAAATGGGGAAGAAAGAAACAAAAGAGGCGAGAAAAGTATTGAGACATTTTCCATTGATCCCAAGACTCAAAAGGCTGTACACAATACCATGGATAGCGCGTGAAATGACATGGCATGATAGAGCTACACCTTCTTGGAATTATATGCGGCATCCAATTGATTCGCTTCAGTGGAAGACATGTAAAGATGATTGGCCAGATTTTGCTAAGGAAGGGCGTAATGTCTGGCTTGGAATTGCAACTGATGGATTCAATCCACGTGGAGTTCAATCCACTGGTTACAGTTGTTGGCCTGTTTACTTGGTGCCTTTTAATCTCCCACCGTCTTTGTGCATGAAATCTGAGTTCCATATGATGTCATTGTTAATACCTGGGCCGAAAGCGCCGAGTCAAAACATCGATGTATTCCTTCAACCGCTAGTTGAGGAGTTACAACAGTTATGGGAAGAAGGGGTTGCAGCTTATGACATGCACAAAAGAGAGCATTTTACTTTAAGGGCAATGTTGGTGTGGGGCATTCATGATTTTCCGGCATATGGCAACTTATCAGGTTGCGTAACACATGGTTACAAAGCTTGTCCTATTTGTGGTGATGAAACTCCGTCTATTCACCTTGGGAATGCAAGGAAGATCGTCTACACAAATTACCGCATGTTTCTTAAATCTGATCACCCGTTTAGGCAAGGCAAATACTTAGGGCTGAAGACAAAGGAGTTAAAACCCCCTCTAACAAGGTTAAAGGGAGAAGTGATTGAGAAAAAGCTAAGCCGTGTCCACTATGTACCTGGTAAAGTCTTAAAAGGCACCAAACGGAGTACTGATAATGTGGATGTGGTTGATAATGGAGATGATGGAGATGATGAAGATGATGAAGATGATGAAGTTACTGAGGCATGGTATAAAAGGTCTATTCTTTTTTATTTGAAATACTGGCCGAAACATACAATTCGACATGTTATTGATGTGATGCACACTGAAAAGAATGTCGCAGAACACCTATTAAATGCAATTTTGGACAAGAAAGGAACAAAGGATACAATACAGGCGCGAGAGGATTTAAGGAAAATGGGGATTCATAGTGGCCAGTGGATGCAAACAGACCCAATTACTGGGAGATCTGTAAAACCAAAGGCCCCATTTGTCTTGAATAAAGATGAGAAGTTAGAGTTTTGCAAAATTTTGAAAGACTTGAAGCTTCCTTCAGGGTTTTCCTCGAACCTAAAAAACATTGTCACTTTGAGTCCTCCTGATTTGCTTACAATGAAATCACATGACTATCATGTGATTATGTGTTATTTGCTCCCGGTTTTGCTTCAACACGCTTATCCAAAACACCGTGACTTGCGAAGAGCTATTCACCAGATTAGCTTATTCTTTAACCTCCTTTGTTCGAAAGTCGTCATCAGACATGAAATTCAGGCTGCAAAATACATGGTTGCAGAGGCATTGTGTGTGTTGGAAAAATATTTTCCAACATCTTTTTTTGATATCAGCATCCACCCCATGGTTCATTTGGCTGATGAAGGGTTGATTTGTGGACCTGTTTATCCCAGGTGGATGTTTCCATTTGAACGGTATGTAATGTCGAGTGGTAAAGCCGTATGCGGGACAACACCACCCGAAACTGAAGTTGGTTCCAATTCAGTTTGCCGTCAGACTCAACGAAACTTAAAGGACATGTTTGACTCTGTGAATCCTTCTCCTGGGATGCTTGGTTCTCCACCGAAAGTGACCTTACTAGATAGGAATGGTCTTGCGGTTGCTAAGGGTTATGTTATGACAGAGACAGCTGGAATTTGCCATGGCAGAAAAGTTCTCACAGGTGAAAAAAAAGTCTACATTGAGGAAGTCTTAGTTGGTGATGCTCTTGTTTACGACGGCCCCCAAGATGGAATAAGGTATTTAGATGGTTTTAGTGCAGGAGGGCCTGTGATTTGGCTAGAGTCAAGGTTGGAAATTTCTTAACTTGTTTTTTTTTATATGTTTATTGACTTATTATGTTAAAGGACTTGCACTTATTTGCTAGTTTATGTTTTGAGTGCATTTTGCTTGATATGGATGTAAGAACTTAATACCTTGTTCATTTGGACACGTTTGCATGTTTTATATTTTCTGTCAATATTAATTTGGAATGCTTACTTGTTTGAATATTCAGGTTCAATCATGTATTAGCCCATTTTTAACTCCGCCTGGTGATAATCAATATCATTGGTTTGATATTGGTTTCAACTGCTGGTCCCAAGCCAGGATAAAGGAGGAGGGAGGATGGTGGTGCCTTTGAGACATTTTATGTTATTTATTATTGATTTCTTATTGTTTTGTATTATATTCTTGCCCTTTTTCACATGGTTCCTTCAGTCAGGAAGCCAAACTTCATCTTCATCAAAACCAGGCCAATGGAGAAAGGTATGACTTTTCTGATTTACAAAAATGTCTCCCAATTTTTTTCATCTGAACAGCTACTTTCCTGTTATGTTTTGCTATTTGTCTCAGTATCTTAATTACAGATGTCTCCCAATTTTTTCCATCTGAACATGCACTTCTGTTTGGGCTGTGCAGAGTGGGTGTGTGCAGCAGGTGGGCTATCATGGCAGACAGGGTGCATGGTGTGTGCAGGTGGTGGTGCATGGTGTGTGCAGCTGGTGCAGAGTGAGTGCAGGTGGGTGGGCTGTGCAGGGTGTGTGCAGGTGGTGTAGAGGTGAGTGCAGGTGGTGAGTGCAGTGTGTGTGCAGCTGGTGTAGAGGTGAGTGCAGGTGGGTGGTGCAGGGTGTGTGCAGATGGTGGTGCATGGTGTGTGCAGCTGGTGCAGAGTGAGTGCAGGTGGGTGGAGGGTGCATGGTGTGTGCAGGTGGTGTAGAGGTGAGTGCAGGTGGTGAGTGCAGTGTGTGTGCAGCTGGTGCGGGTGGTGAGTGCAGGTGGGTGGTGCAGGGTGTGTGCAGGTGGTGGTGCATGGTGTGTGCAGCTGGTGCAGAGTGAGTGCAGGTGGGTGGGCTGTGCAGGGTGTGTGCAGCTGGTGCATAGTGAGTGCAGGTGGGTGGGCTGTGCAGTGTGTGTGCAGCTGGTGTAGAGGTGAGTGCACGTGGTGAGTGCAGTGTGTGTGCAGCTGGTGTAGAGGTGAGTGCAGGTGGGTGGTGCAGGGTGTGTGCAGGTGGGAGTGCAGGTGGGTGGGCTGTGCAGTGTGTGTGCAGCTGGTGTAGAGGTGAGTGCAGGTGGGTGGTTTGTTTTACTTCCGCTATCATACCTGTACACTTGCTTCCTCTTTATTTGTTTGATTCTATAATTTTCTTCATGAGATCGGCAGGTGCTCATCCATTTTTCCTTTTGTGTTGATTTCTGACTTTCTTCCATCTATCAGTACCAATTTGTGTACCCATAACCCACATAACGAAATACCTTAACTGCATTGTAGGCATACAACAACAGAGCAGCATGCTACACCAAACTAGGTGCATTGCCAGAGGGTTTGAAGGATGCTGAGAAATGCATTGAACTTGATGCTACATTTTCCAAAGGATATACAAGGAAAGGTGCGATCCAGTTCCTTATGAAGGAATATGACAAAGCACTAGAGACATACCAGGAGGGCCTGAAACATGATCCAAACAACCAGGAGTCATTGGATGGTGTGCGAAGGTTCTGAAATCAAAACTGTCCCTACTAAGAAGCTGTATCATGAAATCATGCTGATAGCTGGAACTGACTTTTTCTTCCAAACCTATTTTTCAGATGCATTGAACAGATTAACAAGACTAACAGGGGTGAGATTAGTCCAGATGAACTGAAGGAAAAGCAGGTTGGTGCTCTATTTTTGTCTTTTGTTTATCTCTTCTTTCAAGCGTTCTATGAGATGAGGTTTTAAAACTTCTTTGCAGGCAAAGGCAATGCAGGACCCAGAAATTCAGAATATTCTGTCTGACAATAATTCACTGACAAGTAGGAGCTGGTTTTTGCTCCTCCAATTTGTACGACCAACAACAAGAATAGTAAGGAGCACTCGAAATGTGCCAATCTTCTCCTGCAATGAAACTCATTATTTTTTTTCATTTAATAAGAATTTCACATTTTTGTGAGGACATTGGAAGCCTGCTTGACTTGCATAGTAGCATTTTCACCTGACTGATTTTTTTGTTTGTGAGGACATTGGAAGCCTGCTTGTGCAGCAGGTGGGCAGCAGGTGGGTGTGCAGGGGGCTGTGCAGGTGGTGCAGCAGGTGGGTGTGCTGGGGGGGCTGTGTTGTGTGGTGCAGCAGGTGGGTGTGCTGGGGGCAGTGCTGGGTGGGCTGTGTTGTGTGGTGCAGCAGGTGGGTGTGCTGGGGGCAGTGCAGGTGGTGCAGCATGTGGGTGTGCAGGTGGGTGGTGCTGGGGGGCTGTGCAGAGTGGGATGTGCAGGTGGGTGTGCTGGGTGGGCTGTGTTGTGTGGTGCAGCAGGTGGGTGTGCTGAGGGGCAGTGCAGGTGGTGCAGCATGTGGGTGTGCAGGTGGGTGTGTAGGTGGGTCTGTGCTGGGTGGGCTGTGCAGGAGGGCTGTGCAGGTGGGTGTGGTGTGCATAAACAATGGACAGCAGGTGTGCTGTGCAGATGGGTGTGCAGGTGGTTGTGCAAGGTGGGATGTGTTGGGTGGTGCAGCAGGTGGGCAGCAGGTGGGTGTGCAGGGGGGCTGTGCAGGTGTTGTAGCAGGTGGGTGTGCTGGGGGGCTGTGTTGTGTGGTGCAGCAGGTGGATGTGCTGGGGGGCAGTGCAGGTGGTGCAGCATGTGGGTGTGCAGTATGCTGGGTGGGATATGCAGGAGGGCTGTGTAGGTGGGTGTGCAGGTGTGCATAAACAATGGACAGCAGGTGTGATGTGCAAGTGGGTGTGCCGGGGGCTGTGCAGGGTGGGATGTGTTGGGTGGTGCAGCAAGTGGGTGTGCAGGGGGGCTGTGCAGGTGGTGCAGCAGGTGGGTGTGCAGGTGGGTGTGCTGGGGGGCTGTGCTGGGTGGGATGTGCAGGTGGGTGTGCTGGGGGCTGTGCTGGGTGGGCCGTGTTGTGTGGTGTAGCAGGTGGGTGTGCTGAGGGGCAGTGCAGGTGGTGCAGCATGTGGGTGTGCAGGTGGGTGTGCTGGGGTCTGTAAGAATGGTTGGAATGACCCTGCGTTGTCTCATTTATACGGCTTGTAGGCTGAGGCAATGCATGTTAGGATCCAATATTGCATATAATTCACATTTTTTTTACTGGGTGATTCAACTTTAAATTCCAATTCATGATAGTAGTAGATTTTTTATTTTTCTTTTAGGAGTGTTGCTAGAATGACTAGCATATAAACCAGACAAATATGGCAATCTGTCATAGTAACCAAGCGAATCTACAAGAAATATAAGCTAAGGAACTAGTTTTTTATTTTTTATTTTATTTTATTTTTTGTTTTTGTTTTTGTTTCTTTGTACTTAGTTTTTTATTTATTTTATAATCTGACCACTAGTCTTGAGGAGTTTGGCCATGAACTTTCAGGTTTCCTATCGGATCTCATGTAGTAGGGGCATTTATAATGCTGTGTGGAAACTGCTTCTACTGTGTAAAGGTACATATGACTACTACTTTTGTACGAAGAAGTATGTTGGATCCTAATTGGGTGAAAAGGTCTCATATAGGGTGTTGGTTGTTCAAAAAGCCATCTTATTTTAGAACCTTAAGTACTAGCTAGAATCTGTTGTGTTTGCTTGGAATTTTAGAGTTGTATGCATGTTTAGTTGTGTTACTTGTGTAGATGACTTACCTGTATCTTATGCATAGGGCTTCAGGTTCTCTAAAAGTGTTGTTGGGCTTTAGGTTCTCTAAAAGTGTTGTTGGGTTGTGATAAAGCCCGGGTTGGTGGAAAGACTAGGATTATAATTACTTAGCTTAGCATTAACTAAGAGAATAATAACTTCTTTCTTATCATTATTTATCAATTACAGGCTCATATATATATAGCCTCTTAACACAACAACTTCCTTACATAGATTGGACGGAATCTCTTAATATAGAAAGATAACTAAGCAAATCTAATCAATACCAAGGCAAACAACTAAGCAAATCTAATCAATACCAAGGCAAACAACTAAGAAAATTTTCTAGATATCCAAGGGATCGTAATATGATCTATTTCAATTAAATAATATCTTTTCTTTTACTTTAATTCTAAATATATTTTCGCTTTTGGGCCCGGGCTAAGCACGGGCATTTGTTGCTAGTCTTCATTTAAGCTAAAGTCATTACTCATGTTGTGTTTGTCCTTGTTTGTATCCACAGGTTGTAGAGAATGTAACGTTTATGGCCGAAATGGTATTGTTTTCTTCACCAAAGTTATTATAAATTTATTTGGATTTCCTTTGAGTTTTTTTCCCAGTTTCATTGAACTCGATGTTTTATTGGATGAGAATGACATGAGCTTTAAATTAGGAATTTGACTAAATGGCCTTGGTGGAATCTTGCATCACGTGTTTAGTCCAAAAGGATGTCTAGGCAATAATGAGGATTTGATGCTATGAATGAGCTGTCCATTGAGAATTATTTGTATTGAGAATTTTCTTTCTTCATAAAGGTCACGGGCTGAGAATGTGACTTATCATTGAGATCATCTTTTACTTGCTTAATAGACTATCAGTGGTTATTTGGATAGGGCTCTGTCCTCAGATGGGTGTGGTTTCCTTTTATAGCTTGGTTTATGAAGAATAGGGCTCTGTCCTCAGATGGGTGTGGTTGGTGCACCCAGTTGAGTCTGGGTGAGGGACTTGGTGGGGTCTTTTTTTTTTTAAATTATAGGCTTTTAAATTATTTGATTGGATGTAAGTGTGAGATTTCTTGTTAATGTTTGAACCATGTAAAAGGGCATTTTTATATATGCAGCAGGTTCAGTATTCAGGGGTGGTTTTTGGATAATTTTTTTTTACATATGAAACAGTTTTGTAACGTTTATAAACCGTTACTAATTTGTGCGAATAGCAACACTTAAAAAACGTTACAAAAGATTTCCCAACCGTTAGGAATGTTTATGAATCAGTAACACAATTTCGGCACGAAAAACCGTTACAAATTTTACAAAACCGTTACAAAAATTTAAGTGTGAAATACCGTTACAAAACTTGAAAAACTGTTACTTTTTTATTTAAAATTCTTAACACAAATGAGTATTAAAACCATTACGAACTAATTTCAGTAACGGAAATAAAGCGTTACAATTAATGTGTTTGTAACGGTTTATAACCGTTAGGAATGTTTATAACATATTAGAAACGCCCAAATTGTGACCCAGAAAAACCGTTACAAATTTTTTTAGTAATGGTTTTAAACCGTTAGGTATGTTCTGAAATGGTGTAGTGTTCACCCCCCTCTAGGGTTAGGATCCCTTGGACTTTCAGGAACTTCTCAGATTTTTAGGGAAGTAGCATGCCAATTTCAGGTACCTTGGTGGTCAACTCAGCATTCGGGATTGGGGCGTTAGAAAAGTCCTCATTTTAAGGAATTTCTAAGGTCAGGCCCCGTGTCTTAGGGCTAGATTGATCCGAACCATCCATTTTGTTTAAAAGGTCCAAAATGGCTAGTAGGTCAAAAATCAGTCATTGATATCTCATATATTTTTATAATATTTGCAAAAAAGTCCAAACCGCTTGATCATGATTTCTATCTCTTTAAAAGGCTTAAAACGGCTATAAGTCCGATTTTGGCAGCCTAATTCACCATGGATTGTGATAAAATGGTAAGAAACTCCTGGATGTTGATCATCTACGATGCTAAAACTGCTCTAACCTATGCATGAACAGTAGGATGGTAATATAATAGTTTCCATTTCTTACTTTGGAACTCTCCCTTATGAGTCTCACAATCACAATTAGAAATGTCCATCATGTTTAGAAAGTCCAAAACGGCTAGTGGGTTGATTTTATTTAAAATTGACCTACTGGTAATTTTGGGCTTTCTAAACATGATGAATGATTCGGATCGTGATTGTGGAAGCCATAGGTAGGGTTTCAAAGCAAAAATCAATAACTAGCATATCACCGTCTAAATCATTGGTCATGCGTAGGTAGAGAGGTTTTAGCACTGTGAATGATCAACGGTCAAATTAGTATGTAATTAATCCAAAATCAGTTAATCCAAAACCAAATTAGTATGTAATTAATCCAATCAATGCATATTTTAATTCAACTCTCAGATCTACAATCCAATTAGCAATCTCTTGCCTAATTGGATTGGATGATATAGCAATGAAGATCAAAGTAAAGAAAATCAAAAGTCAAAATCCTAGATCATCATTTAGCTACTCTAACAATCAATCATCAAAATCAAGGTACAAAATATCAAAGATAAGGGCTCTAGAGCATGCTGTGTGAGAGAACTTAATTCAACTACAAAACATCAATTAAGATTATCCAAGCATCAAGTGTAGAGATAGATAGAGAGACTAACACAATTAGATCTAGAATCTACTAGTCAATCAAGGCACAATTAGGAAATTTAAACTAAAATATGCGTGGAATTAAACTAATACTTAGCTTCAAAAGGAGAGCCAAATCCAAGAGCTTTAGCCACTAAACATTAAGAAAGAGCTCTAATTCTTCATTAATAATCTTCAATCACACGCTCTCTCAAGATTAGTTACAATTAAGATCCTAATTACGATCTAAAAGTGTAGAGAAAGTAAAATAAAATTTTCAAAAACATGCAGCGCTACAAATACGTTGGAGTTTATATAAACATTGAGGACATTTGATTGGCTCATTTCCTTTCACATGGATTGCTTCAATTTGACTGGTTGCAACAAACTTTCATTTTAGATACATTTGTGTCGAGTGGTCCTTCAATTTGGAGGATTTTGGTTGGATCATTTCATTTCACATGGATTGCTTCAATTTGATTGCTTGCAACAAACTTTCCTTCTAGAAGCATTTGTGTCATGTGGTCTTTCAATTTGGAAGCTTTTGATTAGCTCATGTTCTTTCCTATGGATTGCTTCAATTTGATTGGTTGCAACTTGAAGGCTTTTGATTGGTAGAGAGTTTAGAGTTGGGGTAGTCGCGAGGTTCACCTATACAAGAGAAATTACATAAAACACGCTATAAAAGAAGTATCGAATTTATACATGAAGACTTTGCCGCTTCGTATCTCCCTCGTCCGAACTCGTATGAATGCAAACGAGTAGCCGATTCGCTCAGAATTCATTCTCCAATGCAATGATGCAAAGAAAGGGCTTCATTTTATTGTTAAAATGAAGTTATAAGAGATCATAATCTTATAATTCGATTGAAGGATAAAATATCCGTGTAAAGCAAATGATATGCAAATGATATACTGATAAAACTCGGACGAATGAGGGGTAAAATATGCAATATTTAACACTCATCGGTATCATCATTTTGAAAATTCCAATTTCTGATTTTCAAATAATAAATAAACGGTTTGACCAACCGAACCGAACCAAACCGAACTTCAGTTTGGTTGGGTCTAAGCCCTCTCCATCAATCAGATCGGATTGATTAATTAAAAAACCGATAGATTCAGTTTGGTTGTTGATTTTAATTGTAAGGTCTGTGACCTTACTGGGTCAGTTGGGCCTAATACCCGGCCCGTTGACCCGTTTAATTTGTTATTATTTTATTTAATTATATTTTAGATATTTAAGTGGGTTTAGATCATGAGCGAGTTTCATGTAGCATTAGATTATTATCTACGAAGTTTCGTTTGATTCTGAGTTCGTTGGATCATAGTAGGGGGTAGTTTGCAATTTAAGAAAAATTGAGTGTTTTTCCGAAATATTTCAAACGCCATGACTTTTGGGTTCGTTGGAAAGATCTAGTCGTTCTGATGATTTTTGTCTCTTGACTCGTCGCGATCCGACGATTAGAAACCCTTCAAGTGGTCCATTCTTCACCGGACCCACTTAATGGGCAAATTAGTCTTTTCCTCTCTCTTTTCTTCTTAAACAAGTTTAACCCTAATTTCGTTCATTACCTCTGTAACTGAACGAGAGCAACAACCCCTTTTCTTCTTCCTCTTCCTTTCTCAAGCCATATCTCAACTCTAGGAGATCCAACTCGAAGATCCGATCCGTTAGACTTCTTCCTCTCGATCTTTTCTTTCTTCCGCTATCAATTTGGTAAGACTTTTCAAAATCTCATATTTTCACTTTATCATTTCTTTGGTTAGATTAGGTCCGATCTTAATTCTTTTCCTTCCTATCTTCTTCTTAGCTTTCTAGTTTTCATTTTATCGGGTTAGATCGGGGATTTCGGAGTAGAAAAGCTTCTCCTCAAATTTCACCCAATTCTTATCTTCTTCTTGGTTGAGGCAAGTAGATCTGCAATTCATATATAAGCATGTATGTTTGTTTTCTTTTGATTGGCTATGTTTTCTGTAGGTTTTTCTTTAATTCCAAGCCTGTTGTGATTTTAATTGGAAATTATATTTTAGGTTAGATTTTGGAAAATGGATAATTGATGATAATAGGTTTTTTAGAATTTCTTAATGGAATGGAATGGAATGTGGATGGAATGAATTGTTGGGGAGAGCAGGAGGCTCAATTTTGTGTAGGATATAGCCATTGGAAAGGTTTAGAGCAGAATGGAGATGATCTGGAACGAATAGAACTTAAAAATTCAGCAAACCGCACTTTCTGCACACGAACGTTTGAACACTTTTCCTGAACGTTCGAACACTTGAGCTCTCGGGAAATTGGCGTGGGACCAACATTCGAACACTTTTCCTGAACGTTCGAACACTTGAGCTCTCGGGAAATTGGCCTGGGACGAACGTTCGAACACTTCTTCGAACGTTCGAACTCTTGGCAATTGACCGATTTTAGGCAGATTTTCCAACGGTCATAACTTTTGATCCGTTCGTCGGAATTTCACGAGCTATATACCTGTAAGTGCCTAAAAATTACGGACTTTTAATCAGGGATTGGGGCCCCTGTCTTGAATGGTTTGGATGAAGATTATCGTGGCTCCGATTAAACCTGGAGAGGAAAAGAAGAGAACACGTTAGAGGACCCTGGCTATAGGCAGCGCAAGGCTCTCCGATGCTTAAATCAGTTCAGGGACTGAATAAGGGAGATAGAGGGAAAATAGTAGAGTGAGTCTGTGTATTATGGGTTGCGTACCTTAGAATGGAGATGGAGATGCTATTTATAGGAGAGGAAGACGACTTGCGTGGGTGAGCTCCAAGATGGGCCTGACCACTCGAGTGGCCCTGTCCACTCAGCCCACAATTCATTAAATGCTCGCCTTTCCTACCCATGCCTCATTAAATGCCAATCTTATCGGTTCAGGCGGCGGTTTGACTTTTGGGCCAGGTCCCATCGGACCTGGCCCGAAGCCATGCTCTGGGGGCGCACGTGTTCTGTATACGCCGTTTTGTCAGTAATGATGGTTTGCAGGGCACGCCTTAGTACGTGCCTCCATCCTGTCGACAGTCCTATCAGCGTCTGTCAAATCTGCCGTGCCGAGGTCGGTGTACAACGTCCCGCGACACATGACCTCGGGCGGCGAGTGCCGCGACCCTTTAGCCGCGACCCTTTTCGGCCAAGTGGAGGTGAGATTAAGTTCTTAAGATCGGGACTAGCTTTGATCTTGGCTTAGTGGAAATATCCCGACACAATTGCCCCCCAGCTTTTGAGCTCTTAGAGTATCCCAACTCTTTGAGGTCGGAAGCTGACAAGGACTCGCAGAGAGAATGCCGGGATGCCGCGATGCCCTTGTGTTCGAGTCCGGAGGAAGTCCAAATGGCTTGTGGCTTTGAAATCCCATTTAATGCCGCGCAGCCTCTTTGTACTTATCTCTTCCCGCTGTCGCTTCGGTGTCCGAGGCATTAAATGGCGCACGAAAAACAGGCTGGCGCTTCCACGTGTCTCCTTTGGTTTGGCTGGCCCGTCTTTTCATGGCGGCGCGCACAGTGAAAAGACGCGCCTTCTTCGAAATTCGAAAAGGCGCCATGATTAGGCGCCCTACTTTCGGCTATAAGTAGGGGGGGCGCCTCTTTCCTTTCTTCTTTCTTCTTTATCTTTACTCCGAAACTCTGTCTCTCTGTTTTGCTTTCATTTCTGAAGCTCTTCTTCTTCGCTTTTGCTTTCGCTCCCAGAGTTCTCTTCCTCCTTCCCTGCCTTCGTCTTCTTGGGAGAGACCGCTACAGAGATTTTCCATATTTTTCGCCGAAAAGAGGCGCTGTCAGGGCTCTGCTCTGCTGTTCGACCTTTTCGTAAGTTTCCTCCCTTTCCTCCCTATTTCATTCTGCTTCCTAGGGTTCTGTCTAGGATATTCCTTCGCTTCCAGCACATTCTTTCTTTCTTCTAGCTTTTTCGTTTGAGAGATGGGCATTTACAGCCACTGGATAGAGTCCGAGAGAGGGTTAACTGACCTTGGGGTTAGGTATAGCATACCAGATGGGGTCCAAGTCATGGCGGTCCCTCCCTCGGCCCTTGTTCTTGGTGACTTTTACAACGGCTGGATGCCGTTTCCTTTGGTAGCCGTGATCGAGGGCGGGGTTAGGTTTCCCCTCCGCCCTCTGCTTAGGGAGTGTCTCAGGGCGTGGAATCTCTGCCCTTGCCAACTGATGCCCAATAGTTTCAAAATTGTAATGGGCACGGATGCGCTCAATACAATTTTGGGCATCGGTCTCGGCATCCACGATATCGAGGACGCCTACGATATTTGCAAATCCGGGAAGGATATGTACTGCCTCCGCATCAAGCCAGGTCGGAGGCCATTTGTGCAAGCCTTGGAGGATTCCAATAAATATACCGGGGATGACCGTCTGATGGTCATGGGCAACTGGGAGTTCAGCGATGACGAGGCCATCGCGGAAAGATTTTTCAAGATCCCTCGTCACTTCGGCACCCCTCCAAGTAATTACAGCCTTAGTACGCGTTTTTACTTCTTCTGTTCCTTCGTATTGCGAGGCTTATGCTCTTTGTTTGCTCTGTAGGTGTTCGCCAGAGGAGAGCGGCTACTTCCCGAGACGGCTGGAAATTGAACAAAGCTTGGATCTGCGCTTTGGAGAGCTACCACGGCCACAAGGACAGGTCGGCGTGGAAGCTACTGGGATACGAGCCTAGGTACCACGGTTATAGGAGCAAGAAGCACATTGCTCACCGTACGCAAGCTGCAGCGGAAGTAGAGGAGGAAGGTAGTGGGGAGGAATAGCGGACCGCGGCCGACTCTGAGGACCGCGCTGCATCCAATTCCGAGACCTCTACTTTGGGATCCGAGGAGGACGACGCCGAGACGATTGGAAGGATCGTTCTGTCGTCAGAGAGCGATTCTGAGGAGGCGATGGACAAGACCCGCCGATCTTCAAAAACCTCAGGGCCCTGCCCGTCGGAGGCAAAGGTCGGGCGCCGCGTCCTCTTCCCATGCGCCTCCTTCGGCGAGCGCGCCTTCGTCTTCCACCGCGCCTCCTTCAGTGCGGACGCCGACGCCTCACTCCGCGGCCGGGCCCAGCACATCCGTGGTCGCCTCTCCCTTGGCCATGCAGGGGGACGACCTGGCCAGGAAAAGGGCCAAGGTTGAAGGCTCCGCGGGGGAGTCTTCGGCCGGCGGGATGTCGACGCGGGCTTCTCCTGCCCCTTGGAGGCCGAGCTTCATGCTCCAGCCCGGGAGACCGATGACGGTAGAGGACCGTCTCTCCGGGGGGCCTCTGGTGATCGCCTGCCTGGGCAGTGCATGCGCTCTACCGCGGGACATGGAGAAGTATGATGAGATGGATGACATCTCCCTGCTGGCCTCGCAGATGAAGGCGAGCTTGAGCATAAGTACGGTAGCCTTTAATCCTTTATTCTTCTTTTTGACTATAGCTTTTGCTCACGGGTGGTTTGGTTTTCTTTGCAGATCGTGCAGATGGCCCAGATCTCGGTATCGCGAGTCCAAAAGTGCCATAGCGAGCTCAAGCGGATCCAGGCCAGCTGCGAGCAGCAAAAGAAGACCCTAGAGGAGGGACAGGCAAAGGTGAGGGAGTATGAGGAGACGCACCAGTCCCTCTTCGCCGAGCTCGACAAGTTGAAGTCGAATTTCGACTTTGTCAAAAGAAGGGAGGTCGAGCCGGAAAGGAGGATAGCTGACCTCGAGAGGCAGAGGGCTGAGCTTGAGCTCAAGAATCAAGCCGAAGTGAGTGCTGCCTTCCAAGATGGCATCGACGTGGCTGGCGAGGAGTATGCGGCACAGGTTGACGACATTCGAGTCTCGTTCTGGGAGTTGGGGTGGAAGGCGGCCCTTGAGAAGGCGGGGGTCCCCAGGGATCATCCTGCATACATTAGTCTGGATGAGTACCCGCGCCCTGATGCTGAGTCGATCCCCGTGGTAGGGGGGACCCCGCGGCCGAGCAGGAATCGGTACTTCTCCCTTCTGCTCCAAAGACGCCAGCTGCTGCCGCGACTCCGACCTCGGCCTCCACCTCTGAAGCCCCTCCTGCCGCCGCGAATCCAACCGCGGACGGTGTCGCGCCTGCTGCCTGAAGTTCTTTCGGCTGCTCCCTTTGATTTTTGTCTTTCGGATGTAATCTCTCTTTTTCTTGCGCGTCGCGCCCTTTATGTATAAATTTGCTGGTTTCCATGTAGTGAAACCCTTTTACTTTGAATGAGAGTCTATTTTTGTGTCTACTCTGCGCTATATTTTCTTTGCACTTTTGTTTGATCCGAATGTGTCAAAGTGTTCCACTTCGGCCATATGACCGAACTCCCATGGCTTGGAAACCCACGATCGCCTAGCCGAGCTTAGTAGTTGTAGCTTTTAAAATGCGATATAGGGCCCTTGGGGCACGGAGTGTGTTGAGGGCGAGTGAATCGGTGCGACCAAAGTAAAAAGAAAATTTTGTACAAGTATATGAGCTCGGCCTTAGTCCGGGATCAAACTGTTTAAGATAGTTGCCCAGCGACTAGGTGTGTAAGCAAGGCGATCTTTCTGGCTCGTCGCCAGGGGCCGTGCCGGCTTATCTGGCGTGAAGGCCGAGATGTGGTTACAATAGGAATGGGGAAGTCCCCTGGCTCATCACTAGGGGCCGTGCTGGCTATCTGGCGCGAGGGCCGAGATGTGCCTGTCGTACGAATGGAGAAGTCCCCTTGGCTCATCACCAGGGGCCGCACTGGCTATCTGGCGCGAGGGCCGAGATGCGTACGAATGGAGAAGTCCCTCTAGCTCGTCACCAGGGGTCATGCTGGCTATCTGGCGCGAGGGCCGAGATGCACACGAATGGAGAAGTCCCCCTGGCTCGTCACCAGGGGCCGTGCTGGCTATCTGGCGCGAGCGCCGAGATACGCATGAATGGAGAAGTCCCCTTGGCTCGTCACCAGGGGCCGTGCTGGCTATCTGGCGCGAGGGCCGAGATGCGCACGAATGGGGAAGTCCCTACCGAGCTGGAGAATTGCGTTGTTGCCGCGGTTCTTAACTTAGAATAATCTCGACTCAGAACAATAAGAGGAGCTTTTGAGAGGAAATGTTCTTCATTGACTTGCATAAACTGAATACATTTCAAAAGTAAATTTTCTTGAGGTGCGAGGCGTTCCATGGCCGTGGCAGTAACTTTCCATCCATATCCTCGAGTTTGTATGTGGACCGGCCAGCAGTCGAGACCACCTTGAATGGGCCACACCAATTTGGAGCCAACTTGCCTTGGTTCGGGTCCTTGTCCGCAGGCAGTGCTTTTTTCAGGACCAGTTCTCCAATGGAGAACTTTCTTTCCCGAACTCTTCGATTGTAATCTCTTGCGAGCCGTTGCTGATAGGCTGCCAATCGGATAGACGCCGCTTCCCTGCGCTCTTCGGCCAGATCCAATCCCAAGGTCAGGCTCTTCTCGTTTTGAATTTGGTCAAAAAGTTCGGACCTGAGCGTTGGAAGGCCGATCTCAAGCGGGATCACGACTTCCATTCCATATGCCAAGGAGAAAGGAGTTTCTGAGGTGGAGCGCCTCGGGGTGGTCCTGTATGCCCACAGCACACTGGGCAACTCTTCCACCCATCTCCTTTTGGCCCCGTCGAGTCTCTTTTTGAGTCCATCAAGGACCACTTTGTTTGAGATCTCGGCCTGGCCGTTGCTCTGGGGATAGGCTGGAGTCGAGTAATGGTTCCTAATGCCGAGCTCCTTGTAGAAATTTTTGAAGAGGCTGGAGTCAAACTGGGTCCCGTTGCCCGAGACCAAGATTCGAGGGATGCCGAACCTCGTGATGATGTTCTTCCATACGAAGTTCTTGGAGTCCCGTTCAGTGATGGAAGACAACGCTTCTGCCTCTATCCATTTGGTGAAATAGTCAGTGGCCACTATCAGCCACCTTTTATTCCCCGGAGCTCGATGGAGAGGTCCCACGATGTCCAGCCCCCACTGAGCAAAGGGCCACGGGCTGGAGAGTGGGCTCAGATCCTGTGCAGGTTGATGGAGGTTGTGCGAGAATTTCTGGCACTTCTCGCATTTCATAGCATACATCTGTGCGTCCTTCTGCATGTATGGCCACCAATATCCTTGGCTTATAGCCCGGTAAGCTAGCGACCTTCCTCCGATGTGACTTCCGCAGATGCCTTCATGTATTTCGTAGAGGAAGTCTTCAACTCGGCTCGGGTGGACGCACTGGAGATAGGGACCTGTGAAGGATTTTCTGTACAGTTTTCCTTCTGGAGAGAGCCAGAACCGGGCTGCCCTGAGCCTGATTTTGTGAGCTTGAGCTCTGTCCTCGGGGAGTTGGTCGTCCTTGAGGTACGCGAGATCCATCCAACTTGGCCCGAGATCGATGCTCACGATTTGCCGCGGTGGGCGAAGCTCTATACTTGGTGACATCAGTGAGCCTACTTCTACAGTCCTCTTTTTTCCAGCTTCTACGGCGGAGGCTAGGTTGGTGAGCGCGTCAGCGTGTGAGTTAGAGTCTCTACCAATTTGCCTGACTTCCGCTTCCGGGAATTGAGATAGGAGCTTCTTGGCGAGGGTCAAATAGGCTGCCATTCTATCATCGCGAGCTTGGTAATCTCCGGTGAGCTGGCTCGTCACCAACTGTGAGTCACTGAAGATTACCAGCTGTTGAGCTCCGAGAATCTTGGCACTATTCAGCCCTGCCAGCAATGCTTCGTACTCTGCCTCATTGTTTGATGCTCGGAAGTCAAGGGTCAGGGCCTGCTCAATGACTAGCCCTTCTGGAGACTGGAGAACTACGCCGATGCCGGCCCTCCTAGAGGTAGAGGACCCGTCAACGAAGACCTTCCAAGCTAAGTCTCGGCACGTATCCCGAGATTGCTCGTAATCAGTCCCCGAGACTAAGTCGTCATGCCCCTTGCCCCCTAGTTCGGGGTCGAGTGGGCTCGGCGTCGAATTTGGTGAAGTAAACTCGACGATGAAATTTGCCAAAACCTGCACTTTGATCGCTGTCCGGGGCTGGTACTAGATGTCGTACTGTCCCAGCTCCACGGCCCATCTTGAAACTCGTCCGGAGAAGTCGGCCTTCTGGAAGACAGACTTGAGCTGGTGCTCAGTAACCACCACTATCGTGTGGGCCTGGAAATAGTGTGAGAGCTTTCGAGAGGCACTGACGAGGGCCAGCGCGAGCTTCTCCATCTGCAAGTATCTGGTTTCCGCGTCGAGGAGGGTCATGCTTGTGTAGTAAATGGGCTTCTGCTGCCCTTCCTCTTCCCTGACCAGTACTGAGCTTACGGCGTGATCGGAGACCGCCAAGTACAAGTACAGTGCTTCGCCTTTCTTTGGGGTTGACAGTAGCGGAGGTGAGGCCAGGTAAGCTTTGAGCTCTTGAAGAGCCGAGTCACATTCTGGGGTCCACTCGAACCTCAGGTTCTTCTTCAGCAGCTGGAAGAAAGGACGACACTTGTCGGAAGACCTGCTGATGAAGTGGTTGAGAGCGGCGGCCATGCCAGTGAGCCGCTGGACCTGCTTCGTCGTTGCCGGGCTCTGAATTCCCAGGATTGCGGAGATTTGGTCTAGGTTTGCTTCAATACCTCGTCTCGTGACGAGGCTCCCTAAGAATTTGCCGGAGCCGACTCCGAAGGCGCATTTGGAGGCGTTCAGCTTTAGTCCGAACCTCCGGAGAACGTCGAATACCTGGCCGAGGTCCGTCAGATGGTCGTGAGATTGGATGGATTTGACGACCATGTCATCAATGTACACCTCGACTATTTTGCCGAGCTGGTCTCGGAATGTCTTGGTGACCAGCCTCTGGTAGGTCGCCCCTACATTCTTGAGTCCGAACGGCATCACTTTATAGCAGTAGGTCCCCCTAGGAGTGATGAATGCCGTTTTTTCTGCATCTGGTCCGTACATGGGTATCTGGTGATAGCCTCAGTAGGCGTCAAGAAAACTCATCCTTTCATGACCGGCAGTGGCATCGATCATCTGGTCGATCTTCGGGAGTGGAAAGTAGTCTTTGGGACATGCCTTGTTAAGGTCAGTGAAGTCGACGCAAACTCTCCACTTTCCGGTCTTCTTTTCACTACCACGGTGTTCGCCAGCCATTTCGGGTACTGGACCTCTCTGATCGCGTTTGCCTCTAGCAGTTTCTCCACTTCTTCGACCACTGCCGCAGATTGCTCGACTCCGGATCTTCTGGCCTTTTGGACCACAGGCTTGACTTGAGGGTCCACGTTCAGCCTGTGGCTCGTGACCTCGGGGTCCACGCCAGGCATTTCCTGTGGGGTCCAAGCAAAAACCTCTCTGTTCTGCAACAGGAAGTTAAGCAGTTCAGACCTCTCCAGCTTGGTGAGCTGACTCCCAAGCAGGAAGTACCTCTCGGGATCACTGGGTTCAAGCCTGACCTCGGTGAGATCTTCAGTGCTCTTTTCTTCTGGATCGCGGCCAACTCTGTCCAGCTCGGCCTCCAGCTCCGCCATATGTACTCGCTTTGGCTCTTCCTCGCCGGACACGACGGCCATCATGCAACGCTTCGCCATTTGCTGGTCTCCGTTGACTGTGACCACCTCGATCCTGCCGTCCCTTTCCAAAAGGAACTTAAGTTTCTGATGGTAGGAGGAGGGGACAGCCTCTATCTGGTGCAGCCAGCTCCTCCCTACGATGGCATTGTAGGGGGAAGGCGTATCTACGACGAGGAAGTCAGCCACTACTGACGTACCTCCGACTTGGACTTTGAGGGAGACTCTTCCCTTTGGATACACGGGCTTCGCGCTGAACCCTATCAGGGGGGTCCGCGCTTCTTGAAGATCTTCTTCGGTGAGGCCCATCTTGGTGAAGCAGTCGAAGTAGAGGATCTCGGACGAACTGCCGGGGTCGACGAGGATCCTCTGCACCTTGCAGCTCCCCAGCTTCAGGGTCATAATCAGCGGGTCATTGTGAGGGAGCTGGACTCCTTCCAGGTCCTCGTCTGAGAACCAGATCTTCGACCTCTCCGTCCGAGCTTTCTTGGAGGCTGGTCCAAGCTCGACTGACATGACCTGTTTTCCATGGGAGGCCCTCCTGGCCTCGGCACGGGCCTGGCTGCTATTCTGCTTAGCAGGGGCCAGGTGGATGACGCTTATGATTCTCTCCGACCCGTCGCTGTCATGACTCTCCTCGGCTCGGCGCCGAGGTCGCTCATTGCTTCTGCTGTCTGCTCCCTTGCAGTACTCCTTCAGGTGCCTATCCTTGACGAGCTTCCCGAGATGGTCCTTGAGGGAGTAGCAATCCTCAGTGTTATGCACGCTCTGCTTGTGGTAAGCGCAGAACCTTGTTTGATCCCTCGTGGAGGGGTCGCTCTTCATGGGTTGCGGCCATTTGAAGTACGGCTTTCCCTGGATCTTGTCCAGTATCTGGTGAATCGGCTCTTTGAAGACCGCATTGACCCTTTCGCGCGAAGAGTAGGACGGTCTGTGTCTCTTACCCCCTCCTGAAGTGTGAGTCGGGACTGACGACTGGCCACCCGAGCGGTGGTCTCGGTTTGTCTCTTCTCTACGGAATCTTCTTTTTTCCCTACCAGAGGTCTGATCCTCCTGCCGGGACCGATCCTCCTGCTGCGGTCTATCCTCCTGCCGAGACCGGCTCTCATTCCGAGACCAGCTCTTGGAGACGCCGAAACTTTCGTTGGCCCGCGCCTCGTCCTCTTCTTGCTCGATGTATTTGTTCACCCTTGCCATGAGGGCTGTTACGGAGAGGACAGGATTTCGGACGAGCTCTTTCCGGAGCTCGCACCCTGGCAGGAGGGCATGCTGGAAAGACCTGATCGCGACATCTTCGGAGGAGTTGTCGATTTGGCTATAAACTGTGTCACACCCCGAAATCGGGCCCTGCAGTGATCCGACCTCGGGATGCGAAATTTTGGGATAAATTTGAAACTTTTGTTATATTTCCCAAGATCCGCGTGAATGAGGAAAATCAAATTCCATCACTATCAGAGTGTATTTTCGCGGAAGCTAAATATGGTGTTACGACTCGGAATCCGTGGCCATCGGGTTCCGTGTCGCACGCAACCAATATCATAAGGCCATCACATAAGCAGACTGGCACAAATCACAATCCAAAGAACACTGAGCTGGTAGTAACAAGACTATTTATTTCCCACATATTCAAATTACATTTAACAAATGTCTTAATTACAAACCCAATGAAAAAGGCTAACAAAGCCATACAAATAAACCACTAAGTGACATACTACCCCAAGTGATTTTTCGACCTCCGGTGCCAAACTTGACATCTAGATGATATCAATGGGCAGCCTCTCACGTCAGACCGGCGGTCCCACCGCCTCCTCCGATCAAACACCTAAAAACAGAAAGAGAGGAAACTGGCACCAAACAAACAGGGTCAGACACGACGGTCTGGCAAGTAAATAAACAAGTAATATGAAACAAAAGGACATTAATAAAACCTTATGGAATCATTGTAAAACCGATTAAAGAGTCTAAACAATAATAGCATTAAACCATGATAAAATGATCGAAAGACTGAACATAAATATCAAAGCAAATGAACGAACAGTCTCTGAAGTATAAATATCTCGAAAAGATAACAGCCTATATAAAACATTTAATAATTGGAAATACATTTAAAATCCTGAATAATAGCGACAATATGATAAAAGATCGATTTCATAAGCATTAACAATTCAACGAATATACTGAGTATAAACAAACAAGAATCATAAAATAAATTAATAGACAAATAAAACCTTGGCAACCACACATAGCTATATTCTCCTATTACCGAAGTAAAAAGGAGCAGACAGAACCGTAGCCACTACACGTGGGACCGGAAATAGAATCAGAACCGTAGCCATACAAATGGGACCAGCAGATTAAAAATTGCCATGGTCGGTACAGACAGAATCCAAGCTACAGCTGGCGGACAAATTAAAGATCCCAAGCCGGGTGATCAGCCCGACAAGGTGACCTAAGCCTAGTGGTGCCTTTAGTTTTTAAAACCCAAACCGATACAACTCAAACCATAATAATCCCTTTGGCTCATGGGCTCACACTACAAAGCTCTGGCCCCATCTTGCCTCGAGGTTTTGTTTTTGAAATCATAATCTCTTCGGCTCAGGGGCTCGCACTACCAAGCTCTGGCCCCGTCTTGCCTTGAGGTTTTATTTTCAAAATAACAGTCTTTTCAAAATAATAGTTTCATCGAAGAAATTTTAATGTGGCGAACCACTCCAATCTCCTTTCAAATCGATTCAGAGAACACATACGAATTCCATGGTAAACCGCTCAAATACACATCAAAGTGATTTGTATAAAATCAAATGATCAATCCTTTCGAACATGGAAGACCACATGATTTTATAGCAAATCACCGATGCTATTTAAATTAGTTCACCGAAGAATACAAACACAAATACATTCTCTACTTGAAATGGAATGGATAGTGGAGAATGACTTAATGACTTACCAAGGAACCATCTCAATACACATTTAACTTTTAAACATTGATTAATAAAGAGTATGTTTGATGCCAATGAAAATCCACAACATTTAAATGATAAAGTGCGTATTGAGACTCGAAAGGTTCCCAGGTAACTTCACACACGACCATTCTCTCATTGATCCCATTCCCATTTCACAAATTCCAAGTATCACAAACAATCACAAACTCTTTCTTATTTAACACTCGAATTTGCACATTTCATAATGTTACAATTCTTTTCATTTATCCGAGAGTTTTCAAAACATAAGAGGGATCAAATAGGCCTAGAATTCATGGAGAAAAGAAGGTTTAAAAGGGTCTTAAACGGGTCTACAAAAGTCCCGTAAACAGCCCCCAAAACAGGCCGCAAACGAACCCGGGACTGGGCCCAGGTCCGCTCGAGCGACCCAAAGCTCGCTCGAGCGGACCCCTCCCAGAACCTGGGCCGCTCGAGCGGACCCAGTTCTGTCTGGGTCCGGATGGGTACAGATTTTGCACTCATCTCTTCTTTTTTTTTTACTTTCTTTCTCCCCTCCTTTTCTACAACAACTCTCCAATGAAGTAGGTCTTCAATGAACATATTAAACTCCATCAAATCATCAAATCACCTTCCATAATCAAATCCAATAAAACAAACACAACACTTTAAAATCAAAGATTTCCTCCTTTGTTTTGAACACAAACACTTAACAAGAAGAAAGCTAATTCTCAAGATGACCAAAGTGAAGATAACTTCAAATTCATTATAAAACAATATCATAAGTGAAATCACATACAACATTTCTCCATTCAACCAAAAGAAATCTATGAAACATAAGAAGATTAGAACATAGCATGAAACATCATGATGTGAAGCAAAATAAATGAAATCATCATATTAATTGGAAATCCACTTGCCTCAAGTCTAAAAGAGAGAAATAATACTCCTCAATCAAAGCTCTAGGGTCTCAAGGTCTTCCATCTACAAAAGCCCCAAAATAAACCAAGAGAAACCCTAAAAATCAATCATCCTCAAGTCCCCATGAAAACTCTTTGCATATGTGAGAAAAATACTCCAAAAGGTTTGAAAAACCAAGATCCCATGAAAAGAAAACCATTGCTAACCTTTGGTAGCTCAAACAAAGACGAAAGGCATGGAAAAGTGGTCTCTCCTAGCTCAAATCTCTTGCAAATGGGTCCTTTAGAAAGCTTGAATGGAGAAGAAGAGCCCTAGGAGATCAATCCTCCATAAAATCTCCATGAGATAGGTGATTCAGAAGAGAGAGAAAGTTACTGGAGGAGAGGGAAAGAGCCCTTGCTCCAAACCGTGTAGGAAAAGAGAATGAAGGAGAAGAAGAGGGTTCCTCTTCTTATAAGATGGGTTTTGTGGGCCCCGATCTTCACAAGGCTGAAAGTGGCATTTGCGGGCCCCGAATGAAAACAACGAAGAAGACAAAAATGATCAGCGAAATTTCTACTTTCCAAAAAGTATATTTTCCCCAACTTCTGAAATTTTCGAAATTCATAGACAGATTTAGTGTGAAAAGTCAATTTTGTCCTTTTTCTCGAAAAACGCATTTTCTGATCATCAAATCATAATGGTCAAAACATGAAAGTTGTTAAACTTCATAAAATGAGTCAAAATACACCAAATTCAGAATTTTTAGAAATCGAAAGTAATCTCATAAAAATACATATCATATGGACCGGGTCAAACCAAAGTCAACGGTCCTCAAAATCTCCCAGGCTATGGAAAAGTCTAGTCAAACTCAAAAACAAAGTCAAACCAACTCAAATCTTACTTAGAAGCTAAACCACGATTAAAACAATACTAAATAGAGAAATTGGGGGTCGGGTCTTACAAACTGTCCAAAATCTCTTGGCGAATTGAGTGACGCTTTCACTCCACCTCATTCTGAGGGCCATGATGTCGCTGTCAGTCTTTGGAATGACTCTGTGCGCCTGGAATTTCCCAAGGAATGAGTCTCGCAACTGAGACCAGTTCGTGATCGATCCTTCCGGGAGCGCACAGAACCATTTGAGGGGAAGATCCCCCAGGGTGGAGGAGAAGACTCTGCAGTTGAGGTGCCCGACGTCACCCCAGACGGATAGTTTCTGGGTGAAATGCCGGAGATGTGCTGCGGGGTCCGAGGTTCCGTCGTAGAGGATGAACCTCGGGACGCTGAACTTCTTTGGGAGGGGATAGTCGATAATTTCTCTGGAGAAAGGGGACGAGTCGAGGCCTGCGAAGTCGGGGACGTCTGGCTGGTTCTGAGCGAGCCCTGCCTCCTTCAGGGTGTTCTGGATGGCCTGTTTGACCAGGCGGTCAATCAGAGCCTTCTGATCTCCCGCCTCTGACCTCGGCATTGACCCCCTGTCAATGTGGTTATGGCAAGAACTCCTAGCGTGACTCCGCTCGCGGCTCTTATCGTTCAGATGTTCCCTTAAGTCCTTGCCGGTGACGGGATCCTTTCTGCCTATGAGATCACCGCCCCCGGGGCTGCCTCTTTTTCTCGGAGCTGCTGCCTGAGCTGGCGGATAAGATCGTCTTTCTCCTGGAGGGCGAGGTTCTGAGCCCTGATCGCTGCTTGAGCGAGGTCGGCTCTGTTGCCTTCGTGGTTCGAGCGGTGCTAGGATCGGTGTGATCCTGCCGCTGCCGGGGCTTTACCCTTCGAGAAGCGCTCCTGTAGGGGAACGTTCAGCCGCGGCGGACTCCCCATCTCCAACGGGGATGAGGCGGATTCAGTGTGGTAACTGTCCACCTCTGCGGCCTCCCCTCTCGCGTTACGCTCCTCTGGATGGGGCACATAGGGCAATGGTCCAGGGAGAACCAGTGGCCCAGAAGGGAGAGACTTCGGGTGCTCTCCGCCTCTTTTGTTTCTCGGAGCCATGGCGATTGGAAAAGTTTTGAAAGGGTTTTGGGAAAGGTTTTTGGGTATGGGTTAGTACCTTCCCACAGACGGTGCCAATTGTAAGTGCCTAAAAATTACGGACTTTTAATCAGGGATTGGGGCCCCTGTCTTGAATGGTTTGGATGAAGATTATCGTGGCTCCGATTAAACCTGGAGAGGAGGAGAAGAGAACACGTCAGAGGACCCTGGCTGTAGGCAGCGCAAGGCTCTCTGATGCTTAAGTCAGTTCTGGGACTGAATAAGGGAGATAGAGGGAAAATAGTAGAGTGATCTGTGTATTATGGGTTGCATACCTTAGAATGGAGATGGAGATGCTATTTATAGGAAAGGAAGACGACTTGCGTGGGCGAGCTCCAAGATGGGCCTAACCACTCGAGTGGCCCTTTCCACTCAGCCCACAATTCATTAAATGCTCGCCTTTCCTACCCATGCCTCATTAAATGCCAATCTTATCGGGTCAGGCGGCGGTTTGACTTTTGGGCCAGGTCCCATCGAACCTGGCCCGGAGCCATGCTCTGGGGGCGCACGTGTTCTGTATACGTCGTTTTGTCAGTAATGATGGTTTGCAGGGCACGCCTTAGTACGTGCCTCCATCCTGTCGACAGTCCTATCAGCGTCTGTCAAATCTGCCGTGCCGAGGTCGGTGTACAACATCCCGCGACACCTGACCTCGGGCGGCGAGTGCCGTGACCCTTTAGCCGCGACCCGTTTCGGCCAAGTGGAGGTGAGATTAAGTTCTTAGGATCGGGACTAGCTTTGATCTTGGCTTAGTGGAAATATCCCCACACAATACCGTTAGAAAGCTCTTGGAATGTAAAATCCAATGGTTCTAGTTCATCACGATCGGAGGTTGGGAAGTGATGTAAATACTTGGATTATTGATCCAGCTCATGTTTTATTGGAAATAAGACCGGTAACCTAGGTTTGGGCCTTAGATGTTGGAAACCATAAACTTACTCTCACTTGACCATTAATGGTGATTAAAATCGAAGCACATGGCTTGGTGTTCTTCGATGAGTTGTCTAGGTATTCGTGTATTACACGTAGTGTAACCGAATGCATATGGAATTGAATTGAATGATGCTCAACATGATTGTACACCAAGGGATTTTTCCTAAAAGCTTCATTGATCCAATTTCCATACGTACTTCGTTAGAACACGTGGGATACAGGGATGACACCACTTGCCTAGGATTGGATTGTAATTCTTTCTTGACTTGTGACTTGTATCTGTTGATAACATTCCTTGTACACTCTTGGCATAAAACACGTAATCAATTATGAAATATAAATTCTTATAGAATTTAGGACTTGGACCTGACTTAGAGTGTACCTTAGGAAACCGTGTCTTGTTTGATGAACATGATTGGCTAGTAATGGAAGGGGATTATCACATGGCTTGCTTGTCTTGTTTGTTTTGGAGAAGATAATCCCTAGGATCTTGTCTTATACATGGAACTAGCCAGACTTGCTTGTCTTGTTGTCCTTGTGTCAGGACCACTCTATTATTATTTGCATATCATGGCCATATGCAGTTTGGGGTTTAATGACGAACCGGTTACTCGGTTGTCGAGGTGGGCAGTCGGCGTAGGACGGCATCCATGGCGTTGAATAGCTGGGAACGGGGTAGGACCGTGCTGCTATTCGCAGGACAGGGAGCTAGGATCCCACTGGAGCCGGACTTTGGTATCAGTAGTCCAAGGGAATTGTTACTGGTACCCCGGGAGGTGGCTTTGGACATCCTCGGAGTCTCCCTCTTGTTCTTGTTTTGCATTGCATGGATAGTGGTTATTGTTAGATGATTGCTAGGATTCCTGTTATTGTTTCTATGGATTATTAATATCGCTTTATGCCTAGCTTCGATTACCTTGTATTCAGATAATCATATACTTGTCATTATTCTATATTTGATGCATGTCATGTTTATTATGCATTGTTTATCTATTGCTCAACATGTCGTTGACTCTGTTCCTTGGTGTGCAGACACATCAGGTGACTTCTATTATGAGGAGCAGACCGGTGAGGAGATCCTCACCAACAGAGGAGGCACGAGAGTGGTGTGCCGATGACGTAGAGTAGCGTCATCACCTCCTGACATGAGAGAGATACATTTGGGATCCATTAGATTTATCTTTTATTCATTATTCTCTCGTTGGACCTTTTCTTATATTGACTTCTGTTCTTTTATTGGCCTTGTATCTTGGGATGGCCAATGTAATAAATTACTTAACTCTTAGTTCCTGTTTACTCTTTCTTGCAAACTTTAATTTAATGAGATTCATATTCATTACTTGAGATTCCATATGTTTAGAGTTCTTTGAACTCAATGTTTATTGTATTAAAAGATGTTTGAAATATTATATCCTCAACTGCGGACTACGATCCGTGGGCCCAAAGGACAAATTTTTTTAATTAGTCCTAAAATTCACTCTCCGGATCCGGTTATTTCTTTAATCGGATTCGGGGGACGTGACATTAATACTAAACCGATCCGAACCACCCATGTGCCTCCCTGATCAATTGAACCAATGTACGTCTTACACTAATCTACTGAGTTTAATTTCAATTCAGGACCTGTGCTTTGCGGATGATGAGCACATGCACGTCCATTCTACGTGCTCATTAGCTCTACGATACCTGTTACGTTTTCCTCACGGGAGGAAAAGTGGAGGACTATAGCCACATCATCTGCTGACTAGATGTTGTAAACACCGTATGATGACTCGTGATATCATGGTCAAAGAAAGCACTATGATTTTATTATTTATTATTTTGTCATTAATCAGTGAAAGACAAGTTTAAGAGAACTTTTTTTCTCTAATTTTAAGTTAAAGAAACAAGAGTAGTGCTTTTGAGATTATTTTAGAAAATAGAGGGGTGTAATTATAAATTTTATCTGAAAATCATCGGTTGGTTGCCAGTTACAACTAAACGACTCATTCTAACAGGTACATTGAAGAGAACGGCATCTTATTACCCCAGTGGTAAGATATGTCAATTCTCACCTGATCCCCGGCATGCCACCTTCTCTCACTCAAGGCTCTTCACCTCACCTAAGGTCTCCATTACGTCACTCGGGGTTTACTTCCTTCACCCTAGGGGGCTCGATGGGGTTCCAGCCCCCTTAGCTGGGCACAAAAAGAAAAAAAAATATGACTATTGAGTAGTGCATGACAACAACAATAACAACCACCATTAGGTAAGTCACTCTTACCACTTGTGTGGACTCTCTTTTCCACGGTGTGGGCTTCCTCTTTCCACATATGTGGCTCTTGATTCCAGACCATAGGCTGGGGTAAAAAGAAGTCACTACTAGTCCCAAATGATGGATCAAAGTAGTGCATCTAAATGATGAAAATATGATAGGTTGTTCCATGATAAAATTAGTCATTAGCCACCTGAATGACTAATATAATGGACTCACCCAAATGATGGATTTTGTTGTGCTTTACCAGGCCAACTCCCTTTATTAAAGATAATGAGTAGCAAGATAAAAAAAATCAAAATGAATTTTCTAATACATCCTCGAGTTTGCACTAATTATAAAAAAACACATTGACCTTTAAACACTCCGAAAAACATCCTTGACTTCGACTCTATCTTAGGGCTCATTTGTTCGCAAGAATTCTATTAGTTCTTATCTGAGAGAATTTGAATTCCCCAATCGCTCTACTCCAAGTAGAATTTCAAATGTTTAAATAAGCTCAATATTTGAAAAATATGAATTTTGAAAATTCAAAAGGTTAAAAGCGACTTTTAAGAAGGTTGATATTCAGAACTCTAGCAATTAAGAACTGAATTCCAAATGCTTAGGGGACATGATCTAAGCCCGAATACCCACATAATTACATGTCTAATATACTTTCAAATAAACAGGCCCTAAAAAATAACCTTGGCTAACTTTTTTGAACACTATCATTCTCCTTCCATTTTAAGCTATAAAAAGATCAAAATGCCCCCTTATTTGAAACATACACCCTAACCTAATCACATAACTGAATCCTAACCTAGGTTTCTCTGCCTTGTAGGTATTATGGCCCATCTTTTAAGGAACTTCATCTTAGTTGCCTTACAAAGATACTGCTACTTGGGTTATATGGGTTAGGGGGCTTTTGAGTTTGATATGAGAGTTATTTTTGTCTTTCAATAGCTTAAAAATGGTCGTTATTTTCATAAATATCTGTCAAGGGTGCTTTTTATAAGTAGTTTCAAAAGTGAAGGGGTCTTATATAATCTTTAGAAGTCAGACTGTGTATTAGAATTAATACAAACCTCATAAGGGTTTTTGTAACCATATTTCCGGATTGATCACATGTAAACATGTGTTTTTTATAAATGAAATTCATCATGTGTTTTAGATGTGATAATATAATGATGGTTTCAACTCCAATTGAAGTTTATTTGTCTTTTCCTCATGATCTATAGAGCTCATTGTTGTGTGATATGAGCTGCCAAATGCTCGGTTGGCAATCCTGCATGCCACACCGAACTGCCTCGAAATCAATCTCTAGATATGCCACTCTTCCCACTTGTGTGGGCATCTCTTCCCACTTTGTAGGCTTTCTCTTCCCAGTACTAGGTGTTGTGGGTTCTCTTGGCCCCAACCCCTAAGCTGGGGTAAAAGTAAATAAATAAATAAATAAAAGAGTAAATGTATTATCTTCGAGAATAAGAAAAATTCTCCTTTTGTTTTGCAACCCTTTTCTTTCTCCATAAGTGGGTCATAAATCCAATTTCTTTACGCACACTTTATATGATTATTAATTAGTTCCCATTTCAATATTGACCTGATCATTATATGGCGCTGAATTTAGTAGCCCAAAACCAACAATATCTTGAAGCATTAGAAATTAAAGGTAAGCATCCATATGAATCTCACAACCTGTGGCTGCTGCCACCACAGAAGACTAGTTGATTGCTAGGGCTATAAATGGATTGGGATTTCTAAGAAAAAAAAAAGGGATTTGGATGGGTCCAGGTCTCAAACCGAGGGCTCAGTGACAAGAACATGGTATGGACTAAATAAGATGTAACTAAATAAGATGTAAACAATCATAAAATATTCTATAATAATATTTATTTAGATATAAAGTTGAACTCAAAACACTACCTTTTGTAGTGGGCCTGGTAATGTATAGATCGGACCTGGTCCTGATGGACCGCGCTCATGCGCCTAGTCCTACCGAGGTCGGCGGACGTGGGAGTCCGTTGGGTCCGACCCTTTCGTAACCGGGGGGCAAGGGCGTGCATCAACATTTCTTTTGTGTGGGTGTGCAAGATTTTCTATTTTACTTGGAATTGCAAGTGGTGATCCGGATATCAACCTTCGCAAGTAAAAAGGAAATCAACTTCTTTCAAGTTTTCCATTGCACATATATTTAAGAAAATAGACATTTTCTTGATTTGCCGTGAAAGGCGATTTTTTTGGCATTTATAGCCGATTTTTGGCGTTTATAGCCGATTTTGGCGTTTATAGCCGTTTTACAATCCTTATCAATAATGAAAGACAAGAGTTGTGATTTTTGTCTCTTTTAAGAAAATACAAACTACAATGAAAAGCAAGAAAAGGAGGATCTAACTTCTCAGGAGATTGTGGGGGACCCATTCAGATTGACGGTCGCAAGCCATATGTGGACTTCGCCATCATCCATGTAGATGAGAACAGAGGATGCTATTGATTTGCTTGGCTTGGCTATAACCTCAGGTTTTTAGAGAACAAAGACCAAAAGGAGGTCCTATGTCCAATAAAAAGCCGAGTAGAAGGGCTGAAAAGCCACGTCTAAGCCATTTGGAGGCAGAAGGAGAAGGCAAGGACCTTGGGGGGGGGGTACCCCCCAAGGGACTTTTGTCACCTTGTAGCGGTGGTCGGTGTGGAACTTCCACAAAGTTTTCTCTCTTTTCCTTCTCTGAATTTCTGTGCTTTTTTCTAATCTGGGATCTGTCTCATTTTTCCGATCTAGATTTCTTTGGAATGCTCTCCTATTTATAGGCTTCTAGATAGCCATTTAGGAGGGTTTATGAGCCTTAACCACATAAAGGGAGGAGTTACAAGATTGAATTCTTTATTTTGTAACTCCTTTTACTTGGCTTCTGATTGGCCGGAGGAGATTGAGGGCATTTAATCCCCTTTAATCGCCATAATGGGAGGAGTTTCATGGGTTAAATACCATGAGTCTCTTGACTTGTAACTCCCAGATGCTTGCTTCTGATTGGTCCGTCCAAAGAAATGGATTAATGACTGTAATAAAGCTAGTCAATTAATCGCATTAAGTGGTCGCCGAGCAGTTGAAGAGTCGTGGGCCGTGCCGCGTCTTTTGGGATTCTTCTGGCGATGATCATCGATGGATCTTCATGTAGATCGACATCGGATGACCATGTAACTTCAGGTGTTGGTTGCCAACAGCGGGTCGGTACCATCTGTCCTGTCGATTTCTCGATCGGTCGGGTAGAAAGTACACTTTTTTTGGTTGACCGGGTGGCGATCAATGTTGTTTTCGATACTCTTGATGATTAACCCATGTTTTTGACGGATGTCAGAGGATTTGGTGTCTCAAAAGTCTGAATTTTGGAAAATACCAGAGGCCGGACGCTTCGAATCGCGAAAAAAGGGCGAAAAACGGGGTTTTCGGGGCTCACTGGGCGATCCCGGGCCCCAGGGTTGCAGGGGCTGGCGACCCTGGGCCAGGGTCGCAGGGGCCTGCGACCCTAGGGGGTTTTCCCCCTTTTGTCCCGTTTTGTGTCTGTTTTTGCTGTTTTTTTATTCTTTTTTTCTTCTTTATTTTTCCTTGACATTTTTTTATCATTTATTGGCCTGATTTCCCTATAGAAAACCTGATGAGAATCCTTGCATTTTATTTTGCAAAGTTTCCAATTTTCCGAGAAAGCCGAAGACTTTGTTGCGCAGAGCTGCCGATTTTTCGTCAGAAGCTGAAACTGGTCCAAACGATGTCGGAATGACCTGAAATTTGGGATGAAGCCTGCTGACCAATAAATAAGACCAACCATAGGCTTTTGTTTGAGTTTTGAAGCCGTTTGGGGTCCTATCACCAGTAGACTTGCTTTTGTCGCGGTTTGATATGCGGTCAACCGATGTCCGATTGACTTGAAATTTGACAGGGAACCTATTGGAGTCATTTTAAGATGATCCATAGGCTCTATCAGGGCCAACACTAGGTCTTACCCATGGGTGTGCACAAAAAATCCGTGGATTCGTAAAACCTATCCGATCCGATCTTCTACGGATTTTTAACCGAACCGAAGGTAAACGGATTGGTAACGGATTGAAAATCTTGTAATATGTTAGCAACGGATCGGTGACGAATTTCACCCTCAATCCGTATATTCAACCCGATCCGATCCGTTGACATTAAATATAAATAAATAAATAACTTAAGGGGTCTAAATATAAAAGAAGAAAAAACTCTAGGGGTCAAAATGTAATTCACTTTTATATATAAGTATAACAAATGAAACCCTAGACCAAATTTCACCCTAGCCTTGAGAGCATGCTCTTCAAATATTCTTTAACATTAGCTTCAACGGATTGAACGGATTAAACCGATCCGATCCAGTCCTCCACGGATTGTATTGAATCAGCTTTTAACAGCCACGGATTGGTGACGGATTTGGCCTAATCCGCACCAATCCGATCTATGTACAGCCCTATAATACCCTATACCCCATGATAACTTAGGTTGTATGCTGGCTGGGCTTGCTCCTATGAAAATCTAAGTCTTGAATAGGCTCAGCCCAAGAATCCATCACATTTAGATACAATCATACCCAGGTTAAGAATCTAATGATACACAAGATAAATGATTTAATACCAATTTTCTTGGATGTGGATGAATCCTATATGTTTCATTCCTACTTAAAACATCATGCAGTAGCTCAACTGAATAGGGACGGTAGCCCCACCTCTAGAAGTGGTGCTACATACATAGTTCCTTGTAGATCTCTATTTTTCATTCTTCAGTCTTAGCCCATTTTGTTAGGGATCGAATTATGAGGACAATCAATCAAGCACACACCATAAGAAAAATAATCCACAACACAGATTTACGTGCTTCGGCAAAGTTGCCTGCGTCCATGGGAGATATCAATTCAGGCCAGTTCACTATCCCTGGAGATCACCACACAAGAAGAATAACCCTCTTCTCGTGATACACAAGAGTACATTCACTCCCTCTCTCTCGTGGTTTCTCTCAGATAATATCACTCTTTTTAATATCTAAGTACAATGCTCTCACCACCCAATATAAATAGATGAAACCCTAAACCTCTAGACCCCCCCAACCGTTGGATCTGGCCTTATAACAGATGATTCATATTAAATCGACAAATTATATATTAGCCCTTGTAAATAAATTAATTTCTAGATCAATCTTCACCAACCCATAAATCTCCCACTTGAAGATTGATCACACTGAATAGCTTTGACGATAGTAGAACACGGCTAAGAAGCTCTTATACCAGTTGCTAGGGATCGAAACATGCGCGTGATCCACGAAATCAAGCACACACCACAAGAGGAACAATCCACGACACAGAAATTTACATGGTTCGACAAAGTTGCCTACGTCCAAGGGAGATTCACACCGATTCACTATTCCTGAACATCACCACACAAAAAGAATAACCTTCTTCTCATGATACACAAGATTACATTCACTCCCTATC
The DNA here is from genome assembly GCA_012931725.1 of Litsea cubeba. Taxonomy (NCBI): domain Eukaryota; kingdom Viridiplantae; phylum Streptophyta; class Magnoliopsida; order Laurales; family Lauraceae; genus Litsea; species Litsea cubeba. The sequence continues at coordinate 107,546,181 of CM022946.1, forward strand.
TCTCTTGGTTTCTCTCAAACAATCTCACTCTTTTTAATCTCTAAGTACAATGTTCTCACCGCCCAATATAAATACATGAAATCCTAAATCTCTAGACACCCCCAGCCGTCGGATCTAGCCTTATAATAGATGGTCCAGATTAAACCGATAAATTAGAGATTAACCCCTGTAAATAAATTATTGTCTAGACCAGGCTTCACCAACCCATCACCTTTGACAAAAGTGTATTTTTTAGAAATTCCTTTGAATTTCATTCGAAGTAAGTAAACTAGCAAGAAATAAGGGAAAACAATAGAAAAGGAGGAGAGAAAAAAAAATGATCCGAAGGAGAAACAAAGAAAAGTCTTATATACTTTCTCCCATTAGATATCCAATCTATGCAATGACAACCAATAAATTTCTTCTTCCATTATTTAATTTTATTTCCTTCCATCAATTTTTTGATACCCAACTAAGGGTGGCTAGGACCCCATCGAGCCCTCGGGTGAGGGAAGGTGGCTTGTTCCTTCCTTCCTTAGAAGCCATATTAAAAAAGGAGGCTTGGAATGAGAGTGAAGAAGAGAGATTGATGATCACTGATGAATTGGTGGAGCTCATCTCAACCATGCATCAAAATCATTGGTGTCCACGTATAGTGCATCTCAACCATGCATAAGTGAAGTTAAATTGTTGTTGTTTTTATTTAAATAAATAGATCAAGTATAAGACTCTGATTGGTTGGTTAAACGTTCTTGGAAAAGTTATTGTGCTCCTTTGGTCCTTTAACTACGTGCGTTACTTTCCCGGCCCTTGAATATACTTCATTGGAAAAAAAATGTTAGTATTTTTATGTTGGCTAATTCACGGGTTGGACAAAACTCTAGGCTCATTGAGTTGCATTTTCTAATTTATTTTAGAATGGACTGTGGTTTTGTCGCCGTAAGAGCTGAACCAAATAAAAGAGAAGATTGGGCGCACAACCGAGGACCGATCGATCAGACCCTCTGTACGATTGATCACTGAAGTATCCCAGTTATTTTGGGTGGTCCGATCGATCGGATGGTGCAGGCTAAATGGAAAAAGTCCATATCTGATGCAAATTAGTTACTTTTGAGACTTTGTTTTCCACTTTGAGTCCTATTGTCACGTCCCCCAAATCCGATTAAAGAATAAACCGGATCTGGAGAGTAAAATTTAAGACTAATTAAAAATTTTGTCCTTTAGTCCCAAAGATCGTAAGTCCGCTGTGAGGATATTACATTTCAAACCTCAAGACATTAATGAATTACGGAATTCATACAAATCTAGGCATAAGGAACATCAACAGTGAAAGATAATTCTCATTAAATTTAAAGTTTCAAGAATAGTAAACAAGAACTAAGAGTTAAGTTATTACATTGGCCAACCCAATAAACAAGGCCAATAAAAGAAACGAGTCAATAAAGTAAAGGTCCAACGAGAAAAATAATAAAAGAATAAATCTAAATGAAGTCCCATATGAATCTCTCTCGTGCCGGAAGTGATGACGCTACTCTACGTCATCGGCACACCACTCTCGTGCCTCCTCTGCTGGTAGAGGATCTCCTCACCGGCCTGCTCCTCATAGTAGTAGTAATCACCTGAGGTGTCTGCACACCAAGGAACAGAGTCAATGACAATTGAGCAATAGATATGCAAAGCATAATAAACATGACATACATCAAGTAAAGAGTAATGACAAGTAATAATCATGTGAGTACTAGTAAAGCGAAACTAGGCATATAGCGAGAATATTAATTGGTAGAATCAATAATAGGAATCCTAGCAATCATCTAGCAATAACCACTATCCATACAATGCAATACAAGAACAAGAGGGTGACTCCAAGGATGTCCAAGCCACCTCTCGGGGTACCAGTAACAATCCAATCCGGACTACTGATACTAAAGTCCGGCTCCAGTAGGATCCAAGCTCCTGGGCCTGGGAATAGCAGCACGGTCCAAGCCCGCTCCAAGCTATTCTACGCCATGGACGCCATCCAACGCCGACTGCCCACCCCGACAACCGAGTAACCGGTTCATCATTAAACCCCAAACTGCAGATGGCCATGATATGCAAACAATAATAAAGTGGTTTTGACTCAAGGATAGCAAGACAACCAAGTCTGGCTATTTCCATGTACAAGACAAGATCATAGGGATTATCTCTTTCAAGACAATACAAGACAAGAAAACCACGCGATAATCCCGTTTAATTGCTAGCCAGTCATGTTTATCAATACGTGACAGAGGTTCCTAAGTACACTCTAAGTCAGGTCCAAGTCCTAAATTCTATAAGAATTTATATTTCATAATTAGTTAAGTATTTTATGTCAAGAGAGTGTACAAGGAATATAAACAAAGGATACAAGTAATAAATCAAAGAAGAATTACAATCCAATCCTAGGCAAATGGTGTCATTCCTATACCACACATGTCCTAACAGAGTACGTATGGAAGTTGGATCAACGGTGCTTCTAAGATAATCCCTTGGTGTATAATCATGTTAAGCATCTATTAGTTCAGTTCCATATGCATTCGATTATACCATATGTACCTAGACAACCCATCGAATTCACACCAAGCCATGTGTTTCGATCTCAATCCCCATTAATGATCAAGTGAGAGTAAATTCATGGTTTCCAACATCTAAAGCCCAAACTTAGGTTACCGGTCTCATTTCCAATAAAACATAAGCTGGATCAATAATCTAAGGATTTACATTACTTCCCGACCTCCGATCATGATGAAGCTAGAACCATTGGATTCTACGTTCCAAGAGCTTTTCAACGGTATATAACTCGTGAAATTCCGACGAACGGATCAAAAGTTATGACCGTTGGAAAATCTGCCAAAAATCGGTCAATTACCAAGAGTTCGAACGTTCGAAGAAGTGTTCAAACGTTCGTCCCAGGCCAATTTCCCAAGAGCTCAAGAGTTCGAACGTTCGTGTGCAGGAAGTACTTTTTGCTAAATCTTTGTGTTCTATTCGTTCCAGATCATCTCCACTCTGTTCTAAACCCTTCCAATGGCTGTAACCTGCACAAAATTGAGCCACCATGCTCTCTTCCAACAACTCATTCCATCCACATTCCATCCATTAAATCAAATTTATAATAAATGATTACCAATTAGAATTAACCAACCCAAATCAATATCAAGCATAATAATCCCAATTAAGAACAGGCTTGGAATTAAGGTAATCTAACATGAAAGTATCATCAATCAATAGAAAACAATATAGTCATATGAATTATAATTTGCATATCTACTTGCCTCAACGAAGAAGAATATTGGAAATTGGGCAAAACTCGAGGGGAAGCTTTCTATCACGAAATCCACGAATCTAACCCAACGAAACGCAGTCTAAAATGCAAAGGAGAAGAAAGAAAGGAAAGAGATCAAGAATAGGCTACTTCTAAACTGAAGGAATATGATTGAAAAGATGAAGTTTGGGGAAATCTTACCAAATTGGTACCGAAAGAAAGAGGATATTGAGAGGATGAAGATTGGCGGTTCGGATCTTCAAGAATGATCTTCTGGGCTAGGATTTTGGGCTTGAGAAGAGAAGAGGAAAAAGCGAAGGACTGCGGTTGCTTCTTCGTTACAGAGAACGAATAGAGAATTAGGGCTAATCCTGTTTAAGAAGAAGAGAGGGAGGAAATGACTAAGTTGCCCTTTTAAGTGGGTCTAGTGAAGAATGGCCCACTTGAAGGATTTCTGATCGCCGAATCGCGATGAGTCAAGAGATTAAATTGATCAGCGCGACGAAACCTTTCCAACGAACCCAAAAGTCATGGCGTTTGGAATATTTCGGAAAACACTCAATTTTTCCTAAATTGCAAACTACCACCTACTATGATCAAACGAACTCGGAATCGAACGAAACTTCGCAGACACTATTCTAAGGCTAAAAGAAACTCGTTCATGATCTAAACCCACTTAAATATTTAAAATAGAATTAATTATAATAATAACAATTAAATGGGTCAGGGCCTGATATTGGGCCTGACTGACCCAATAAAGTCCCAGACCTTACAACTCTCACAAATAAAAAGAACATTTGGTCCCTCAAATGCCTAAACATACCTCATCTGGAATAAGATAAGGGTACACCTTCAGAATCTGATCCTTCAGCTCCCACGTAGCTTCCTCCGGACTGTGGTTTTCCTATTGTACCTTGACCCACTAGATGGTCTTGGTACGCAACACTATCTATTTAGTGTCAATGATATGCGCTGGCCACTCTACGTAGGTGACATCTGCTTGTAGCTAAAGTGGCTCGTGCTATAACATGTGAGTGGGATTTGGAATATACTTTCGAAGCATTGAGACATGAAATACGTCGTGCACACCTGCTAGCTCTGGTGGTAGCACCAAACGATAAGCCACGTCTCCAATCCGGCTCTTGATCTCAAATGGTCCCACAAACCTCTTAGCAATCTTCCCTTTCTGCCCGAATCTGATAACACCTCTCATCGGAGACACTTTTAGGAAAACCATATCCCCAACTTGGAATTCTAAAGGTCTCCGTCGCTTATCTGCATTGCTCTTTTGACGATCACGGGACTCCTTTATTTTCTTCTGAACAATTCTAGCCTTCTCACTGGAATCAGCAATCTCCGGAGGGCCATGAAAATTCCGAACTCCTACTTCCTCCCAACTTGCCGGAGTCCTACAACTTTGTCCGTATATTGCCTCAAATGGTGCCATACCAATACTTGAACGATAGCTGTTATTGTTGGCAAACTCACATAGAGGCAAACTCTCATCCCAACTCTCCTTGAAATCCAAAACACATGCTCTGAGGAGATCTTCCAGTGTCTGAATGGTACGCTCTGACTGTCCATCTGTCTGAGGGTGGTAAGCGGTACTGAACTTCAACTGGGTACCCATAGATGAATGAAAAGTAGACCAAAATCGAGAGACAAACTTAGTGTCTCGATCGGACACTATTGACTTAGGCATTCCATGCAACTTGACTATATTGTCCCTATACATCTTAGTCATCTTATCCATAAACTGTCCAGTCTTTAAGGGTAAGAAATGTGCTGACTTAGTCAATCTATCAACAATCACCCAAATAGCATCATTGCCTTTCATGGTGTTCGACAACCCTGACACGAAATCCATAGTAATATTCTCCCATTTTCACTGTGGAATCTCCAACGGGTGAAGCAAACCAGGAGGCTTCTTGTGCTTTGCCTTAATTTGCTGACAGGTCATACACCTGGAAACGAATTCTGCAATTTCTTTCTTCATTTTCACCCACCAATAGTGATTCTTCAAATTCTGATACATCTTGGTACTCCCTAGGGTGAATAGAATATCTGGTGTAGTGCTAATCTGTCATCAATTTTGACTTGATGTCTTGAACATCTGGCACACACAACCTATCCTCGCAGTACAAAATTCCCTCAATCAATCCAAACTCTGGCTTGTCATCCATATGTTCAATGATTCTTTGCAACTCTAGATCATCCTTCTGGCAATCCTTGATCCTGTTAACTATCTCTGGCTCCCAAACTCCCATAGTAGCAACTAGGACCTTCTCATTAACTGGCCAGACTTCCACATCCATATCTCTGAACTACTCCATCCATCTCCATTCAGGCATTATACATCTACTGAATGTTGCCTTCCTACTCAGAGCATCTGCTACCGCATTCACCTTTCCAGGATGGTACTTGACCGGAAAGTCATAATCTTTTATATACTCCATCCATCTCCTCTACCTGTTATTCAGATCACCCTGTGTAAACAGGTATTACAGACTCTTGTGATCTGTGTGCACCTCAAATCTCTCACCATACAAGTAATTCCTCCACAACTTCAATGCAAACACTACTGCTGCTAACTCTAAGTCATGTGTGGCATACTTCTTCTCATGATCCTTCAATTGCCTCGACCCATAAGCTATCACCTTCTCTTCCTGCATGAGAACACAACCTAAACCAATCCCTGATGCATCTGTGAAAATCACAAATCCTCCACTTCCAGCGGGTAAGGCAAGTATGGGTGCTGTAGTCAACCGAGTCTTCAGCTCTTGGAAACTCTTTTCACACCCTTCCGTCCACACAAACGGAATATCCTTCCTCATCAACTTTGTTAATGGAGATGCTATGGTAGAGAATCCTTTCACAAACCTCCTGTAGTAATCTGCAAGTCCAAGAAAACTATGAATCTCCGCCACATTCCGAGGGCTACTCCAATTAACAATTGCTGTAATCTTCTTGGGATCCACAATCAGTCCTTCCTTAGAGATAATGTGGCCCAAAAATGCCACTTGCTCCAACCAAAACTTACATTTGCTTAACTTAGCATATAGTTGGTTCTCCCTCAAAAGCTGCAAAGATGTTCTCAACTGATGTTCATGCTCCTCCTTAGTCTTCGAGTACACCAACACATCATCTATGAAAGCAACTACAAACTGATCCAAGAAAGGAGCAAACGCCTTATTCATTAATGCCATAAAAACTGTTGGGGCATTCGTCAACCCGAAAGGCATCACAAGAAATTCGAAATGGCCATATCACGTCCGGAATGCAGTCTTAGGAACATCCTCCTTTCTGACTCGCAACTGATGGTAACCGGAACGCAGATCTATCTTAGAAAAGAATTGAGCTCCCTGCAAATGATCGAATAGCTCATCGATCCTCGGTAACGGGTACTTATTTTTAACAGTGACCTGATTCAACTGTCTGTAATCAATACACATCCTCATTGTCCCGTCCTTTTTCTTCACAAAAATCACCGGAGCTCCCCACGGTGAAACACTGGGCCTGATAAAACCCTTATCCAACAGATCTCCTATTTGAGTTTTCAACTCCTTCAATTCTGCTAGTGCCATCCTATTTGGGGCTTTTGAAATAGGTGTTGTCCCTGGTTGCAGTTCTATCATGAAATCCAACTCACGAATAGGTGGCAAACCAGTAAACTCATCCGGAAACACATCCGGGACTTCTCGCACCACTGGAATCTCATCAACAGTCTTGGACTCCTTGTCTTTCACAATAAATGCGATAAACCCTTCGCAACCGCTCCTCATCAACCGCTCTGCCTTCAATGCAGAAATCATCCGAGTGGAGATTGGCTTTTCAGCTCCAATAAACTCAACACTACGATCAGCACTCTGCAACTTCATGGTTTGTTAAGACAATCTAACACCACTCGGTTTGCTGCTAACCAATCCATACCAAGTACACATCAAACTCCGCCATTGGTAAGATGATCAAACTGAAGGTCAGCTTAACTTCCCCAATCTGAATACTCGCCTAGGGTAGATAACATTACAAGCTACATGTCTACCTACAGGGGTGGCTACTATCAAATCATATGGTAGTATCTCCTTATCCTCCCCCAAATGAATTGCAAAAGCTGGTGCAACAAACGAGTGTGTGGATCTAGGATCAAATAGAACTTTAGCATCAAATCCACAAACTAAAAGTGTACCTTCTATGACATTTTCTGTAAAATATTCAAAGTTAGTTCCAATATGCCTTAAGCTAACATCACAATGGTATAAACACGACTAAGAGATCAACCTACTGACTAATGGAATCCTCACATGCGTCTCATTTCCAATAAAACATAAGCTGGAACAATTATCCAAGTATTTACATCACTTTCCGACCTCCAATCATGATGAAACTAGAACCACTGGATTCTACGTTCCAAGAGCTTTCCAATGGTATATAGCTCGTGAAACTCCGATGAACGGATTAAAAGTTATGACCGTTGGAAAATCTGCCTAAAATCGGTCAATTACCAAGAGTTCGAACGTTCGAAGAAGTGTTCGAACGTTCGTCCCAGGCCAATTTCCCGAGAGCCTCAAGAGTTCAAACATTCAGGAGAAGTGTTCGAACGTTCGTGTGCAGGAAGTGGTTTTTGCTAAATTTTTTAGCTCTATTCGTTCCAGATCATCTCCACTCTGTTCTGAACCCTTCCAAAGGCTCTAACCTGCACAAAATTGAGCCACCATGCTCTCTTCCAGCAACTCATTCCATCCACATTCCATCCATTAAATCAAATTTATAATAAATGATTACCAATTAGAATTAACCAACCCAAATCAATATCAAGCATAATAATCCCCAATTAAGAACAGGCTTGGAATTAAGGTAATCTAACATGAAAGTGTCATCAATCAATAGAAAACAATACAGTCATATGAATTATAATTTTCATATCTACTTGCCTCAATGAAGAAGAATTTTGGAAATTGGGCAAAACTCGAGGAGAAGCTTTCTATCACGAAATCCACGAATCTAACCCAACGAAACGCAGTCTAAAACACAAAGGAGAAGAAAGAAAGGAAAGAGATCAAGAATAGGCTACTTCTAAACTGAACGAATATGATTGAAAAGATGAATTTTGGGGAAATCTTACCAAATTGGTACCGAAAGAAAGAGGATATTGAGATGATGAAGATTGGCGGTTCGGATCTTCAAGAATGATCTTCTGGGCTAGGGTTATGGGCTTGAGAAGAGAAGAGGAAGAAGAGAAGGGTTGGGGTTGCTTCTTCGTTGTAGAGAACGAATAGAGAATTAGGGCTAATCCTGTTTAAGAAGAAGAGAGGGAGGAAATGACTAAGTTGCCCTTTTAAGTGGGTCCGGTGAAGAATTGTCCACTTGAAGGATTTCTGATCGCCGGATCGCGACGAGTCAAGAGACAAAAATGATCAGCGCGACGAAACCTTTCCAACAAACCCATAAGTCACGGCATTTGGAATATTTCGGAAAACACTCAATTATTCCTAAATTGCAAACTAACCCCTACTATGATCAAACGAACTCGGAATCGAACGAAACTTCGCAGACACTACTCTAAGGCTAAAAAAAACTCGCTCATGGTCTAAACCCACTTAAATATCTAAAATATAATTAATTATAATAATAACAATTAAATGGGTCAGGGCCTAATACCCGACTGACCTAATAAGGTCACAGACCTTACACCTATTTGTGTTCTTACTCTAACGCATGAATTTGGGGATATAAATAGGGTGTTGCTCTTAACCTTAAATGTAGATGTGCATGTTCAATATTAGACACATCAATTAGTTCTCTCATTGATCTGAGGTGAGAATACCCTAGGAGAGATTCTTTGAGTCTCTAGAGGCATTGAGATATTATTCTGAAGGGCTGCTCTATAAGATTTATTGTGTCTACTCTTTTGTAGACGATTGATCATCTTGGTTGACAAGGTGTGATGAGATCAAGTTAGGAGAACGGTGCACAGTGGGAAAGTCGTGGCAGTGGAAGTTCTGCAAGGACATCCACAATTCTTAGGTCGAGGTACTGACTGAGGTAAAGGAGATGTGAGTACATCTTGTAACTGTTAGTGAGTTCTTGATTTCTGGATCGTGGTTTTCTTCCTTAGAAAGGGTTTCCACACTAAATATTGTGTCTGACCTTTTGTAGTGTGTGATTGGTGGATTGCTAGTTCTATCTTATTTATTTGGTTTCGTGCGTTGTATTGGTTAATTATAACTAGTATCCATTCTGGTAACCCAATACCTTTCAATTGGTATCAGAGCGGGTTACACTTTTTTATTATGTTTAATCCTAACTGCTAGAATGGATAACTATCGTAAAGGCACTTCTACCAATAAGCCTCCTCTGCTGGATGGTACAAATTATGCTTCCAGAATGGTTGCCTTTGTAAAAGCCATATATCTGAAAGTATGGAAATATATTCTGAATTTATATTCGTTGCCCATTGTCACTACTGATGGGGTTACTAGTCTCAAATATGAAGAACGATGGACTAAGGATGAAGAATTGGATACCACTTGCAACTCTAGGGCTTTGAATGCTATCTATAATGGAGTTAGCATGTCTGAGTTTAGCAGAATTTCTACATGCACTACAGCAAAAGAAGCTTGGGATATTCAGCAGACTGTGCATGAATGTACTGATACAGTGAAACAATAGAAACTTTATAAATTGTATACAGCTTTCGAAACCATCAAGATGGAAGATGATGAAACCTTTAATGAGTTCAATTTGAAGCTGAATGCAATTGTGAATGATACATTTACTTTGGGAGAACCAATTTCAGAGAATACAGAATTGTTAAAAAGATTTTACGGTCTTTTCCAGAAAGGTTTGATGCAAAGGTTGTTGCCATAGAAGAGAATAAAAATCTGAATATTCTCAAAGTTGAGGATTTGGTTGGCAACCTTCAGACTTTTGAAGCAAACCATAGATCTATTGAGAAATTTAAATCCAAAGGTGTTGCTTTGAAAGCCTCTAAAGAATCAATCAAGAAATTGCTAGTGATTCTGATTCTAATTCTAAGGAAGATGATAAAAACCGTGAGTCTGAAAAGCATGAAGCTATCAAAGAAAGATTCATTGCATTCATGGCAACTTCAGTTTCTACAACTCCACCAGTTTCTTCTGATGATGGGACTGTTCAAATTGTTAGTGAGTCAGAGACAGAACATGATTGGAAAGCTGAGTATCAGTTATTATTTGCGAAGATCATGAAGATGCTAAAGATGAATGAAAAAGTGGCTACAAGCTAGAAAGAATCTGAAGAGCAAAATACTTCACTGAAGGCTGAGTTATCTGAAGCTCTTACAAAAGTAAGTCACTTAGATAAAGAGAATAACAGTTTGGCAGATAAACTGATTGCTAAATAACAGAAGTCTGATTTACTTGATCACGATATGAAGACCTTGAAAGTAGAAATTATTAATATGAATGGAAGACTCAAGATGGTTTTATCTGAGTTAGATACTACCAAGGCTTCACTAAATAGAATGAATACTGGATCGAGAAAGCTAGATGACATCTCATACAATCAAAAGGCAAAGACAGACAAGCATGGAATTGGCTACGCTGATGGAGCATCCACCACTACTGCCAAAGGTACAAACTGTCTTGTTAAAAACTCAGTTGTTACTAATCTTGCTCTCAATGTTGCACACACAGCTATCAAGAAGAAGAATGTGTCAAGTCCTGAACGTATTCTCACTTGCCATCATTATGGAATTAAAGGACACATTGACCCCATTGCAATAAGCTACGAAAGTCACCAAATCAAAAGCAATGGAAAATACAAAAGAATAAGCTAAAAAGGAATACCAAAGCTGTTTGGGTCAAGAAAGAAAACATGTCTTCTGTATTGGTACACACTTTGCTGAAATGCCTAAATATGCAAGTGTGCATACCAAAGCTTCATCACCCCTAATCTATAAGAACAAGCCCCCACCCGATTGCTAACGTGAAGATCTTACTGATTGGGAGTCAAAATTGAGGGGGAGCTGCATAATCCGGATTGATAGAAGTTGCATGGATATAATTGTTTATCAATTATGAAAAAAAAAGGGAGAATAATGAAGCTAGGGGAAGAAGACAGTGCAAGATCTTCAGGTGTTGAAGTTTTTTTAGGCATGTATTTTTGGGTTTTTCTTTTAGGTATATCATTTGTATTGTCCTAGGGAGTATTGTCCATGAATTGCCAAAGGGGGAGATTTTCAGTATTTTTATGTTGGCTAATTCATGGGTTGGACAAAACTCTGAGTCCATTGAGTTATATTTTCTAATTTATTTTAAAATGGACAGTGGTTTTGTCACCGAAAGATCTGAACCGAAGAAAAGAGAAGACCGAGTGAACCCATCGAGGACCGATCAATCGGACCCTCTGTACGATTAATCGGAGTGCTGAAGCGTCCAAGTTATTTTGGTTTGTTTGATCGATCGAATGCACTTTGCATCCGATCGGATGGCGTAGGCTAAACGGGAAAGGGTCCAATTCTAATGCAAATTAGTCTCCTTTTGAGACTATGTTTCCCACTTTGATTCCTATTTGTGTTCTCACTTTAAGGCACAATTTTTGGGGCTATAAATAGGGTGTTGCTCTCAACCCTAAAGGTAGATGTGCATATTGAAGATTAGACACATCAATCAGTTCTCTGATTGATCTGAGGTGAGAATACCCCAGAAGAGATTCTTTGATTCTCTAGAGCCATTGAGAGATTATTCTGCATGGTTGCGCTAGAAGGTTTATTCCTTCTGCTCTTTTGTAGAAGATCGATCATCTTGGTTAACAAGGTACAAGGAGATTAAGTAAGGAGAACGGCGCACAATGGGGAAGTTGTGTCAGCGGAAGTTGTACAAGAACAACTACAGTCCTTAGGTCGAGGTACTGACTGAGGTAAATGAGCTGTGAGTATATCTTGTAACTGTTCATGAGTTCTTCATTTCTAAATCGTGGTTTTTCTCCCTGGAGAGGGTTTTCATGCTCCATATTGTGTATGGCTTTTTGTGGTGTGTGATTGATAGATTGCTAGTTCTATCTTGTTTATTTGGTTACGGCCAATGCATTGGTTAATTAGAACTAGTATCCATTCTGGTAACCCGAAACTTTCAAATACATTAAAGAAAGATTTTTAGATTACTTGCTTTTCGCGGGTGCCTTTTCTTGTGCAGTTGTGTCGGTCTTCCTCTCATCTTATTTGGGCTTACTTTTCAGAAGCACCTTTCTACTTTTACCAAATGAACAAAATGTAATTTATTTCACACACACACAAAAGTATATGCCATATACAAATATATAGTCATTTTATTAAAAACACTACCAAATTCATTTCTTTTACATCTTAAAAATGTACTTAGTTTATCCCATTTTTTATGCACTCTTGTGGTGATCCAATATTTGATCCAAGCTAATTTTTTGTAGAACTAATAAATAAAGATCAAGGTTAAAGTTTGGTATCTTATATCCTCATGGATTTAAGAAGTTGGGTCTTTATACTCCTCGTGAGTTTGGGACCCGAAAAGAAATTTCTTGGGCTTTATATCCTCGAAGGAGATATCTAACTAGTCATACCAGTGAGTGAGCTTGCTTAGAAAGCAGGTTATCCATGTAAAGGAGTTAAAAATGATACTTTTTAAACAGGGTCTTTGAGACAACCAGGAATTGTTAAAAATAGGGGACATTTTTTTTCTATATCTCTCTCTCAAGTTTAGGTTTAAAGTTTAAAGACGAGAAGAAACTCAAGATCACAAGGGAGTGAAGATCTAATCCATTCAACACAAAGGAGCAATAGGTTTACCCATTCCATTGTTTGATTTGGAGGAGTTTTGTTTTCTCCATTTGAGGTATTCCCTTGCCTTATCCCATTTTCAATAGTAAAAGTTATGGACTTTGGTTCTATTGAGGGAGTAGGGAAGAAAGAAATTTAGAACACAATGCAAATCGGTTTCTTACAATATACTAAATTACATTACATCAACCAATATAAATAGAGAACCCCTAAGTACACCTGCTAAATAAAGTTCTAACCAAATTAGAAAATGCAACCATACAAAGAAAAGAGTGTTTTTAATATCCTATCCTACATAGCATCATCGGCCCAACTCCTCCGGTGTGTGTGCTGAGTTAGCAATGACTTTAGCACTCCCCCTCAACAATGACTCCCAGCATCATCACGCCAAGTTTCCATCTGAATTTATGAAAAATCTTTCATACTTGCGATGCTAGCTACTATCGGTCTTCAAAGTCATGTGGCTTCTCCAAGTAGATCCCCATGTCAAATCCCTAATGCCGAAAAGCCTCATTGACTTTCATCTGCTTGAATCTCCACCCATTGCAAGCTATGAGTGCAATCTTCTTATGTACAGTATTGATCTTCACAAACGAACCAAAAATATCGTCAATATCTAACTTGTATAGCCGTAATGCTGGTTGAACCTAGGGATGTCAAGTGGGCCAGGCTGTGCCGTCGATCGTTATAGCCCACCGAGCACGGCCCGTGCTGGGCCAAGGGATCTAGCACGATCGGCCCGTTTCAGCACCTCTCGTTTAGGCACGACACACCATGGGCCGACCCGTCTATAATCGTCGGCCCACCTGACCTGCCCAATGGTTGTTACTTCATTCTCTATGAATTAGAAATGAGTCCTGATTTGGCAGTATCTGACCATCTTTTATTGTTTTAAAGTCGCACTTAAAGGCTACTGAACTTTCAGGCATTAAAAATCAAGATGTAGGAATTTGGAATCAGTCTGATATGATCTGTTTCACTAATAAAGAATGCCAAAGACCAAATTATCCTCCTTATCCTTTGTGAATTAATCCCATACACCTAGTGGACACGGGGCACCATAGCAAAGGGCATTTCCAGACTCAATAATAAATGGAGGAAACTATGTCACTGGTCAATTGGGCAAGACTATGGGTGGGTGATTCATGAACTTCCAGCCCAATCCAAATACAACCTTGTAATTCAAGTTTCGAGCTGACCTGGGTCAGGTTCAGGTTGACATTTTGGAAGGATTTACAAGTGTTGGCTAATTCATTGGGAATTGGACAAAATTAGGTTTTTATATGATGTGTAATTTTTAAAGAATGGACTGCCCAAGATGTTTAGGAATTTTCAAGAAAATAGAATTCTGATGTGGTCGCTCGAGCGGACGTCACACCCGCTCGATGGACCCTCACAGAAGCTCCATTGCTCTATCCACTTCTTCGGCCGCTCGAGCTGTGAAGGAACCTGAAGCTTGAATTCTGAAGTCAAAACCTTGGCCACTCGAGCAGATATGTGCGTTAAGTTGGAAACCTATCTAGAAACTACTTCCTATTTTCTCTCAAGATGCCTAGTTGAATCCTAATCATATCACAACTCTTAAGTCACGAACCAAGGCTTATAAATAGCCATTCTCTCTCTAGTATAATTGATGGACCGCGCTCCTAGCGCCTGGTCCTACCGAGGTCGGAGGACGTGGGAGTCCGTTGGGTCCGACCCTTTCGTAACCGGGGGGCAAGGGGCGTGCATCAACATTTCTTTGTGTGGGTGTGCCAGATTTTCTATTTTTACTTGGAATTGCAAGTGGTGATCCGGAGATCAACCTTCGCAAGTAAAAAGGAAATCAACTTCTTTCAAGTTTTCCATTGCACATATATTTAAGAAAAGAGACATTTTCTTGATTTGCCGTGAAAGGCGATTTTTTTGGGCATTTATAGCCGATTTTGGCGTTTATAGCCGATTTTTGGCGTTTATAGCCGATTTTGGCGTTTATAGCCGTTTTACAATTCCTATCAATAATAAAAGACAAGAGTTGTGATTTTTTGTCTCTTTAAAAAAAATACAAACTACAATGAAAAGCAAAAAAAGGAGGATCTAACTTCTCAGGAGATTGTGGGGGACCCGTTCAGATTGACGGTCGTAAGCCATATGTGGACTTCGCCGTCATCCATGCAGATGAGAACAGAGGATGCTATTGATTCGCTTGGCTTGGCTATAACCTCAGGTTTTTAGAGGACAAAGCCCAAAAGGAGGTCCTATGTCCAATAAAAAGCCGAGTAGACGGGCTGAAAAGCCATGTCTAAGCCATTGGAGGCAGAAGGAGAAGACAAGGACCTTGGGGGGGTACCCCCCCAAGGGACTTTTGTCACCTTGTAGCGGTGGTCGGTGTAGGATTTCCGCAGAGTTTTCTCTCTTAGATTTCTGACGCCTTTTTCTGTCTAAGTTTCTGGATTTTCTACAGTCTGTTGTCTGTGTGTTTGTGATTGTCCTTTTCTTCTTGGAGAGCTCTCCTATTTATAGGCTTTTAGGTAGCCATTTAGGAGGGTTTATGAGCCTTAATTGTCATAAAGCTACATAAAGGGAGGAGTTACAAGATTGAATTCTTTATTTTGTAACTCATTTTTCTTGGCTTCTGATTGGCCGGAGGAGATTGAGGGCATTTAATCGCCTTTAATCGCCATGATGGGAGGAGTTTCATGGGTTAAATGCCATGAATCTCTTGACTTGTAACTCCCGGATGCTTGCTTCTGATTGGCCCGTCCAAAGAAATGGATTAATGACTGTAATAAAGCTAGTCAATTAATCGCATTAAGTGGTCGCCGAGCAGTTGAAGAGTCACGGGCCGTGCCGCATCTTTTGGGATTCTTCTGGCGGTGATCATTGATGGATCTTCATGTAGATCGACATCGGATGACCATGTAACTTCAGGTGTTAGTTACCAACAGCGGGTCGGTACCATCTGTCCTGTCGATTTCTCGATTGGTCGGGTAGAAAGCACACTTTTTTTTGGTTGACCAGGTGGCGATCAATGTTGTTTTCGATACTCTTGATGATTAACCCATGTTTTTGATGGATATCAGAGGATTTGGTGTCTCAAAAGTATGAATTTTGGAAAATACCAGAGGCCAGATGCTTCGAATCGCGAAAAAAAGGCGAAAACCGGGGTTTCCGGGGCCTTCCCGGAGATCCCGGGCCCCGGGATCGCCGGCGACCCTGGGGGGTTTTTCCCCCTTTTGTCCCGTTTTGTGTCCGTTTTTGCTGTTTTTCGATTCTTTTTTCTTCTGTATTTTTCCTTGACATTTTTTATCATTTATTGGCCTGATTTCCCTGTAGAAAACTTGATGACAATCCTTGCATTTTGGTTTGCAAAGTTTCTAATTTTCCGAGAAAGCCGAAGACTTTGTCGCGCAGAGCTGCTGATTTTCCGTCAGAAGCTGAAACTGGGTCAAGCGATGTCGGAATGACCTGAAATTTGGTGTGAAGCCTCCTGAGCAATAAATAAGACCAACCATAGGCTTTTGTTTGAGTTTTGAAGCCATTTTGGGTCCTATCACCAGTAGACTTGCTTTTGTCGCGATGAAGACGTCGCGGTTTGATGTGCGGTCAACCAATGTCCGATTGACTTGAAATCTGACAGGGAACCTATTGGAGTCATTTTAAGATGATCCATAAGCTTTGTCTTGGAAACCATGGTCCCGGGGAGCTTCGCCGCCGAGAGGCCTGATTTGGCTTCCGAGCGTCAAACTACGGTCAAATGTTGTCGAAATGACCTGAAGTTTGACGTGTAGCCCTTTGTAAGCATTTTGGAGCCGTCCATGTGCTCTATCTGATGAGTGATGGCCTCGGTGGTTCTCGTCACCGAGAGGCTTGATTTAGTTGTTCGAGGGTTGATGTAGGGTCAAACGTTGTCGGTTTGACTCGGAACTTGACGTGGAGCCTTTTGGATGTATTTTGAGACCATCCATCGGCTCTGATCGAAGATTTGGTGTCTCCGATGCTTTCCCTGCCGGGAGCTCCTTTTCAGCTGCTGGAGAAGCGAAGTTAGGCCAAATGATTTTGAAATGGCCCGAAACTTCTTGTGTACTCCTCTTTTGGCTATCTTGAAGGATCTTGTAGTTTTTGTTTGATTCTGACAAGATTTGATTTTTTGGAAGTAGCATTGCCTATTTATGGCAGGTTGCGACTTCATGCAGCTCTTTGGATCTTTGAAGAGGCAAAGTGACATTTTTTGTGTCAACAAATGCCCCCTCGAGGTACAGCGACGAGTTGCTTAACTTTTGTAGTCGATGTGCCTCGAAGAGATTTGTGAAGGAGAGCCTGTGACTTGACCAAGAGTCTTTGAGCAGTCTTTCTTTTTGGTATTTGTAACCTTTTAAGCTTCCAGGGGATTTTATGGTAGTGAAAGGGATCACATTGTTGGGATTGGTGTATGCCCTAAAGCCCACTAGCTGCACTTTCATCTTTTGTTACTGGATATTTACTGGTTATTTAATGGAAAGACTCTTTTATGCTTAAACATGTATATATGTATGGTTGTGTAAGGCCCATTGTTTCTAGTAAATGAATTAGGTGTGTAGTCTCTACACACAGATAGGTCTAATTCATGGACAACTGGAAACATCATATTTGTTCATAACTGAAAGATGGAGCTGGGCACTTCATCTTGGTAGAAGTTATAATGAGATACTCTCCTATATAGGGTGACATACCTAAGTCACGGGAGGGCTTTCCCGGATCTATCTCATTAGTGCATGTGTCATGCATTGAACAGGACCATTGTAGGTGTGATCTCTAAAATAGTACTATCACAGAAAAGAGATCAAGTCACCTCATGCTACTGAGTAACCGGTGCTCTTAATCTTGAGCATTTGTGGATGAACTGACGAAGTCAAGTTCTTGTGCTTTAATTCACTATGGGTGAGATTCTTTTTCATGGGTCAACAGCTCTGTGTTTTGGGTACTCGGACTTGATCAGTTGGGACGTGCAGATGCAATATAGAATCTATGCCATCTGATGATGGAATAATCGTCCCCTTAGAATTATCCGATTAATCATCAAAATCTAAGATCTTAGTATATGGATGTTCCGTATGGATATTGAACTTGTGGGTCGCTCCCTGGATCAAGAGAATGATATTTGAATGATGATTATGTTTAAGGATATGAAGTTCTAAGGTTTAGATGTAATCGGGAAGGTTGATAGTACATATGATAACCTGACTCGATTATGGATGTTACATAGAGGGGCATTCAGGTCATTACACTTAGTAGGTCGAAGACAACCGTCATTTTATGACGAGCTTATTATATTATATATTTGTCCTTGGAGTTCAACCATAACTCTTTAGTGGAATGAGTTAAGGTTAAAATGGTCTTAATGTTGCTATGGGTTTAGCATGGACATTTTAGTCATTTTGGGAGCCAATGGCAAATATGTCTTTTGGTCCCTTCTCTAGTCACTTACCAAGATTGGCATGGTTTCCTAAGATGTTTAGATAACATAAGGATGAATTATTTTAGTGGAAAAATAATTTGGAGTTTAAATTCAAATAGGCCTTTGATGGCATACATGAATTTAACTCTAGATAAATTGTATGTGGGCCATGGTGTGCATTGATATGTGGGACGTCCATAATAGGATTTCCATGGGTAAGGTTTCCAACTTTGAGTAGGACTCTCTACTTGGAAAGTTGGACTCCTCTTTGGATTAGTATTCCTATGAGTTAGTTTCCTTTTTGGATTAGGAACTTAAAATTAGTAAGTGTTCTACACGTAGGATTACTAATTGTATGGAAAGTTCCTTTTAGTTTCCTTTTCTAATTGGAGTGTTTCTTAAAGCAAATAAGTCTTTCCTTTTTGGACATCAATTAGAATAAAGAGAGATAACTTTATGGGAAAGGTTTCCACAAAAGTTCCTATAAAAGAAACTCATTCCCCTTGGACGTCCAACACTTTGTAGCACACTAAGAGAGCCACACGCCCAGCCCTTTGGAGGTTCTCTTCTTGAGAGAAGAAAGCTTAAGGTCTGAGATTTTCCCTTGGAGAAATACTTCTTAATTCCTAGATTAAGATCCCACCCTCTTAGCCAATCAGATTTGGAGGTGAGATAGAGGAGAAGACCAAAGGCAATACTAGTGCAAGAAAATTCCTGCAACTTGTTTGCAAATTGCAAGTCTGAGTTCGGGCCTTTGGATCTATTTTTTCAGAGATTTGAAGTCTACAAATCTTCGAGGTAATAGTCTTCTATCATCTCTATTAATTAGACACTTGTTGATCATGATTTAATGGAGTTTCTATGCGATTCTTTATGGCTGATTTCCGCTGCATAGTGCAGAAATCAGATTTTTTAAAATCTGTCATGCTTTGCATCAGCCATAGTAGTCTCTTTATGAGAAGTTTCAGATCTGAATCGCGGTTTCCTTCAGTGGTATCAGAGCCACTCCATGTGAAATCATGATCCCATGTTGTGTATAATTAATCCTAGATTGATTATGGGTATGGTGGCACCCTATTAAAGTTATGTTGTGATGCATGTTGTGTGCAAGTTTCATTAACATTGCTGGAATTTATTTTCCAGATTTGTTTAATGATGCACATAGTGAGTTTGCATGCACTAACCTCTTTGTTTGCAGCCATGTATTCCATCCTTGATGGTTCGCATGATTGTTATGTGGATTTGGATGTTTTTTTAATTAGTTGGAAAGTGTACGATTGCGCGGTTAGCAATCATAGGAAGTTGTAAAGTTTCCTTAATTTTATTCCAACTAGTCTTGATGTAAGCTTTCTTGAAAAGCATAGGAATCTCCAATGTAATTTTGGTTTTGTTTCAAGACAAGAAGGTTGCAAGAAATTGGAGTCCTTGGAGATGAAGGAGTCAAGACTTCTAGATGCATGAGGAGTCCTAATTCGATTAGGATTTGAAATCCTAAGAATAGGGAGCCATCAAGGAATGCATACTTTTATTTGCTTTTATATATGGAATGCATGGATGAATGCTTTATATAATTGCTATAATTGTCACCTAGAAACATGGCCACCATTAGGTTCTAAAATTGGCATCTTTATTGTATTAGATTGTTTTTAGTTTGGCAAATTGTTTTAAACGGACCTTAGACCAGCACCTTCTATTTGTCTAAGGTTTAAAATTGAATAGGGTTTAGTTTATCTTGGTACCCTTGGTTTCCAAAGGAGGCTAAACTAAAATCTAATTAGATGCTACCTATGGGTTTTCATAACCCAAGATAGGTTTTTGACTCTTTGAAGGGATTTGCTCAAATGTTTTAAAGCAAAGGTTATTTGATTTTAAGATGACTTAAGTCATAAATTTAATTAACCAAGTTTGCTAGATTTAAAAAGAGCTTTTGAGTAAAACAATGTAAAGGTCAAAAAGTATAAACCCTAGCGATAAATAATCAAGTGGGAGAGGGGTTTTAGGAAAGACCCCACGGCCTTCCATTTTCGGTTCATGTTATCACATTAAAGTGTTAGTAGGAACGGCCATCCCTTCGGTGGAGTTCTTTAACTAAAGACCGCTTTGATGGGTTAATGGGTGAACTAATGTGAATATTCGTAATGAGGTGTTAGTAGGAGCGGCCATCCCTTCGGTGGAGTTCTTTACTAAAGATCACTTCTATAGAATGTCAATGAAGTGTTGGTGGGAGCGGCCATCCCTTCGGTGGAGCTCTTTACTAAAGTTCACTTCTAGGATGGATAAAAGTCTCTTCCTTTCGGAAGACTTAATCATAGACATTCTGGGAAATTTCATAAGAGATGGTTATACACTTGACATAAGATGGTAATAACCTCTCCTTAGGAGTTAAGGGTTATTTGTCATATGAGGCCAAACCAATCAGTGATTGGACTACCACTGGATGTGTATCCAGATAGTGATAATCCAAATAAGTCTGCCTTAATTCAACGTGACTGTAGGCTCGGCCATCCCTTCGATGGAGGGTCTATGAGGAGGTTGAAACACTGATACATTATGATTGGGGTTGAATAATGTAAAAAGTTTTGTGCTTTGTTTTTCCTTTTATAACAAGCACCATATGCATATTACATATATACTGCATGTCTAATTATAAACCGTTTTATATCCAGAAAGAGATGGGTAGAGATTCTTTTAGTCCGTTGATGTGCATTCTTCGTGAGAACAAACTGACTGGCCCTAACTACGTAGACTGGAAAAGAAATCTTGACATAGCACTCACAGCCGAGGAGTACAAGTATGTCTTGCTGGAAAACTATCCCGAAATTGATGCTAATTCTACTGATGACCAGCGAGAGGCTGAGAGGAAATGGAAGAAAGCGAATAGCATGGCTAAATGCTACATGCTCGCTTCCATGTCCAACATGTTGCAAACACAGCACGAGCAAATGGACACAGCCTATGAAATCATGATGTCCTTGTTTGAGATGTTTGCAGACAAGAGCAGGCCAGCTAGGCAAGCTGCTATGAGGACCATCATGAATGCTAGGATGGCTGAGGGAACACCTGTCAGAGAGCATATGCTCAAGCTGATAGATTGTTTCAATGAAGCTGAGATTCTAGGGGCTGAGATTGATGCAGGGAGTCAGACTGACATGATTCTCGAAACTTTGCCGGAATCTTTCAATCAGTTCAAGCTCAATTTCAATATGAGCAAGATGGACATGACTCTACCTGAGTTAATGAAAGAACTCCAGGCGGCAGAGGCTATCATGAAGCCCAAAGCCCAAGCTCATTTTTTCCAGTCTTCCTCTAAACTGAACCCGAAAGGGAAGAAGTCCAAGAAGAAGCAGAATAAGGGAAAAGGGCAGAAAAAGAATAATGCTGGTAATAAGAAGGACAAGGGTACAGATGGAAAGCCCAAAGGGAAATGCTTCAAGTGTGGCCTCAAAGGTCATTGGAAGAAAGATTGTCCCAAGTTCCTGGCCTCAGTTAAGAAAGGTACATCTTTTTCATACTACATTAAACTTGTCTAGTGGTTGATTCTACTGACTCCTGGATAGTAGACTCAGGAGCCACTAATCATATCTGCAATTCATTGCAGGGGTTTCAGATAATGCAGAGAATTGAGAAAGGAGAGTTTGCCTTTAGAATCGGAACTGGAGCTAAAGTTTGGGCAGTTGCAGTAGGAGTTGTTACCTTACATTTTCCATGTAATAGGATATTAGTTTTAAATAATGTTTTCTATGTTCCGGACATGAGGAAGAATTTAATTTCAGTTTCCAGATTAATTGAATTTAATTATTCAGTTTCTTTCCATTCTGGTATTGATATCAGTAGAGATGGAAATATTATATGTTCAGGTAGAATACATGACAACTTATTTTATATATATCCTATTGCTCCCACACTGCATAATGTACAACAAGAAAGTAGATGGGCCCTTGAGCTCATTAGATTTCGAACCTTTTCCTCAGTGTGAATCTTGTCTCAAGGGAAAGATGACCAAACGGTCATTCTCTGGAAAGGGACTAAGGTCAAAGGAGTTGTTAGAATTGATTCACACTGATGTGTGTGGTCCTATGAACAAACCGGCTCGAGGAGGGTATGAGTATTACATCACCTTCACCGATGATTACTCTAGATATGGATATGTATACCTAATGCGACGCAAGTCTAAGGCGTTTGATAAGTTCAAACAATTCAAGGCTGAGGCGGAGCTACAACTAGGAAAACATATCAAAGCCCTTCGATCTGATCGAGGTGGCGAGTACCTCCTAGGTGAGTTCAAGGAGTACCTCACACAACATGGATTGTGTCTCAGTTGTCTGCACCGGGTGCACCCCAGCAAAATGGTGTAGCGGAGAGAAGAAACCGTACCCTTCTTGATATGGTAAGGTCCATGATGAGTCATGCAACCCTACCTATATCTTTTTGGGGATATGCCCTAGAAGCAGCAGCATACATTTTAAATCTGGTACCTTCTAAATCAGTACCTAGGATACCCCAAGAAATGTGGACAAGTCGAAAACCTAGTTTAAGACATATTCACATTTGGGGTTGTCCAGCCTATGTACTGAATGATAAAGCTACCAAGCTGGAACCCAGATCGGAAATGTGCTACTTCATTGGGTATCCTAAAGGAACGAGAGGTGGCATCTTTTATCATCCAAAGGAGCAAAAGGTGCTCATCAGCACTCATGCTAGGTACTTGGAGGATGATTGTATGATGCACCAAGAGCTTAGTTGTAAAGAAACCCTTGAGGAGATTCT
Organism: Litsea cubeba; assembly: GCA_012931725.1. Lineage (NCBI taxonomy): Eukaryota > Viridiplantae > Streptophyta > Magnoliopsida > Laurales > Lauraceae > Litsea > Litsea cubeba. The sequence continues at coordinate 107,569,416 of CM022946.1, forward strand.
TCCGGGATCTCCTATAACATCTGTACCAGATCCTGAGACAGTAGATGAACAAGATGTTCCTTTAAACACTCCGGAGCCTCGTCGTAGTGGGAGAATTTCTAGACAGCCAGAAAGATATCTAGGAGTGTCTTTTAAGACAGACTCTGAAGATCTGGTTGAGGATCCTACTAGTTATGATGAAGCAGTAACGGATATAGATGCTGACATGTGGCAGCAAGCGATGAAATCTCAAATGGATTCTTTGTATTCCAATCAAGTCTGGGAACTTGTAGATGCACCTGAAGGGATTAAACCCATAGGGTGCAAGTGGATCTACAAGAAAAAGAGAGGAGTGGATGGGAAGGTGGAAACCTTCAAAGCAAGACTGGTGGCGAAAGGATATACTCAGAAAGAGGATATCGATTATGAGGAAACCTTTTCACCAGTGGCTATGCTTAAGTCCATAAGGATTCTCTTGGCCATCGCATGTCATTATGACTACGAGATATGGCAGATGGATGTCAAGACAGCTTTTCTTAATGGAAGTCTTGACGAATGCATCTATATGATGCAACCAGAGGGCTTCATTGCTAGTGGCCAAGATAACATGGTTTGTAAACTTAAGAAGTCCATCTATGGACTTAAGCAAGCATCTAGAGCATGGAACATCAAGTTTAATCAGGCAGTCAAATCCTTTGGCTTTGATCAAAACATTGATGAACCATGTGTGTATAAGAAAGGAAATGGGAAAGCAGTTGCGTTTTTGGTTCTATATGTAGATGACATATTACTCATAGGAAATGATGTAGGTGTTGACACCAAAAATGTCACTTTGCCTTTTCAAGATCCAAAGAGCTACATGAAGTCGCAACCTGCCATAAATAGGCAATGCTGCTTCCAAAAATCAAATCTTGTCAGAATCAAACAAAAACTGCAAGATTCTTCCAGACAGCCAAAAGAGGAGTACACAAGAAGTTTCGGGCCATTTCAAAATCATTTGGCCTAACTTCGCTTCTTCGACAGCCGAAAAGGAGCTCTCGGCGGCAAAAGCTCTCCGGGACCATGGTTTCCAAGACAGAGCCTATGGATCATCTTAAAATGACTCCAATAGGTTCCCTGTCAAATTTCAAGTCAATCGGACATCGGTTGACCGCACATCAAACCGCGACATCTTCATCGCGACAAAAAGCAAGTCTACAGGTGATAGGACCCCAAACGGCTTCAAAACTCAAACAAAAGCCTATGGTTGGTCTTATTTATTGCTCAGGAGGCTTCACACCAAATTTCAGGTCATTCCGACATCGTTTGGCCCAGTTTCAGCTTCTGACGGAAAATCGGCAGCTCTGCGCGACAAAGTCTTCGGCTTTCTCAGGAAATTGGAAACTTTGCAAAATAAAATGCAAGGATTCTCATCAGGTTTCCTACAAAGAAATCAAGCCAATAAATGGTCGAAATGTCAAGGAAAAGTACAGAAGAAAAAAAGAATAAAAAAAAAAGCAAAAACGGACGCAAAACGGGACACGAAAGGGGGAAAACCCCCCCAGGGTCGCAGACCCCTGCGACCCTGGGCCAGGGTCGCCGGCGACCTTGGACCCCGGGGTCGCCGGGAAAGCCCCGGAAACCCCGGTTTTCGCCGTTTTTTCGCGATTCGAAGGGCCCAGCCTCTGGTACTTTCCAAAATTCATGCTTTTGAGACACCAAGTCCTCTGACATCCGTCCAAAACACGGGTAAATCATCAAAAGTATCGAAGACAGTATTGATCGTCACCCGGTCAACCAAAAAAGTGTGCTTTCCACCCGACCGATCAAGAAATCGACAGGACAGATGGCACCGACCCGCTATTGGCAACAAACACCTGAAATTACATGGTCATCTGATGTCGATCTACATGAAGATCCATCAATGATCATCAACAGAAGAATCCCAAAAGACGTGGCACGGCCCGCGACTCTTCAGCTGCTCGGCGACCACTTAATGCGATTAATTGACTAACTTTATTACAGTCATTAATCCATTTCTTTGGACGGCCCAATCAGAAGCTAGCATTCGGGAGTTACAAGTCAAGAGATTCATGGCATTTAACCCATGAAACTCCTCCCATCATGGCGATTAAAGGCGATTAAATGCCCTCAATCTCCTCCGGCCAATCAGAAGCCAAGAAAAAGGAGTTACAAAATAAACAATTCAATTTTGTAACTCCTCCCATTATGCGGCTTAATGACAATAAAAGCCTCATAAACCCACCTAAAAGGCTACCTAAAAGCCTATAAATAGGAGGGCTCTCCAAGAAGAAAGGGACATCAGAAACATCAAAGAAAAACGAACATCAACAGACAGCAAGTCAGAAATCCAGAGAAAAGAAAAAGAGAGAAAACTCTGCGGAAGTTCTACACCGGCCACCGCAACAAGGTGACAAAAGTCCCTTGGGGGGTACCCCCCCCCCCCCCCCAAGGTTCTTGCCTTCTCCTCCTGCCTCCAATGGCTTAGATATGGCTTTTCAGCCCGTCTACTCGGCTTTTTATTGGACATAGGACTTTCCTTTGGTCTTTGTCCTCTAAAAACCTGAGGTTATAGCCAAGCCAAGCGAATCAATAGCATCCTCTGTTCTCATCTGCATGGATGATGGCGAAGCCCACATATGGCTTGCGACCGTCAATCTAAACGAGTCCTCTACAATCTCCTGAGAAGTTAGATCCTCCTTTTCTTGCTTTTCATTGTAGTTTGTATTTTTTCAAAAGAGACAAAAATCACAATTCTTGTCTTTCATTGTTGATAAGGATTGTAAATCGGCTATAAACGCCAAAATCGGCTATAAACGCCAAAAATCGGCTATAAACGCCAAAATCGGCTATAAATGCCAAAAAAATCGTCCTTTCATGACAAATCAAGAAAATGTCTCTTTTCTTAAATATATGTGCAATGGAAAACTTGAAAGAAGTTGATTTCCTTTTTTACTTGCGAAGGTTGATCCCCGGATCACCACTTGCAATTCCAAGTAAAATAGAAAATCTGGCACACCCACAAAAAAAAAAGAAATGTTGATGCACGCCCTTGCCCCCCGGTTACGAAAGGGTCGGACCCGACGGACTCCCACGTCCGCCGACCTCGGTAGAACCAAGCAGGAGCGCGGTCCATCAAGCTGGCATCACCCGGTGGGACTCGTTTATTTGAGAACACGATGCTAGAAATGAAATATTTGCATATCATATATTTTGCTCTATGCTTATATTTCTTTTCTCGATTCCTTGGTTACTTTATAATTGGTGGCCTATGTTGAATTCCGCATAATAAAAAATGAGATGAGATTTTTTGTTTGGAAATTTCTAATTCTTTGAATTTATTTCCACTCTTTCTCTTTTCAAAAAAAGAAAAGCAAAAAAAAATCAGATTTCTCAATTTGGATTCAAAATTGAGAAACCTTGATCCGTTCCTATCGTTCATCGCGCTTGCAGAAATGTTGAGCCTGTTCGACTAAGGTTTTGGGCCATGGTTTCTCTTTGATGAGTTCATTAAAAATAAAAAAAAAATAATATATATATATATAAAAAAAGTAAAAAAAAAGTAAGAAAAAATTTTAGATTTCTCAATTTGGATTCAAAATTGAGAAACCTTGATCCGTTCCTATCGTTCATCGCGCTTGCAGAAATGTTGAGCCTGTTCGACTAAGGTTTTGGGCCATGGTTTCTCTTCGATGAGTTCATTAAAAATATATATATATATATAAAAAAAAATTTTAGATTTCTCAATTTGGATTCAAATTTGAGAAACCTTGATCCGTTCCTATCGTTCATCGCGCTTGCAGAAATGTTGAGCCTGTTCGACTAAGGTTTTGGGCCATTGTTTCTCTTCGATGAATTCATAAAAATAAAATAAAATATATATATATATAAAAAAAAAGACATAGACCACTAAGGTTAAACCAACTGTGTTCTTTGATCATGGTTGATTCAAAGAAAAGCCTTGTCCAGAGTGTGGAGACAGCTTGACTGTTCTAGGCAAGGGTCCTCCAAACGGGTTCATTAAGTAATCCTACCCTTACCTGGGGGCAATTCTATCAATCAAGATTTCATAAGACCGGGTTAGGAGGCCTATGTGTACTCTCTCGTCTTTTAAATAAATTTTTTTCAAAAATAAAATTTTTAAAAAATAAAAATTTTTAAAATAAAAAATAAAAAATAAAAATAAATCTTAAAAAAATAAAAAATAAATAAATAAAAAAAAGATTTTTTTTTTTTTAAAAAAAAAAAAATCTTCAAAATCTTCAAAAAAAAAAAACTTCCGTCATTTTGGGTTTAGATTGGAGAAATCTTGGTCTTCTTCTTTCTGAGCACTGGCGCTCGCGGAAATCGCTGAGCCCGTGTTCAGATTGGAGTACCTTTTGCTCTCTTTGATGAACCCGATATTGGCCTTTCAAAAAAAAAAAAAACTCGTCATTTTTAGATTCAGATCCGAGAAATTATGGTTCATTTCTTTCTGAGCACTGGCGCTCGCGGAAATCGCTGAGCCCGTGTTCAGATTGGAATACCATCTGCTCTCTTTGATGAATCCAATCTTGACCTTTCAAAACAGAGAATCTCATCTCATAGATGCGGTCTCAAAACATTTGTGTCTAGCGGTACTAGTACGCCCTTTCAGGGTCTACTATATTGCGACCGGCACATCTGTAACTCCAACTTTACATTCTTCTTACCTCGAGCAAGCTCTGCTTCTCGATAAGTCGAATTTAAGTTCACAATTGCTTCTAGCAGTCACTGGGATGCCCATTCCGGGCTTACCATACCTGCGATCAGAACAATTGTACCTTCTATGGCATTTTGCCTTTCTCATATTGCTTGGGTCATCTACCTCGAGCAATTTGAAAAGACGAAACCATAGAACTTCCCATTTATGATCATTATATTCTTGTGATTACTAATGGATGTGGTCTTGTTTCAGAAATTTTCGAAAAACTAACAATGGCAGCTTCACTAACCATTACTTTCGATGAAAACAAGCACCAACTTATGCTTCAACAGAAGCAAACCACGCGCACCTACAAGCGCCCCATCAGCTGCCGAAGTGTCAACTCCCTCGGCAACTCTGTGAACTCCGGGTCGACCTCGACTCCCCGGACTATCGTCTTTGGGACGCTGGGACCATTCCCACTTCCCGAAGAACAAACTGCTCCCTCCAAGAAGCAGAAACTCGCCTCTCAACGTGTCACTACCATGACACCAAAGGCGAGCACCAGAAGGCCTGAAGCCCGTGGCAGCCCCGCGAAGCCTCAACCTGCAAACAACCAGGTCTACCCCAAGACTTGGTCCCCAAGACCTTCACCAAAACAGAGAAGGTCCCAAACATCCACTAAGCCAGCATTCCTGGCCCCACTCAAGGAGAACCAATTCTATCCTCTTGCTTACATGAAAGAGGAGAGACCCATCTCCAACCTGACTCTCAAGTCAACCCAGCATGAGCCGGCTTGTTCCTACAAGCCCAAAATCAAGTCATGCATCACAAGGCCTCCACAAGCACCTGCTAAGGCCTACAAATTTGCAGTTCGACCCTTCATCTCTACAGGGGCCGAACTTCACAAATTCAAAGCTTCGCTGCAACAGGCGAAGGACAGGGTTCGCATCCTGTCCTTGCCCAGTTACAGAGAAGACAGGCTCGGCTGCTGCGCCCGAGGGAGCACATCCTTCATCGTCAAAGCCCAGTCAGAGCTGACCGAAGCTCAAATTGCTCGCCGTATACGCCGCCGCGCGTTATATCGGCAAAAGAGACTACAGAAGCAAAGGACCCAGCCTCCCACACTTCAAGTCTCTCCCAAATGGGTCGAAAAAGAAAGACCCAACCAAGTTGCTGCCGTCCATATGGTTGGAAAAACCAGAAGGCGCCAAAAATCAGCAACAAAAATCCATGTCCGACGTCCAATGACCCGCAGTGTCTCCAGGACAAGAAGATATTCAGAAGAATCCCCTGCTCCTTCAAGCAAAGGACAGCAGAGTGATCCTTCCTCAAGCTCCTCTTCAAAAAGAATGAGCCCCAGCTCAGTCACCAGGACAGTTTCTTCGTTCGAATCACGAAGGATGAATGTCTTGGCTACAAATTCTGAGCCACCACCCCGCAATCCACCTCCAGAAGATGCGATCACCCGCATCCAGCAGTTGGAACAGGGCCAGCAGAGGATTGAAACTCTGATGGAAAACCTTCTCCTCGCCTTCCAAAATCAGGCGAACAATGAACCTCCTCCGAATCATCAAGACGACGAGGTAAATAGAGAAGAAAATGAGTCACGCGCCCTTACCAAAAAGGACGTAGACGGTATCCTCGCCAAAGCAAAAGAAGAGGATATACTCAAGGAGCATGGGATCAAGCCACCATATCCCTTATGGATGGACTCGGTCCCGTTCCCCACTAAATTCAAGCATCCTACTCTCCAAACATATACGGGGAAAGGATCAGCCAGACAGCACGTCATCCACTTCAAGATCCTGACGGGAGCTATCGCGGATCAAGATGCACTCAAGATTCGCCTCTTTGCAAGTACCCTAAAAGGTACGGCCTTCGATTGGTACTCCACTCTGCCGGAGGACTCAATCCAAAACTGGGCCATGCTAGAGACACGCTTCCTGACTCACTTCAAAGGTGAAGATCATCCCGCTACTATGGCTCAGCTGTGCAGCCTAAAACAGGGGGAGAATGAATCAACATATGACTTCATTCACAAGTGGAAAGCAATGGCATACAAATGCTCTGATGTATTGCCACAAGCGTCGCTAGTCGACATCTGCCGAAACAACATGAGAGCCAGAATCCGCTCCATGATCATCGGCAATAAATCAAAAAACCTGGGAGAACTCCTAGAAGCTTCCATGGAAGCTGAAACGGTGATTAAAGACCTCAACAGTCAGAAATCATCAAGAAAAGAGCCAACCGCCATTGACGACCTCTAAACCAAAGAAGAAAGAGGTCCTCAATGTGCAGACCAAGTCAGCTCCTCAGCCACCAAAGAAAGCTGAAAACAAAGCTGTTGGTAAGAGACCTGAACTCTCAGACGCCTTCAAAGAACGAGTAGAGAAGAAATACCCGTTTGATGAAGATGTTGATGAAATCTTCGGGGCTCTTGTGGCAAACGGCAAGCTCACCTTGCCTGAACCAAAAAGACCGGGTGATGTTGGCAAAACCAACGATCCTCGGTACTGTCCATACCACCAGATGATCTCGCATCCTCTCAATCAATGCTTCGTTGTGAGAGAGAAAATAAATGAGATGTGGAAAAACGGAGTCATTACCTTTGACAAAAACTATGGGTCTGCCTCCGTCAACATGGTGACATGTGGACAAACATCAAAATCACCGAAAAAGAAGATCACTACTTCCTTCAAGGTGATAAACTCAATCGAAGCATCCGAGGAACTGGTTCCTTACCCGACACCAGACGGACAACCGATATGGGTACATCCCGATCTCCTAGAAGATGAAAATTGGGAGGTCGTGAAAACAAAGCCTACAGCTCAACAGCGAAGGCAGGCTAGGAAACATCTCCTCAAGCTCAAACGGCAAGAGAAGACCCAGCCAAAACTAGAGGTCAAAGAAAAGGCAGAGGCTTCCTCTACCGCTTCACTGGAGGTAACAAAAACATCCCTTCCAGAGACTTCAAAGGGGGTAAGGAAATTCACTCTCAGTGATTTCATGCCACCTCAATTCAAAGAAGCCATGCAGGAGGCATCATACTCTTGCAATTCGGTAGTTGGATTCTCCATTGATGGATACGAGTCCAGCGACACCGATGATGGATTCGAACCCAACTACACAGATGAGTGGGAGGAATCCCTTGAAACAGGAGAATATCTCTCCGATGAAGAATGGGTTCCTGAGTCTCATCTTATGCCAGTAATCTGGTATAACCCCCTACAGCCACAAGGATCCTGGTCTGATGATGAAGAAGACCAAGAAGCTGTACAAGAAAATGCTGCTGACCCAGCACCTCTCATTACTCCAGTGGAAATCAACAATGTTGAGCCACAAAGAGATGATGAAGAAGAAGATCCGGCTCCCATGCCTGATCTTGAAGAATATGCAAGGATCTTGCAGCGACTCGCTCTAGAACAAGAGCAAGAACGCGTCAACGAGCCTCCTCGCAATCCAGAGCCTGAAGTCCCTGAAGACCACCAGGTACATCCTCCCTTAACTCCTGAAAATGGAGAAAATTGCTGGAGTAGACGATCCTCTCACATCCAAGGATGAGTCTGACTCCGATCAGGCAACGTCTCCCGTCAGAGCTTCCTGTAATGTGATAATTCGGGATTATAGCTCTTCCGAAGCATCGTCTGATGAGAGCACTTACACTCCGGCGACGCCTAGCAATATATCTTCCGGAGCCACCTCGTCTCACGTGACTTTCACTGAGATGACACCCTCTCAGGTTTCTTCTCCTGAGACTGTGACTTCGAAGTTCACACCCTTCCTGACTGAAGAATTCCCAGCCATTGATGCTTGGAACGATGAATTAGTCAACGAAGAGGAAAGATTGCTGGATGCTGTTCAGGACTTGTTCCCGGAAAATGCTCCATGCAACACAATCACTGAGGATGGTAACTCTGCTGCTGATGCATCCTCAGCAAATGAAAAACGACAGCCTCTTGATCCTGAAGACAATCTTCCAAACGAAGACCCTTCTCAAGAAGCTCTCGAAGTTGGTAGAGGCACCCGCTCTGGCCGGGACTACCACAAAAATTACAACCAATCTTCCTTTACATATGTAAATCCTTCGGGAAAAGATGTTGTAAATGCCCCTAGTGGCAACAATGATGAACATGCAGGCCCTAAGGAGGCTTTCAAGTATGACTTGATTGAACACTTCAAGCACATACCTGCACGTCTGCACATCTTAGATTTGTTGCGAATGTCTCCGCACACTCGTGATAATCTCATTTCGGAATTACAAAAGCTGAATGAGGATGTCGACAAACATGCCCCGCAAGTCCTCCAAATTGAAATGGATTACCGGGTCAAAAACTCAGAAGCCTCCTCGAAGGGAGAAAAGAAGAAAACTGAGGGATCATGCATTGAATGCCTCTCGGTTAAAAAAGGCAGCCAGTGCAACCATCGCCTTCACAAAGGATGACCTCCTACTTGGCGAAACCAGGCATAATCGACCCCTGTACTTCACAGGGTATATCAAGGAAATGCCTATGCATAGAGTTCAGATCGACCCAGGTTCTGCACTCAACCTTATCTCCACATCGGCTCTTGAAGAGTTGGGCATCCCACCCAGCAAACTGAGCCACACATCTGTATCTATCTTTGGATACGATGGGAGTACTCAAAGGCCTATCGGCAAAATCAGGTTCAAATTGCAGATAGGTGATCTTATCTCTGAGGTCACAGTGTATGCAATAAAGACCCCTTCATGCTACAACATCCTTCTCGGACGCCCTTGGATCCATGAGAATGGTGTTATCCCTTCAACTCTACATCAATGCATCAAGTTTGTTGGCGACGACGGCATGATACATCGAGTCTTTGCGGACAGAAAACCCTTCAAAGGTAAAGAAATCCACTTCGCAGACTCACAGATGTATGAAGGTGAAAAAGAAGAAGAGGAGAAGCACACACCACCCTTTGCCGAAAATCTCCAGAAAGATAAAGGCAAAGCTCCTCAACAATCACCGGAAGAAAACAAACCATCCGGTAAATCTGAAGAGAGCATGCAAACTCCCTTCATCATCTCCCTCAAATCTTCAAAGCCTTTGGTCATCACAACTAAAGTGAAGAAGGCAAAACAAAAGCCTGGGGGCAAATTTGTTGTCTCTTTCGTGTCTATCATGCAAGACACGGACTCGGATTCAGAGCCAGAAGACGACACATCGTCAAGCCAAGCTGACACTCAGCAAGTTCAGCCTGCTCTTACTCCAATGGAGACAACTTCTGACATAGAAGATCCTACGTCAGCTTCCTTCGTTGTTCCAGCAACTTCAGCAAAGGAAAAACCGATCTTCTTCCATAGATCGGATGCTTCTTCATCAAGCTCCATGCTTGAACCTTTCCAAAATAAAGGTACGCCTCAACTATCCTTATACAGTTCTGTGGCACAAGCTATTATGAAGAAAATGGGCTATGACGCTCAAAACCCAGTCGGTTTGGGAGAAGGACGCGGTATTCTCACGCCATTGGGGCCCGTCTTGACCAAAAGCCAGCTGGAAGATTGGAGACTCTACGGCTATGTAGAAAAGTCTTCACACGGGTTAGGGTATGATCCTGACACTCCGTTGAGACAGTTGACACAAAGGCTTAAAAGTCAATATACTGACCAAGCCTCAACATCTCAAGTCCATGAAGACATCGATCTCCCTGGATATCTCTTTGATGAGTCACCTGACAAAGATCCAGGAAGCTCATCCAATTGGCACGATTTCTCCGAAAATGAAGAGGAGTTGTCCGATGGCACAGACGTGTGGACTTCTGACCCAGAAGAACCCTCATCTCCAAAAGAAGTAGCCTACTTCGACTCGGTTTCAACAGGCGATTGGGATCATCTCATAGCAAGCCTTGGGAAAATTACCGATCAAGAAGACCCGTGGAAAGGAACAAAACCTTGGTCTGGAAATGCCCTTGAAACCCCAGAAGGTTTCGTTGAGCTGGAAGCCTCCGAAAATATTGTGGAGGAACCACCTTCGAACCTTCCAACAGAAGATCCTGTTCAAAAGATAGACTTGGGAACACCAGATAACCCACGTCCTGTATTCATAAGCAAGAATATAAAGGATGATGAGTTACCCGAGTATATCGCTTTTCTTCGTGAGTTCGTTGATTGCTTTGCATGGTCTTATGCTGAAATGCCAGGCTTAGACCCCAAAATAGCAGTTCACAAACTCAATCTTCAAGAAGACATCAAGCCTGTCAAGCAAGGCCAAAGAAGATTCCGTCCAGATGTGATGGATAAAATTGAACAAGAAGTTCAAAAACTCAAAAGCGTCGGCTTCATCCGTGAGGAACAACATCCTGAATGGTTGGCCAACATTGTCCCCGTGACAAAGAAAAATGGGCAGATCAGGGTCTGTATTGATTATAGAGACCTGAATGGCGCATGCCCAAAAGATGAATTTCCGCTCCCCATACCAGAGGTAATGATTGATAATACCTGTGGATTCGAGCGAATGACATTCATGGATGGTTTCTCTGGCTACAATCAGATAAAGATGCATCCTGAGGATGAAAAACATACATCCTTTCGAACCCCATTTGGCGTGTATTGCTACACTGTCATGCCATTTGGTCTGAAGAATGCTGGTGCCACATATCAGAGGGCTATGATGAAAATATTCCAAGATATGCAGCACAAGACCGTTGAATGTTACGTTGATGACCTCGCCGTCAAAAGCAAAAGAAAAGAGATCATCTCGAAAACCTTCGAGAAGTCTTCCTCCGGCTTCGCAAACACAAACTGCGAATGAATCCATTGAAATGCTTCTTCGGCGTCTCGTCGGGTAAGTTCCTCGGATTCTTAGTTCGGAAAGCTGGAATAGAGCTTGACCCCATAAAAGTCAAAGCCATTCTAGAAATGCCCTCTCCAAGGACCTTGAGAGAACTCAAAGGGCTTCAAGGGAGATTGGCCTACATCAGACGGTTCATCTCCAATCTTTCGGGGAAATGCCGTCCATTCTCCCGATTGATGAAAAAAGGTGTAAACTTTGTCTGGGATGCTGACTGTGAAGCTGCCTTCCAAGACATCAAGTCATACCTGACAAAACCTCCAGTGTTAGCTGCTCCTACCACTGGAAAACCATTCATCTTGTACACAAGAGCCCTTGATCACTCTCTGGGAGCTCTGCTTGCGCAAGAAAATGATCAAAGAAAAGAAGCTGCTCTATATTACCTCAGCCGCATGCTAGTAGGTGCAGAGCATCGCTACTCTCCAGTCGAAAAAGAATGTCTTGCAGTGATGTTCGCCGTACAAAAGCTGCGTCACTACTTGCTTTCCAACACAGTCTACCTGGTCTCGAGGGTCAACCTCTTGAAGGTCCTTGTCACAAAGGCAGGTTCTCTCAATGCTCGACTGGCAAAATGGTCCATCCTTCTGTCACAATTTGATATTAGGTATGTACCACAAAAAGCAATCAAAGGGCAAGCTCTAGCAGACTTCCTCGCAGAGCATCCATTGCCTAAAGATTCTCCACTCAGAGATGATCTCCCAGACGAACCAGTCTATAAATGTGGAGACTTTCTCACAAAGTGCCTCCTGGGACATGTACTTTGACGGTGCAACCAGACAAATGAAAAAAGACAGCTGATCTCGGGAGTTGGCATCCTCTTTGTTAGCCCCGACAAATACATGATTCCACACGCTTTCTCGCTACTGGAACCATGCACAAACAATGCAGCTGAATATCAAGCTCTGATCTTAGGATTGGAACTCGCCATCGAATCCGGTATCACTATGCTGGAAGTCTTTGGAGACTCTCAACTGATCGTCAACCAGATGAATCAGAAATTTGAAGTCAGGAAGCCAGATTTGCTGCCCTACTACAACAAGGCACAATCACTTCTGCAAAAGTTTGACATCTGTCACATCACCCACATTCGTAGAGGTGAAAACATACGTGCAGATGCCCTAGCCGGACTTGCCGCATCCATGGCAATCCAGGAAGGGGAAAACATGCAAATAACAGTGTGTGAAAGGAGAATCCTTCCTCCTCTTAACACACACCAAGCAGTTGCTGAATGCCACCAAGTGGTCGGAAGTCGGATTTCAATCCTTCAAACTTCAATTGGCGACTGGAGGGATCCGTTCATTGATTACATTATGTTCGGAATCCTACCTGAAGATCCAAAAGAACGGGTAAGCATCCAAAGGCGAACCCCAAGCTTCCATTTGGATATTCCTTCAAAAATCCTTTACAGGAAATCCTTCAACGGAGTACTTCTACGCTGCTTGTCACAACAAGAGGCTGAAGAAACACTCAAAGAAGTTCATGCTGGTCTTTGCGGAGCTCATCAGGCTGGACCTAAGCTCTATGATCAGATAAAAAGGTTAGGATATTACTGGCCTACCATGGTAGCTGACGCAATGCAATTTGCTAAGCGCTGCCAACAATGCCAAGTTTATGGAGATTACATTCACATGCCTCCAGAATGGCTGCATCCTACAGCGATCTCATGGCCTTTCGAAGCCTGGGGTATGGACATCATAGGTCCTATTTCTCCCCCTTCAAGCAAAGGTCATCGCTTCATCTTCGCCGCTACGGATTACTTCTCCAAGTGGTCAGAAGCATTTGCGTTTAACGAAATGAAGACCTCATCAGTCCTTCAGTTCCTGCGCACCAACATCATTTGTCGTTTCGGCATACCCAAAAGATTCGTCCATGATAACGGACCACAGTTCCGGGATCATCGATTCTACAGGTTCTGCGACAAATACAAAATTCAAAGCTGTCCTTCGACTCCATACAATCCGGCAGCAAACGGGTTAGCAGAAGCTTTCAACAAGACACTCTGCAAAATCCTCAAAAAAATGGTCTCTAATCACAAAAGAGACTGGAGCGACAAAATGTCTGAAGCTTTGTGGGCCTATCGAACCACCGTTCGAGGACCAACCCATAGCACACCATTCTCCTTGGTCTATGGATGCGAAGCTGTCGTGCCCTTGGAAGTACAAATTCCTTCCTTGAGGGTATCCTTGCAAAATGACATGACTCAAGAAAGCAATGTCAAATTGCGACTCCATGAGCTGGACAATCTCGATGAGAGACGGCTCGAAGCTCAACAAAGCATTGAACTTTACCAAGCACGTATGGCAGGATCTTTCGATAAAAAGGTCAGGCAACGCGCCTACAAAAAGAATGACTTGGTTCTTGCGGTAAAAAGACCAATGGTCTTCGCTCACAAGTCCAAAGGCAAATTTGAGCCAAAATGGGAGGGACCCTACGTCATCGACAAGGTTTTCTCTAACGGCGCATACGCACTCCTAAACATGGAAGGTGACAGATGTATGCTGCCCATCAACGGCAAGTTCTTAAAGCGGTACTACCCTTGAAGACTTACCCAACTGGGTAAGAGCAATGCCTGTACGGCCAAAACCGGTTTCTAGGTACACGCTCGTTAAACCCACCCTTTTTTAGAATTTTCATGTCAAATATTGAAATTTCTAGAAATCTAAAACAATGCTTACTTTCATCGTTTCATTGTTCAAAAAAAAAAAATCCAAGTTTAGGAATCTCTCCCTAACTTAACCAAAATTTTCAACCCTTGAACCCAAAATTCATGGTTTGAAACAAAATCCGGATTCAGGGATTTCCACCCTAGTCCACCCTGCCTTTTACCGCCAAAATGGTTTTAGGTCAAAATTTATGACCCTCGTGTCTTTAAACAAAAAAAAAATGGTTTTTCAAAAACCGCGAGGAAGCGACGCTTAGTCGATACTTGCACAAATCGGAAGCAAGCGAACCACGTTCGACACTTCCAAAATCGCAGGGAAGCGACATTTCGTCGATACTTGCAAAATCCAAGACTGTGGAGATGCAACATTTCAGTTGATATCCACAACCCAAATTTCAAAGGTTCGAAAAAACCTAAAAAAACTATGGAGACGCAACATTTCAGTTGATATCCATAACCCAAAGGTTCGAAAAAACCACAAATTTCAAAAATCATGGGGAAACGACATCAAGTCAGTACCCGCAAAACCAAAATTTTTGAAAAGCAAGGATGCGACATTCCATCGATACTTGCACCCAAATCCGCGAGGATGCGACATTCCATCGATACTCGCAACCGAATGAGCAAGGATGCGACATTCCATCGATACTTGCAAGAACATTCGGCAGGGAGGCGACTTTTAGTCGATACTTGCATTTTTTTTTTTTGAAAACCAAACCGGCTATAAATGCCATCAAAACAGGCTATAAATGCCACAAACAGGCTATAAATGCCACAAACCGGCTATCAATGCCACCAAAAACAAAACCGGCTATCAATGCCACAAACAAAAAAAACTTGGATTTCAAAAAACCCGGCTATCAATGCCACCAAAAAAAAAACAGGCTATCAATGCCACCAAAAACCGGCTATCAATGCCATCAAAACAAACCGGCTATCAATGCCACCAAAACTGGCTATAGATGCCACAAACAAAAAAAACTCGGCTATCAATGCCACAAGAAAAGCTGGCTCTCATGCCAAAATTGGCTTCCATGCCACAAACAAAAACCTGGTTTTCATGCCAAAACAATCACTTGACAAAAGATTTTCACAAAAATGACAACCTTTTGATCAAATCCCATTTAGCAATTACTTTTATCACAAAAAGATTCAAGTGAGCGTAGGGATAACAAAAAAAAAGAGCATCCCATTTAGCAATTACTTTTATCACAAAAAGTTCAAGTGAGCGTAGGGATAACAAAAAAAGAGCATCCCATTTAGCAATTACTTTTATCACAAAAAGATTAAAGTGAGCGTAGGGATAACAAAAAAAGAAAGTGTTCACAAGCACTAAAAAAAAAAGTACCAAAAAATACATGTGGTACCAAAAAAAAAGAAAGTGTTCACAACCACTAAAAAAAAAGTACCAAAAAAATACATGTGGTACCAAAAAAAAAAAGAGAAGAAAGAAGGATGGTTTCTGTATACAGGAGCTCAATCAAAAATGGTCTCCAGCCAAGAGTTCAGCTCCCCAAGCAAACTTTTAGCCTCAGCCGTCAAGGATTCCAAGGCACGCGTCTTCAGGAACTTGCCATGAGATGCTGGAGTGGGCTGTACCCCTTCTCTCACACCAGGAAGCTTACCTCGAGCAGTTTGCCATTGTTCATCCTCATCAGACTTCCTTTTGAGAACCCGTTCGGCATCTGCAACCTGGTGAATCAGGGCACTCTACCTGTCGCGAGCCTCTATTATGGCAGTCCACTTGGCAGCGACTTGTGCCTGCAAATGCTCAAGACGTTTCCTGGCCTCATCGACCTCCCTGTCAAGGATGCTAAGGTCATGCGTCAGCCTGATGATGGCTAGCTCTTCTAAGTTCCTCTTTCGGACTGCCTGCTTCCTGCTTTCTGTAGCCTCATCCAGGTCAGACTTAGCCTTATCAGCAGGGTCCAGGAACATTTCCTTGAAGAACTGGTCATCAGCCAAACTCACGGTCTCAAACCACTTGTCACCCAGTGCAATGATCCTATCAACGATCGCCCTGGCACCTGTGACATCTGTACCAGCTTCTTCAGCATCACTGAGAATCTCCTGCACATGCTGGATCATGCCAAATCCGGCTTCCAAGTGCCCAGAAAGGAGAGTCTCAATCCAAGAGCTCAGAACTCGCACCACCACCTTCTTCGCAAAAAGAAGAGATGGCCCAGCTGAAGATTCGCCCAACTCCGTTGGTCGGCTACTCATATCATCATCTGTTGGAAGAGTAACAAAAGAACTCTTTCCAGCTGAAGCTGCTCCTACTCGGGAAGGAATCTCAGCGCGAGGAATCTCCTCAATATTGTCAGAGCTGGTCCCAGGAATCTCTACCTCTGGATCAACCTCTGGCATCTCTTTCTCTGGAAGCGACGGATCCTCCTCTGCCACTTCAAAACCTGCAAAGGAAACACAAAAAGGTATGAATATGACCCTGTTTGAAAATCATTATCAGAGTTATAACTACAAAATACCTTCTTCGACGACTGGTGGAACACTTTCCTCCTCCATGAACTCATCGGAAGCATCATCAACATTTGCGTCCATCGATGGTTCAAAGTCATCGGAATCCTGTGGCAAGTCAGCTGACAAAAAAAAAAAAATGTGTTAGCAAACCGAGTCACAAACAAAAAAAAAGTAAAAGAAGTCGTACCAATTGGAGATTCTGGATTTACTCCAGAGTCCCTCGGTTCTTCTTCAGGTGCCTCAACAGGATCCATCACCACCTCATCGGTTGGGACCTCAGGCATCACCAAGTCTTCCTCTGCTAAAAAAAAAAGAAGAAGAAAAGCAGAAACAAGAAGCAAATCATAACATGAAAAAAATCCCATGAAAAGAAATGGAAAGAGAAAAAGGAAGAATCATACCTTCACCGACGGTCTCTTCTTCTCGGCTTCTCTTCTCTGGAGGCTCGTCAGCATCCACTGGCACATCCTCATTAATAGTAAGAGGAACTTCCAAGTTAGGAGAGTCCTCATGCTGCCCCTTGCTGCGATGATGACTCCTCCTCCTCTTACTTCTGCGGGCTCGCTTCTTAGAGGAACCTGCCCCGCTGTCAGAGTCAGGTTTCCCACTTGACTCATCACTGGATGGTCTGCTCTTGCCAGTAGACTCCACGGAAGCTTGCCTCTGTGCCGCTTGCATCCAAGCACCAAGTTCGGCTTCCTCCTGTTCTAGCTGCTCCAAAGCCTCATCAGGTATTTCTCGAACAGCTTCAGAACCAATGACGCCCTGGTCACCGAGAAAGCCTATCTTGTGCTTCTCTCCAGAAAGGAAGGCCCAAACTTCCTCTTGCCGGACGCCATCCGACTTTCCAAGGCCCTTTCCAGATGCCAGCTTCACATCAAGCTCCTTCCTGGAAACCCCCCGATATGCCGAAAAGCTCTCCGCGAACCACTTCGCAAAGCCGGCAGTCCGGGAAGTCAGCAACACAGGATAAGAAATCATGGCTGTAGTGTCTTCAGCACTATAGAAAGCCCATGCATTTCTCCCGTCTTGTAAGCCTCCAAAGCGCTTCACCATGCTTGAAGGCGCTCCAACAACGCCTTGAGAAAAGCCCAGCTACAAAGCAAAGCGAGAAGGTACGTACGGTTGGATGTCGACGAAAAGATGTCTACGGTACACCATCGTGCCGACACGTATGCTGAAAAGCCACTCTCTCTCTGCATTTGTCAAGGAATAATGCCTTCCCGACCCCGCCCTGGTAGAGTCTCGGGAGGCACCAAAATCAAAAGCCTTCTTCCGCAACTCCGGAGAAAGCTTTACTGAAGATTGCCCCATCTCGACGTCCCTGAACCGTCGGATCCTCATGCGGGCAAACAAAAGTGATTCGGACACGGCTTTGCCCTTAGCCAGTCGAATCATCAGAGGATCATCATCCTGTGCAGCACCCAGCCGATGGAAGCCAGGACAGTGGTATACATACCATGAATAAAAGATATGGGCTGAAAATACCCTATTCATGGGAAGCCCAAGCCGAACCAGAAAAGCAGCAGCCTGCAGTTCGGTACACAGGTAGGAGTAAAGAGCTGGCACCAAAGCAAGCTGCTCTCCAAACGCCATCTGACAAGCCGGAAAAATACAATGCGGCCTGATGTGCGTTCCATCTCCTCCAGCAAAAACAGCCTCACCAAGCCAATAAGTGAGGTAAACAGCGAGATCTCTCCGCAGTGCAATGTCAGGACATATGGCGTTTGTACTTGCACAGAAATCTCTCAACTCTTCTTGCATGGCCAAGATCTTCTTTGGATCCTGAGCTCTGGCTTCCTGGGTCATGCTATCAGAAGACTCCCTACTATCAAAAAAGTTAGGGAATGAAGAGCTAAAACTCTTCCAGCTGCTGGATCTAACTTTCGAACCCCCCTTCTCCTTCAAAAAATCATAGAAGGCGACGAGCTGAAAGTATAAAAGCCTGAACTCCTCAGACTGCCCCTCGAGGACGCTGTCAATCGGCATAAACTCCTCATAGAGCTTGCCGAGGATGGGCAATCCGGTAATGGCGCTCAGCTCCTTCAAAGAAAAACCAATCTCACCATTCGTCACAACGAAGGTATTGGTTTGTGGGAGGAATGACTCCAGCATAGCCATGAAGGCCTCGTCGGAAAAGATCACGGTCTCCCTAAAGGCGCGGACCGCATCAAAAATCCCGGCTTCCTTCAAAACGGCGCCACCAATCAGCAGGACGCGATCAGTCCACGACTTCCACTCGGAGTCAGCATTGAAGCGGCCACGAAGTCGGAAAGGCTTGATCCAATTGCTGCCGTCACCACTGAAAATACCAAGGCCCACCGGTCTCAAATCAACCGACGGATAATCAGAGCCCTGGTAGCCGCTGGATGGCATCAACAGGTCCATGTCAATAGGCGACCTCTCCGTATATCCAGGAGAACCGCCAACAAAAACCCCGGTCTTGATTACATTTGTCCTTCTCACCCAGCTTGGAGGATCTTCCCTCTTAGGGCATGTGGGGGCAAGGCTCAGAATCGAGACGGTGCGATCAAACATCGACCGGGTAGTAACAGTCTTCTTCTCACCATCTGCTGTGAAGGAAAACTGAAAACATCTCCTCTGGTATGTAATGTCATCAGGCACTGCATCACCAAAGAAGAAGGTAGGCTTGGGCAAAACGCTCTGATCTTCCATCACCCATGGACGACTGCTTACCATGATCTTATAGAATTCCTCTCCCTTGAGAGTGATCAGTCGCTGCCTCATCTCATCTCTGTTGAGGGAGTCGCACTCTTCCAGATTTCTCTCAACATACTGGACCTTCTCAAAAGCCTGCTGAACGGCCGGATTAGAAGATCTAGAGGATCGACGAGGTACGCTTGTAGCAGGCTCTTTACCCTTGTTCGCTCTGGAGGAACCACCTGAAAAGGATGGAAAAGAAAAAGATCAAACATCAAAATGACAGAATCTCGCTAAAAAAAAAAAAAATCTGGCGAAATTTTGACATGATGACAGGGCAATTCCGAAGAAAAGGAACTATCCCGAAAGAAATAGAAAGCTTGAAGATGGGCTCAACATCGCTGCGAGCTCCGAAACTCCAAACTTTCGAAACCTAAAAGTCTCCGCAAAATCAGGAAGGGCTCAACATCACTGCGAGCCCCAAGTTCCCAAATTTGCAAAAACTTTCAGGTATGCTATCACATCATGCTACAAATTTAATTTACAAATTAAAGGCATGCATGAACATCTTGGTTTGCGAAAAAAATGCATTATCATGATGAGCAAAAAAAAAAAAAAAAGAAGAAGAAACTCTCTCAAAAAAAAGGGGAGGAAAAAAAAAAGAGAAAAAAAAAAGAAGCAGACTGACCCACAGGCCGTGGCCCACAGGCCACGTGGCCGTATGGCCAGATCCGTACGGATCTGTCCGTACGGCCCACCAAAAAAAAAAAAACAACATGAAAAAAAAAAGAAAAGAAAGAAGAAAAGAAAACACGTGTGAAAAAAAAAGGGGAAAACACGTGGAAAAGAAAAAAAAAGAAGAAAAGAAAAGAAAGAACTTTATTTTTCCTACAATGGAGTTTTCTTGAAAAAAAAAGGGAGAACTTACTTGAAGCCATTGATGGAGAAGAAGAAGAAAACTCTTGAAGATCTTGAAGAAGAAAAGCTTTTGGTCTTGAAGCCCTCTTGAGATTATTGCAAAAGAAAGTAATAAGAGCAAGAGATCCAACCTTCTCCTTGCTTTTATAGAGGAGAGCAAACCAAAGAAGGAAAGAAGAAAGAGGTAAGTGTTACTAATTAGTAACCTTACCAAAAGAAAGAAATTAGAAAGATTCTTTCCCAAAAGAAAGATATCTTGAGGGATTCTCTCCCAAAAAGAAATCAATGAGAGATTTTCTCCTAAAAGATATAATCTATGACAGATTCTTTCCCAAAAGAAAGATATCTTGAGATATCCTATCCCAAAATAAAGGGATCATGAGAGATTCTCTCCAAGTAAAGATATTCTTAGATATTCTCTATCCAAATGAGATATTTTTGGATATTCTTTACAAAAATGACACCATATGAGATCTAAGCCATTTCAAAAGCTTAAGGTCCCATGGGTTAGCCCATATGAGCCAGGTTTGACCACCTAGGCACAAAAAAAAAAAAAAAAAAAAGAAAAAATTTTGGGCTTTTAGTCAAAGAGAAATCCCTCTTACCAAGAGCATACAAAAATGGTTCCATGCCTCTTTTGAGTTGATTGGACCATACAAAAGAAAATTCCAAGCCCCATGAGCTTCCAAAAATCAAACCATCCAGCCTCATCTACCAAATTGAGCCAAAATCTTGAAATTGACATTCCACAAAAATCAAACCAAATCCTGGTCCCCTAACTTGCCACATACAGCCTGTTAGGTCACAAGACCAAAACCAAAAACCAAAACCTGATCCCCTAACTTGCCACATACAGCCTGTTAGGTCACAAGATCAAAACCGAAATTGATCCTCCAACATTCCACATACAGCTTGTTGGGTCACACGATCAAAACCAAACCCGACCCCCTAACCTGCCATATATAGCCTGTTAGGTCACAAGGTTAAAACCCAAATCCACATCCCTGATGTCATCTTCAAAACTTTGCCTCGAGATGGTACGTGATCCCTTTCACTACCATAAAATTCCCCTGGAAGCTCAAAAGGCTACAAATACCAAAAAGAAAGATTGCTCAAAGACTCTTGGTCAAGTCACAGGCTCTCCTTCAAAAATCTCTTCGAGGCACATCGACTACAAAAGTTAAGCAACTCGCCGCTGTACCTCGAGGGGGCATTTGTTGACACCAAAAATGTCACTTTGCCTTTTCAAGATCCAAAGAGCTACATGAAGTCGCAACCTGCCATAAATAGGCAATGCTGCTTCCAAAAATCAAATCTTGTCAGAATCAAACAAAAACTGCAAGATTCTTCCAGACAGCCAAAAGAGGAGTACACAAGAAGTTTCGGGCCATTTCAAAATCATTTGGCCTAACTTCGCTTCTTCGACAGCCGAAAAGGAGCTCTCGGCGGCAAAAGCTCTCCGGGACCATGGTTTCCAAGACAGAGCCTATGGATCATCTTAAAATGACTCCAATAGGTTCCCTGTCAAATTTCAAGTCAATCGGACATCGGTTGACCGCACATCAAACCGCGACATCTTCATCGCGACAAAAAGCAAGTCTACAGGTGATAGGACCCCAAACGGCTTCAAAACTCAAACAAAAGCCTATGGTTGGTCTTATTTATTGCTCAGGAGGCTTCGCACCAAATTTCAGGTCATTCCGACATCGTTTGGCCCAGTTTCAGCTTCTGACGGAAAATCGGCAGCTCTGCGCGACAAAGTCTTCGGCTTTCTCAGGAAATTGGAAACTTTGCAAAATAAAATGCAAGGATTCTCATCAGGTTTCCTACAAAGAAATCAGGCCAATAAATGGTCAAAATGTCAAGGAAAAGTACAGAAGAGAAAAAGAATAAAAAAAAGCAAAAACGGACGCAAAACGGGACACGAAAGGGGGAAAACCCCCCCAGGGTCGCAGACCCCTGCGACCCTGGGCCAGGGTCGCCGGCGACCTTGGACCCCGGGGTCGCCGGGAAAGCCCCGGAAACCCCGGTTTTCGTCGTTTTTTCGCGATTCGAAGGGCCCAGCCTCTGGTACTTTCCAAAATTCATGCTTTTGAGACACCAAGTCCTCTGACATCCGTCCAAAACACGGGTAAATCATCAAAAGTATCGAAGACAGTATTGATCGTCACCCGGTCAACCAAAAAAGTGTGCTTTCCACCCGACCGATCAAGAAATCGACAGGACAGATGGCACCGACCCGCTATTGGCAACAAACACCTGAAATTACATGGTCATCTGATGTCGATCTACATGAAGATCCATCAATGATCATCAACAGAAGAATCCAAAAGACGTGGCACGGCCCGCGACTCTTCAGCTGCTCGGCGACCACTTAATGCGATTAATTGACTAACTTTATTACAGTCATTAATCCATTTCTTTGGACGGCCCAATCAGAAGCAAGCATTCGGGAGTTACAAGTCAAGAGATTCATGGCATTTAACCCATGAAACTCCTCCCATCATGGCGATTAAAGGCGATTAAATGCCCTCAATCTCCTCCGGCCAATCAGAAGCCAAGAAAAAGGAGTTACAAAATAAACAATTCAATTTTGTAACTCCTCCCATTATGCGGCTTAATGACAATAAAAGCCCATAAACCCACCTAAAAGGCTACCTAAAAGCCTATAAATAGGAGGGCTCTCCAAGAAGAAAGGGACATCAGAAACATCAAAGAAAAACGAACATCAACAGACAGCAAGTCAGAAATCCAGAGAAAAGAAAAAGAGAGAAAACTCTGCGGAAGTTCTACACCGGCCACCGCAACAAGGTGACAAAAGTCTCTTGGGGGGTACCCCCCCCCCCAAGGTTCTTGCCTTCTCCTCCTGCCTTCAATGGCTTAGATATGGCTTTTCAGCCCGTCTACTCGGCTTTTTATTGGACATAGGACTTTCCTTTGGTCTTTGTCCTCTAAAAACCTGAGGTTATAGCCAAGCCAAGCGAATCAATAGCATCCTCTGTTCTCATCTGCATGGATGATGGCGAAGCCCACATATGGCTTGCGACCGTCAATCTAAACGAGTCCTCCACAATCTCCTGAGAAGTTAGATCCTCCTTTTCTTGCTTTTCATTGTAGTTTGTATTTTTTCAAAAGAGACAAAAATCACAATTCTTGTCTTTCATTGTTGATAAGGATTGTAAATCGGCTATAAACGCCAAAATCGGCTATAAACGCCAAAAATCGGCTATAAACGCCAAAATCGGCTATAAATGCCAAAAAATCGCCTTTCATGGCAAATCAAGAAAATGTCTCTTTTCTTAAATATATGTGCAATGGAAAACTTGAAAGAAGTTGATTTCCTTTTTTACTTGCGAAGGTTGATCCCCGGATCACCACTTGCAATTCCAAGTAAAATAGAAAATCTGGCACACCCACAAAAAAAAAAAGAAATGTTGATGCACGCCCTTGCCCCCCGGTTACGAAAGGGTCGGACCCGACGGACTCCCACGTCCGCCGACCTCGGTAGAACCAAGCAGGAGCGCGGTCCATCAGTAGGTTTATTGTCATCCACAAAGGTTTGGTTATCCTCTCAATTTCAGATGAAGGATTTGGGTGAGGCCAGCTATATCTTAGGGATCAAGCTTTTGCGTGATTGCAAGAATAAGATGTTAGCCCTATCCCAATCTTCTTACATTGAGAAGATATTGGTCAAGTTTAATATGCATGACTCCAAGAAGGGCCTCCTACCTTCTAGACATGGAGTACCACTGTCTCGAGATCAATGTCCAAAGACATCTGAAGAGATAGAGAGCATGAGGAGAGTTCCATATGCATCCGCTGTTGGAAGCCTCATGTATGCTATGTTATGTACTAGACCAGATATTTGCTTTGCCGTTGGCATGGTTAGCAGATATCAGTCAAACCCTGGACCTATGCATTGGACAGCTGTTAAGCATATATTCAAGTATCTTCGGAGAACGAAAGATTATATGCTAACCTTTCGAGCAGATGATCTAACGCCATTGGCGTATATAGACTCTGATTTCCAATCTGATAGTGATGCCAGAAAGTCTACCTCAGGGTACGTCTTTACTTTGTCAGGAGGGGCTATATCATGGAGAAGTGTCAAGCAATCCTGTATAGCTGATTCTACCATGGAAGCAGAGTATGTGGCGGCATCAGAAGCTGCGAAGGAAGCGGTATGGCTCAGAAAATTCCTGTTGGAATTGGGAGTTGTTCCTGCAGTGCATAAACCGATTGTCATGTACTGCGATAACACTGGTGCTGTAGCACAGTGCAAAGAGCCCAGGAATCACAAGAAAGGCAAGCACATTCAAAGAAAGTACCACTTCATCCGGGAATTCATTCAGGATGGAGAGATAGTGGTGGAGCATATTGCTTCAGCAAATAACTTAGCTGACCCATTCACTAAGACTCTTACAGAGAAAGTTTTCACTTCTCATGTTGAGTCTATGGGTGTTAGGTTAGGAAGCAGAGATCTTTAGTGCAAGTGGGAGTTTGTTGGGATTGGTGTATGCCCTAAAGCCCACTAGCTGCACTTTCATCTTTTGTTACTGAATATTTACTGGTTATTTAATGGAAAGACTCTTTTATGCTTAAACATGTATATATGTATGGTTGTGTCAGGCCCATTGTTTCTAGTAAATGAATTAGGTGTGTAGTCTCTACACACAGATAGGTCTAATTCATGGACAACTGGAAACATCATATTTGTTCATAACTGAAAGATGGAGCTGGGCACTTCATCTTGGTAGAAGTTATAATGAGATACTCTCCTATATAGGGTGACATACCTAAGTCACGAGAGGGCTTTCCCGGATCTATCTCATTAGTGCATGTGTCATGCATTGAACAGGACCATTGTAGGTGTGATCTCTAAAATAGTACTATCACAGAAAAGAGATCAAGTCACCTCATGCTACTAAGTAACCGGTGCTCTTAATCTTGAGCATTTGTGGATGAACTGACGAAGTCAAGTTCTTGTGCTTTAATTCACTATGGGTGAGATTCTTTTTCATGGGTCAACAGCTCTGTGTTTTGGGTACTCAGGACTTGATCAGTTGGGACGTGCAGATGCAATATAGAATCTATGCCATCTGATGATAGAATAATCGTCCCCTTAGAATTATCCGATTAATCATCAAAATCTAAGATCTTAGTATATGGATGTTCCGTATGGATATTGAACTTGTGGGTCGCTCCCTGGATCAAGAGAATGATATTTGAATGATGATTATGTTTAAGGATATGAAGTTCTAAGGTTTAGATGTAATCGGGAAGGTTGATAGTACATATGATAACCTGACTCGATTATGGATGTTACATAGAGGGGCATTCAGGTCATTACACTTAGTAGGTCGAAGACAACCGTCATTTTATGACGAGCTTATTATATTATATATTTGTCCTTGGAGTTCAACCATAACTCTTTAGTGGAATGAGTTAAGGTTAAAATGGTCTTAATGTTGCTATGGGTTTAGCATGGACATTTTAGTCATTTTGGGAGCCAATGGCAAATATGTCTTTTGGTCCCTTCTCTAGTCACTTACCAAGATTGGCATGGTTTCCTAAGATGTTTAGATAACATAAGGATGAATTATTTTAGTGGAAAAATAATTTTGAGTTTAAATTCAAATAGGCCTTTGATGGCATACATGAATTTAACTCTAGATAAATTGTATGTGGGCCATGGTGTGCATTGATATGTGGGACGTCCATAATAGGATTTCCATGGGTAAGGTTTCCAACTTTGAGTAGGACTCTCTACTTGGAAAGTTGGGCTCCTCTTTGGATTAGTATTCCTATGAGTTAGTTTCCTTTTTGGATTAGGAACTTAAAATTAGTAAGTGTTCTACAACTAGGATTACTAATTGTATGGAAAGTTCCTTTTAGTTTCCTTTTCTAATTGGAGTGTTTCTTAAAGGAAATAAGTCTTTCCTTTTTGGACATCAATTAGAATAAAGAGAGATAACTTTATGGGAAAGGTTTCCACAAAAGTTTCTATAAAAGAAACTCATTCCCCTTGGACGTCCAACACTTTGTAGCACACTAAGAGAGCCACACGCCCAGCCCTTTGGAGGTTCTCTTCTTGAGAGAAGAAAGCTTAAGGTCTGAGATTTTCCCTTGGAGAAATACTTCTTAATTCCTAGATTAAGATCCCACCATCTTAGCCAATCAGATTTGGAGGTGAGATAGAGGAGAAGACCAAAGGCAATACTAGTGCAAGAAAATTCCAGCAACTTGTTTGCAAATTGCAAGTCTGAGTTCGGGCCTTTGGATCTATTTTTTCATAGATTTGAAGTCTACAAATCTTCGAGGTAATAGTCTTCTATCATCTCTATTAATTAGACACATGTTGATCATGATTTAATGGAGTTTCTATGCGATTCTTTATGGCTGATTTCCGCTGCATAGTGCAGAAATCAGATTTTTTAAAATCTGTCATGCTTTGCATCAGCCATAGTAGTCTCTTTATGAGAAGTTTCAGATCTGAATCGCGGTTTCCTTCACACATACCATCTCGAGGCAAAGTTTTGAAGATGACATCAGGGATGTGGATTTGGGTTTTGACCTTGTGACCTAACAGGCTGTATGTGGCAGGTTAGGGGGTCGGGTTTGGTTTTGACCGTGTGACCCAACAAGCTGTATGTGGAATGTTGGGGGATCAATTTTGGTTTTGATCTTGTGACCTAACAGGCTGTATGTGGCAAGTTAGGGGATCAGGTTTTGGTTTTTGGTTTTGGTCTTGTGACCTAACAAGATGTATGTGGCAAGTTAGGGGACCAGGATTTGGTTTGATTTTTGTGGAATGTCAATTTCAAGATTTTGGCTCAATTTGGTAGATGAGGCTGGATGGTTTGATTTTTGGAAGCTCATGGGGCTTGGAATTCTCTTTTGTATGGTCGAATCAACTCAAAAGAGGCATGGAACCATTTGTGTATGCTCTTGGTAAGAGGGATTTCTCTTTGACTAAAAGCCCAAAAAAAATTTTTTTTTTTTTTTTTTTTGTGCCTAGGTGGTCAAACCTGGCTCATATGGGCTAACCGATGGGACCTTAAGCTTTTGAAATGGTTTAGATCTCCTATGGTGTCATTTTTGTAAATAATATCCAAAAATATCTCATTTGGATAGAGAATATCTAAGAATATCTTTACTTGGAGAGAATCTCTCATGTTCCCTTTATTTTGGGATAGGATATCTCAAGATAACTTTCTTTTGGGAAAGAATCCCTCATTGATCCTATCTTTTGGGAGAAAATCTCTCATTGATTTCTTTTTGGGAGAGAATCCCTCAAGATATCTTTCTTTTGGGAAAAAATCTTTCTAATCTCTTTCTTTTGGTAAGGTTACTAATTAGTAACATTTACCTCTTTCTTCTTTCCTTCTTTGGTTTGCTCTCTTCTATAAAAGCAAGGAGGAGGTTGGATCTCTTGCTCTTATTGCTTTCTTTTGCAACAAATCCAAGAGGGCTTCAAGACAATGAGTTCTTCTTCTTCAAGATCTTCAAGACTTTTCTTCTTCTTCTCCATCAATCGCTTCAAGTAAGTTCCCTTTTTCAAGAAAACTCCATTGTAGGAAAAATAAAAGTTCTTTCTTTTTTTTTATTTCTTTTCTTCTTTTCTTTTTTTTTTCTTTTCCACATGTTTGCTTCTTCTTTTTTCACACGTTTTTTTTTTTCTTTTCTTCTTTTTGTTTTTTTTTTCTTTTCCACGTGTTTGCTTCTTTTTTTTCACACGTTTTTTTTTTTTTTTGCTTTCTTTTCTTCTTTCTTTTTTTTATGTTTTGTTTTTTTTTTGTGGGCCGTACGGATCTGGCCGTACGACCACGTGGCCTGTGGGCCATCCCCTTTTTTTTTCTTTTTTTTTCTTTTTTTTTGTTTTCTTTCCCCCCTTTTTTTTGAGAAAGTTTTCTTTTTCTTTTCTTTTTTTTTTTTTTAGCAGAGGAAGACTTGATGATGCCTGAGGTTCCAACCGATGAGGTGGTGACGAATCGTGTCGGGGCACCTGAAGAAGAACCGAGGGACTCTGGAGTGAATCCAGAGTCTCCAATTGGTATGACTTCTTTTGCTTTTCTTTTTTTTTTTGTGTCTGTGACTTGGTTTGCTAACACATTTTTCTTGCCAGCTGACTTGCCACAGGATTCCGATGACTTTGAACCATCGATGGACGCAAATGTTGATGATGCTTCCGATGAGTTCATGGAGGAAGAGAGTCTTCCGCCAGTCGTCGAAGAAGGTATTTTGTAGTAATAACCCTGATAATGATTTTCAAACAGGATCATATTCATACCTTTTTGTGTTTCTTTGGCAGGTTTTGAAGTGACAGAGGAGCATCCGTCACTTCCAGAGCAAGGGATGCCAGAGGTTGATCTAGATGTAGAGATTCCTGGGACTAGTTCTGACAATGTTGAAGAGATACCTCGTGCTGAGATTCCTTCCCGAGCAGGAGCAACTTCAACTGGAAAGAGTTCTTTTGTTACTCTTCCAACAGGTGATGACATGAGCAGCCGACCAACGGAGTTGGGCGAATCTTCAACTGGGCCATCTCTTCTTTTTGCGAAGAAGGTGGTGGTGCGAGTTCTGAGCTCTTGGATTGAGACTCTGCTTTCTGGGCACTTAGATGCCGGATTTGGGATGATCCAGCATGTGCGAGAGATTCTTGGTGATGCTGAAGAGGCTGGTCTAGATGTCACAAGTGCCAGGGCGATCGTTGATAGGATCATTGTGCTGCGTGACAGGTGGTTTGAGACCATGGGTTTTCCTGATGACCAGTTCTTCAAGGAGATGTTTTTGGACCCTACGGATAAGGCTCAGTCTAACTTGGATGAGGCTACAGAAAGCAGGAAGCAGGTAGTTTGAGAGAAGAACTTAGAAGAGCTAAACATCATTGGGCTGACATTTGACCTTAACATCCTTGATAGGGAGGTCGATGAGGCCAGGAAACGTCTTGAGCATCTGCAGGCAGAAGTCACTGCCAAGTGGACTGCAATAACAGAGGCTCGTGATAGGGAGAGTGCTCTGATTCGCCGGGTTGTAGATGCCAATCGAGTTCTTAAAAGGAAGTCTGACGAGAACAAACAATGGCGAACTGCTCGAAATAAGCTTCCCGGTGCGAAAGAAGGGTTACAGCTCACCCCAGCATCTCATGGCAAGTTCCTGAAGAAGCGTGCCTTGGAATCCCTGATGGCTGAGGCCAAAAGTTTGCTTAAGGAGCTGAATTCTTGGCTGGAGACCATTTTTTATTGAGCTCCTGTTTTTTTTTTTAAATAGAAACCACCCTTCTCTCTCTTTTTTTTTTTAGTACCACTTGTATTTTTTTGGTACTTTTGTTTTTTTTGTAGTGCTTGTGAACACTTTCTTTTTTTTGGTACCACATGTATTTTTTGGTACTCTTTTTTTTTTGTTATCCCTACGCTCACTTGAATCTTTTTGTGATAAAAGTAATTGTTAAATAGGATGCCTTTTTTTTTCTTTTCCCTACGCTTACCTAAATCTTTTTGTGATAAAGTAATTGCTAAATGGGATTTGATCAAAAGCTTGTCATTTTGTGAAAATCTTTTGTCAAATGATTGTTTTTGCATGGAAGCCAGATTTTTGCTTGTGGCATGGAAGCCAATTTTAGCATGAGAGCCAGTTTTTTTTTTTTTTTTGTGGCATTGATAGCCGGGTTTTTTTTGTTTGAGGCATCTATAGCCAGTTTGTGGCATTTATAGCCGGGTTTGTGGCATTGATAGCCGAGTTTGTGGCATTGATAGCCGGGTTTTCTTTTTAAAGCCAATTTTTTTGTTTGTGGCATTGATAGCCGGTTTGTTTTGTTTTGGTGGCATTGATAGCCGGTTTTGTTTTGTTTTGGTGGCATTGATAGCCGGTTTGTGGCATTTATAGCCTGTTTTGTTTTGGTGGCATTGATAGCCGGTTTGGTTTTCAAAAATGCAAGTATCGGCTAAAAGTCGCCTCCCTGCTGAATGTTCTTGCAAGTATCGATGGAATGTCGCATCCTTGCTCATTCGGTTGCGTGTATCGATGGAATATCGCATCCTCGTGAATTTGGGTGCAAGTATCAATGGAATGTCGCATCCTTGCTTTTCAAAAAAAAATTGTTTTGCGGGTACTGACTTGATGTCGTTTCCCCATGATTTTTGAAATTTGTGGTTTTCTCGAACCTTTGGGTTATGGATATCAACTGAAATGTTGTGTTTCCATGGTTTTTTAGGTTTTTTAGGACCTTTGAAATTTGGGTTGTGGATATCAACTGAAATGTTGCATCCCCACGGTTTTGGATTTTGCAAGTATCGACGAAATGTCGCTTCCCTGCGATTTTGGAAGTGTCGAACGTGGTTCGCATGCTTCCAATTTGTGCGAGTATCGACTAAGCGTCGCTTCCCCGCGGTTTTTTTTTTTAAACCATTTTTTTTGTTTAAAGACACGAGGGCCATAAGTTTTGACCTAAAACCATTTTGGCGGTAAAAGGCAGGGTGGACTAGGGTAGAAATCCCTGAATCCAGATTTTGTTTCAAACCATGAATTTTGGGTTCAAGGGTTGAAAATTTTGGTCAAGTTAGGGAAAGGTTCCTAAACTTGGTTTTTTTTTTTTTGAACAATGAAACGATAAAAGTAAGCATTGTTTAAATTTCTAGAAATTTCAACATTTGATATGAAAATTCTAAAAAAAGGTGGGTTTAGCGAGCGTGTACCTGGAAACCGATTTTGGCCGTACAGGCATTGCTCTTACCCCGTTGGGTAAGTCTTCAAGGGTAGTACCGCTTTAAGAACTTGCTGTTGATGGGCAGCATACATCTGTCACCTTCCATGTTTAGGAGTGTGTATGCGCCGTTGGAGAAAACCTTGTCGATGACTTAGGGTCCCTCCCATTTTGGCTCAAACTTTCCTTTGGACTTGTGAGCGAAGACCATTGGTCTTTTTACCGCAAGAACCAAGTCACCCTTTTTGTAGGCGCGTTGCCTGACCTTTTTGTCGAAAGATCCTGCCATGCGTGCTTGGTAAAGTTTAATGCTTTGTTGAGCTTCGAGCCATCTCTCATCGAGATTGTCCAGCTCATGGAGTCGCAATTTGACATTGCTTTCTTGAGTCATGTCATTTTGCAAGGATACCCTTAAGGAAGGAGTTTGTACATCCAAGGGCACGACAGCTTCGCATCCATAGACCAAGGAGAATGGTGTGCTATGGGTTGGTCCTCGAACGGTGGTTCGATAGGCCCACAAAGCTTCAGACATTTTATCGCTCCAGTCTCTTTTGTGACTAGAGACCATTTTTTTTGAGGATTTTGCAGAGTGTCTTGTTGAAAGCTTCTGCTAATCCATTTGCTACCGGATTGTATGGAGTCGAAGGACAGCTTTGGATTTTGTATTTGTCGTAGAACCTGTAGAATCGATGATCCCAGAATTGTGGTCCGTTATCATGGACGAGTCTTTTGGGTATGCCGAAATGACAAATGATGTTGGTGCGCAGGAACTGAAGGACTGATGAGGTTTTCATTTCGTTGAACGCAAATGCTTCTGACCACTTGGAGAAGTAATCCATAGCGGCAAAGATGAAGCGATGACCTTTGCTCGAAGGGGGAGAAATAGGACCTATGATGTCCATACCCCAGGCTTCGAAAGGCCATGAAATCGCTGTAGGATGCAGGATCTTCTGTTGGAAGGTTTGAAGGTGGTTCCTCCATAATATTTTTGGGGGCTTCCTAGCTCAACGAAGCCTTTTGGGGTTTCAAGGGCATTTCCAGACCAAGGATAGATACAGACGTGTGGCTCAGCTTGGTGGGTGGGATGCCCAACTCTTCGAGAGCCGATGTGGAGATGAGGTTGAGTGCAGAACCTGGGTCGATCTGAACTCTGTGCATAGGCATTTCCTTGATGTACCCTGTGAAGTACATGGGTCGGTTATGCCTGGTTTCGCCAAGTAGGAGGTCGTCCTTTGTGAAGGCGATGGTTGCACTGGCTGCTTTTTTAACCGAGAGGCATTCAATGCATGATCCCTCAGTTTTCTTCTTTTCTCCCTTTAAGGAAGCTTCTGAGTTTTTGACCCGGTAATCCATTTCAATTTGGAGGAGTTGCAGGGCATGTTTGTCGACATCCTCATTCGGCTTTTGTAATTCTGAGATGAGATTATCACGAGTGTGCGGAGACATTCGCAACAAATCTAGGATGTGCAGACGTGCAGGTATGTGCTTGAAGTGTTCAATCAAGTCATACTTGAAAGCCTCCTTAGGACCTACATGTTCATCATTGTTGCCACTAGGGGCGCTTACAACATCTTTTCCTGAAGGATTTACATATGTAAAGGAAGATTGGTTGTAATTTTTGTGGTAGTCCCGGCCAGAGCGGGTGCCTCTACCAACTTCGAGAGCTTCTTGAGAAGGGTCTTCGTTTGGAAGATTGTCTTCAGGATCAAGAGGCTGTTGTTTTTCATTTGCTGAGGATGTATCAACAGCGGAGTTGCCATCCTCAGTGATTGTGTTGCACGGAGCATTTTCCGGGAACAAGTCCTGAACAGCATCCAGCATCCTTTCTTCTTCATTGACTAATTCATCGTCCCAAGCATCAACAGCTGGGAATTCTTCAGTCAGGAAGGGTGTGAACTTTGAAGTCACAGTCTCAGGAGAAGAAACCTGAGAGGGTGTCATCTCAGTGAAAGTCACGTGAGATGAGGTGGCTCCAGAAGATACATTGCTAGGCATCGCCGGAGTGTAAGTGCTCTCATTAGACGATGCTTCGGAAGAGCTATAATCCCGAATTATCACATTACAGGAAGCTCTGACGGGAGATGTCGCCTGATCGGAGTCAGACTCATCCTCGGATGTAAGAGGATCGTCTATCCAGCAATTTTCTCCATTTTCAGGAGTTAAGGGAGGATGTACCTGATGGTCGTCAGGGACTTCAGGCTCTGGATTGCGACGAGGCCCGTTGACGCGGTCTTGCTCTTGTTCTAGAGCGAGATGCTGCAAGATCCTTGCATATTCTTCAAGATCAGGCATGGGAGCCAAATCTTCTTCTTCATCAACTCTTTGTGGCTCAACATGGTTGATTTCCACTGGAGCAATGAGAGGTGCTGGGTTAGCAGCATTTTCTTGTACAGCCTCTTGGTCTTCTCCATCATCAGACCAGGATCCTTGTGGCTGTAAAGGGTTATACCAGATTACTGGCATAAGATGAGACTCAGGAACCCATTCTTCATCGGAGAGATATTCTCCTGTTTCAAGGGACTCCTCCCACTCGTCTGTGTAGTTGGATTCGAATCCATTATTGGTGTCGCTGGACTCGTATCCATCAAAGGAGAATCCAACTACCGAATTGCAAGAGTATGATAGCTCCTGCGTGGCTTCTTTGAATTGAGGTGGCATGAAATCACTGAGAGTGAATTTTCTTACCCCCTTTGAAGTCTCTGGAAGGGATGTTTTTGTTGCCTCCAGCGAAGCGGTAGAGGAAGCCTCTGCCTTTTCTTTGACTTCTTGTTTTGGTTGGGTGTACTCTTGCCGTTTAAGCTTGAGGAGATGCTTCCTAGCCTGCCTTCGCTGTTGAGCTGTAGGCTTTGTTTTCACGACCTCCCAATTTTCATCTTTCAGGAGATCAGGATGTACCCATATGGGTTGTCCTCTGGTGTCGGGTAAGGAACCAGTTCCTCGGATGCTTGGATTGAGTTTATCACCTTGAAGGAAGTAGTGATCTTCTTCTTCGGTGATTTTGATGTTTGTCCACATGTCACCATGTTGACGGAGGCAGACCCATAGTTTTTGTCAAAGGTGATGACTCCGTTTTTCCACATCTTGTTTATTTTCTCCCTCACAACGAAGCATTGATTGAGAGGATGCGAGATCATCTGGTGGTATGGACAGTACCGAGGATCGTTGGTTTTGCCAACATCGCCCGATCTTTTTGGTTCCGGCAAGGTGAGCTTGCCGTTTGCCACAAGAGCCCCGAAGATTTCATCAACATCTTCATCAAATGGGTATTTCTTCTCTACTCGTTCTTTGAAGGCATCTGAGAGTTCAGGTCTCTTACCAGCAGCTTTGTTTTCAGCTTTCTTTGGTGGCTGAGGAGCTGACTTGGTCTGCACATTGAGGACCTCTTTCTTCTTTGGTTTTGAGGTTGCAATGGCGGTTGGCTCTTTTCTTGATGATTTCTGACTATTGAGGTCTTTAATCACCGTTTCAGCTTCCATGGAAGCTTCTAGGAGTTCTCCCATGTTTTTTGATTTGTTGCTGATGATCATGGAGCGGATTCTAGCTCTCATGTTATTTCGGCAGATGTCGACTACCGACGCTTGTGGCAGTACATCAGAGCATTTGTATGTCATTGCTTTCCACTTATGAATGAAGTCATATGTTGACTCATTCTCCCCCTGCTTTAAGCTGCACAGCTGAGCCATAGTAGCGGGATAATCCTCACCTTTGAAGTGAGTCAGGAAGCGTGTCTCTAGCATGGCCCAGTTTTGGATTGAGTCCTCTGGCAGAGTGGAGTACCAATCGAAGGCCATACCTTTTAGGGTACTTGCAAAGAGGCGGATCTTGAGTGCATCTTGATCCGCGATAGCTCCCGTCAGGATCTTGAAGTGGATGACGTGCTGTCTGGCTGATCCTTTCCCCGTATATGTTTGGAGAGTCATGTTGCTTGAATTTGGTGGGGAATGGGACCGAGTCCGTCCATAAGGGATATGGTGGCTTGATCCCATGCTCCTTGAGTATATCCTCTTCTTTTGTTTTGGCGAGGATAGTGTCTACGTCCTTTTTGGTAAGGGCGCGTGACTCATTTTCTTCTCCATTTACCTCATTGTCTTGATGATTCGGAGGAGGTTCATTGTTCGCCTGATTTTGGAAGGCGAAGAGAAGGTTTTCCATCAGAGTTTCAATCCTCTGTTGGCCTTGTTCCAACTGCTGGATGCGGGTGATCGCATCATCTAGAGGTGGATTGCGGGGTGGTGGCTCAGAATTTGTAGCCAAGACGTTCATCCTTCGTGATTCGAACGAAGAAGCCGTCCTGGTGACTGAGCTGGGGCTCATTCTTTTTGAAGAAGGGCTTGAGGAAGGATCACTCTGCCGTCCTTTGCTTGAAAGAGCAGGGGATTCTTCTGAATGTCTTCTTGTCCTGGAGACGCTGCGGGTCATCGGACGTGGGACATGGATTTTTGTTGCTGACTTTTGGCGCCTTCTGGTTTTTCCAACCATATGGACGACAGCAACTTGGTTGGGTCTATCTTTTTCGACCCATTTGGGAGAGACTTGAAGTGTAGGAAGCTGGGTCCTTTGCTTCTCTAGTCTCTTTTGTCTATACGACGCGCGGCGGCGTATGCGACGAGCAATTTGAGCTTCGGTCAGCTCTGGCTGGGCTTTGACGATGAAGGATGTGCTCCCTCGGGCGCAGCAGCCGAGCCTGTCTTCTTTGCAGCTGGGCAAGGACAGGATGCGAACCCTGTCATTCGCCTGTTGTAGCGAAGCTTTGAATTTTTGGAGTTCGGCCCCTGTAGAGATGAAGGGTCGAACTGCAGGTTTGTAGGCCTTAGCAGGTGCTTGTAGAGGCCTTGTGATGCATGATCTGATTTTGGGCTTGTAGGAACAAGCCGGCTCATGCTGGTTTGACTTGGGAGTCAGGTTGGAGATGGGTCTCTCCTCTTTCATGTAAGCAAGAGGGTAGAACTGGTTCTCCTTGAGTGGGGCCAGGAATGCTGGCTTGGTAGATGTTTGGGACCTTCTTTGTTTTGGTGAAGGTCTTGGGGACCAAGTCTTGGGATAGACCTGGTCGTTTGCTGGTCGAGGCTTCGTGGGGCTGCCACGGGCTTCGGGCCTTCTGGTGCTCGCCTTTGGTGTCACGGTAGTGGGAAGTGGGAATGGTCCCAGCGTCCCAAAGACGATAGTCCGGGGAGTCGAGGTCGACCCGGAGTTCAGAGAGTTGCCAAGGGAGTTGATGCTTCGGAAGCTGATGGGGCGCTTGTAGGTGCGCGTAGTTTGCTTCGTTGAAGCATGACTTGGTGCTTGTTCTCATCAAAAGTAATGGTAAGCGATGCTGCCATTGTTAGTTTTTTTCGAAAATTTCTGAAACAGGACTACACCCATTAGTAATCACAAGAATATAATGATTATAAATGGGAAGTTCTATGGTTTCGTCTTTTCAAATTGCTCGAGGAAAATGACCCAAGCAATATGAAGAAGGCAAAATGCCATAGAGGGTACAATTGTTCTGATCACAGGTATGGTAAGCCCAGAATGAGCATTCCAGTGACTGCTAGAAGCAATTGTGAACTTAAATTCGACTTATCGAGAAGCAGAGCTTGCTCGAGGTAAGAAGAATATAAAGTTGGAGTTACAAATGTGCCGGTCGCAATACAGTAGGCCCTGAAAGGGCGTACTAGTACCGCTAGACACAAATGTTTTGAGACCGCATCCATGAGATGAGATTCTCTGTTTTGAAAGGTCAAGATTGGATTCATCAAAGAGAGCAGATGGTATTCCGATCTGAACACGGGCTCAGCGATTTCCGCGAGCGCCAGTGCTCAAAAAGAAATGAACCATAATTTCTCGGATCTGAATCCAAAAATGACGAGTTTTTTTTTTTTTTTTTTGAAAAGCCAATATCGGGTTCATCAAAGAGAGCAAAAGGCACTCCAATCTGAACACGGGCTCAGCGATTTCCGCGAGCGCCAGTGCTCAGAAAGGAAAAGACCAAGATTTCTCCAATCTAAACCCCAAAATGACTGAAGTTTTTTTTTTGAAAATTTTTTTTAAAAAAAAATCTTTTTTTGATTTATTTTTTTTTTAAGATTTTTTTTTGAAAAATTTTTTATTTTTTTTATTTTTTTATTTTTTATTTTAGAATTTTTATTTTTAAAAATTTTATTTTTGAAAATATTTATTTAAAAGACGAGAGAGTACAGATAGGCCTCCTAACCCGGTCTTATGAAATCTTAATTGATAGAATTGCCCCCAGGTAAGGGTAGGATTACTTAATGAACCCGTTTGGAGGACCCTTGCCTATAACAGTCAAGCTGTCTCCACACTCCGGACAAGGCTTTTCTTGAATCAACCATGATCAAAGAACGCAGTTGGTTTAACCTTAGTGGTCTATGTCTTTTTTTTTTATTTTTTATTTTTACCTTTAATGAACTCATCGAAGAG
The DNA here is from genome assembly GCA_012931725.1 of Litsea cubeba. Lineage (NCBI taxonomy): Eukaryota > Viridiplantae > Streptophyta > Magnoliopsida > Laurales > Lauraceae > Litsea > Litsea cubeba. The sequence goes on from CM022946.1 coordinate 107,606,714, forward strand.
AAACGATGGCCCAAAACCTTAGTCGAACAGGCTCAACATTTCTGCAAGCGCGATGAACGATAGGAACGGATCAAGGTTTCTCAATTTTGAATTCAAAATGAAAAATGTGATTTTATATATATATATATATTTAGATCTTTAATGAACTCATCGAAGAGAAACGATGGCCCAAAACCTTAGTCGAACAGGCTCAACATTTCTGCAAGCGTGATGAACGATAGGAACGGATCAAGGTTTCTCAATTTTGAATTCAAAATGAAAAATCTGATTTTATATATATATATATTTAGATCTTTAATGAACTCATCGAAGAGAAACGATGGCCCAAAACCTTAGTCGAACAGGCTCAACATTTCTGCAAGCGCGATGAACGATAGGAACGGATCAAGGTTTCTCAATTTTGAATTCAAAATGAAAAATCTGATTTTTTATATATAAATATATATATTTTTTTAGATCTTTAATGAACTCATCGAAGAGAAACGATGGCCCAAAACCTTAGTCGAACAGGCTCAACATTTCTGCAAGCGCGATGAACGATAGGAACGGATCAAGGTTTCTCAATTTTGAGTTCAAAATGAAAAATCTAATTTTATATATATATATTTTTTAGATCTTTAATGAACTCATCGAAGAGAAACGATGGCCCTAAACCTTAGTCGAACAGGCTCAACATTTCTGCAAGTGCGATGAACGATAAGAACGGATCAAGGTTTCTCAATTTTGAATTCAAAATGAAAAATCTGATTTATATATATATATATATTTTAGATCTTTAATGAACTCATCGAAGAGAAACGATGGCCCAAAACCTTAGTCGAACAGGCTCAACATTTCTGCAAGCACGATGAACGATAGGAACGGATTAAGGTTTCTCAATTTTGAATTCAAAATGAAAAATCTGATTTTATATATATATATATTAGATCTTTAATGAACTCATCGAAGAGAAACGATGGCCCAAAACCTTAGTCGAACAGGCTCAACATTTCTGCAAGCGCGATGAACGATAGGAACGGATCAAGGTTTCTCAATTTTGAATTCAAAATGAAAAATCTGATTTTTTGTTTATTTATATTTTTTTTTTTGAAAAGAGAAAAAGTGGAAATAAATTCAAAGAATTAGAAATTTCCAAAAAATCTCATCTCATTTTTTAGATGCGGAATCCAACATGGCCACCAATTAGAAAGTAGCCAAGGAATCGAGAAAAGAAATATAAGCATAGAGCAAAAGATATGATATGCAAATATTTTATTTCTAACATCGTGTTCTCAAATGAACGGGTCCCACCGGGTGTGCCAGCTTGATGAACCGCACTCCTGGCGCCTGGTCCAACCGAGGTCGGCGGACGTGGGAGTCCGTTGGGTCCGACCCTTTCGTAACCAGGGGGCAAGGGGCGTGCATCAACATTTCTTTGTGTGGGTGTGCCAGATTTTCTATTTTTACTTGGAATTGCAAGTGGTGATCCGGAGATCAACCTTCGCAAGTAAAAAGGAAATCAACTTCTTTCAAGTTTTCCATTGCACATATATTTAAGAAAAGAGACATTTTCTTGATTTGCCGTGAAAGGCGATTTTTTTGGGCATTTATAGCCGATTTTGGCGTTTATAGCCGTTTTACAATTCTTATCAATAATGAAAGACAAGAGTTGTGATTTTTTGTCTCTTTAAAAAAATTACAAACTACAATGAAAAGCAAGAAAAGGAGGGTCTAACTTCTCAGGAGATTATGGGGGACCCGTTCAGATTGACGGTCGCAAGCCATATGTGGACTTCGCCGTCATCCATGCAGATGAGAACAGAGGATGCTATTGATTCGCTTGGCTTGGCTATAACCTCAGGTTTTTAGAGGACAAAGACCAAAAGGAGGTCCTATGTCCAATAAAAAGCCGAGTAGACGGGCTGAAAAGCCATGTCTAAGCCATTGGAGGCAGAAGGAGAAGACAAGGACCTTGGGGGGGTACCCCCCAAGGGACTTTTGTCACCTTGTAGCGGTGGTCGGTGTAGGATTTCCGCAGAGTTTTCTCTCTTAGATTTATGACGCCTTTTTCTGTCTGAGTTTCCGGATTTTCTGCAGTCTGTTGTCTGTGTGTTTGTGATTGTCCTTTTCTTCTTCGAGAGCTCTCCTATTTATAGGCTTTTAGGTAGCCATTTAGGAGGGTTTATGAGCCTTAATTGTCATAAAACTACATAAAGGGAGGAGTTACAAGATTGAATTCTTTATTTTGTAACTCCTTTTTCTTGGCTTCTGATTGGCAGGAGGAGATTGAGGGCATTTAATCGCCTTTAATCGCCATGATGGGAGGAGTTTCATGGGTTAAATGCCATGAATCTCTTGACTTGTAACTCTCAGATGCTTGCTTCTGATTGGCCCGTCCAAAGAAATGGATTAATGACTGTAATAAAGCTAGTCAATTAATCGCATTAAGTGGTCGCCGAGCAGTTGAAGAGTCACGGGCCGTGCCGCGTCTTTTGGGATTCTTCTGGCGGTGATCATTGATGGATCTTCATGTAGATCGACATCGGATGACCATGACTTCAGGTGTTAGTTGCCAACAGTGGGTCGGTACCATCTGTCCTGTCGATTTCTCGATCGGTCGGGTAGAAAGCACACTTTTTTTTGGTTGACCGGGTGGCGATCAATGTTGTTTTCGATACTCTTGATGATTAACCCATGTTTTTGACGGATGTCAGAGGATTTGGTGTCTCAAAAGTATGAATTTTGGAAAATACCAGAGGCCGGATGCTTCGAATCGCGAAAAAAAAGGCGAATACCGGGGTTTCCGGGGCCTTCCCGGAGATCCCGGGCCCTGGGGTCGCCGGCGACCCTGGGGGGTTTTTTCCCCCTTCTGTCCCGTTTTGTGTCCGTTTTTGCTGTTTTTCGATTCTTTTTTCTTCTGTATTTTTCCTTGACATTTTTTATCATTTATTGGCCTGATTTCCCTGTAGAAAACTTGATGAGAATCCTTGCATTTTGGTTTGCAAAGTTTCTAATTTTCCGAGAAAGCCGAAGACTTTGTCACGCAGAGCTGCCGATTTTTCGTCAGAAGCTGAAACTGGGTCAAACAATGTCGGAATGACCTGAAATTTGATGTGAAGCCTCATGAGCAATAAATAAGACCAACCATAGGCTTTTTTTTTTAGTTTTGAAGCCGTTTTGGGTCCTATCACCAGTAGACTTGCTTTTGTCGCGATGAAGACGTCGCGGTTTGATGTGCGGTCAACCAATGTCCGATTGACTTGAAATTTGACAGGGAACCTATTGGAGTCATTTTAAGATGATCCATAAGCTCTGTCTTGGAAACCATGGTCCTGGAGAGCTTCGCCGCCGAGAGGCCTGATTTGGCTTCCGAGCGTCAAACTATGGTCAAATGTTGTCGAAATGACCTGAAGTTTGACGTGTAGCCCTTTGTAAGCATTTTGGAGCCGTCCATTTGCTCTATCTGATGAGTGATGGCCTCGGTGGTTCTCGCGGCCGAGAGGCTTGATTTAGTTGTTCGAGGGTTGATGTAGGGTCAAACGTTGTCGGTTTGACTCGGAACTTGACGTGGAGCCTTTTGGATGTATTTTGAGACCATCCATCGACTCTGATCGAAGATTTGGTGTCTCCGATGCTTTCGCCGCCGGGAGCTCCTTTTCAGTTGCCGGAGAAGTGAAGTTAGGCCAAATGATTTTGAAATGGCCCGAAACTTCTTGTGTACTCCTCTTTTGGCTATCTTGAAGGATCTTACAGTTTTTGTTTGATTCTGACAAGATTTGATTTTTTGGAAGTAGCATTGCCTATTTATGGCAGGTTGCGACTTCATGTAGCTCTTTGGATCTTTGAAGAGGCACAGTGACATTTTTGGTGTCAACAATAATGTACTTTTCTCCAATACAAAACCCTAGAGAAGATTTGTGAGAGATCCATCATCACCTAAGGCGTCTAGTTACTGTGCTGAAGATCAATCTTTTGTTTTTCGTTCCATCTACTCTTCTGAAGTAGAGACATCTTGAAGGTGACTTCAAGGTGTTTGTTTCAAGCGTGGTGAAGGTGTATGGTGAGAAGTCGGCAAGATAGCGCAGTCCTTAGGTTGAGTTGCAACTGGGAAAGGGTTGTGAGTCTTTTCTTGTAACTTTCGATTTATTTTATTTATTGGTTGTTTGTTGGCATAGACGATAAGGCCCATGGTTTTTTTTTTCCGAGTAGGGTTTTACATGTATACATCGTGCATCATTGTCTCTTTGTGGCTGAATGCTTTTAATCTGAATTAGGGTTAATTTCTAAATTAATCATGTGTTTTGAAATTCTATTAGGAATATTGTTATTGGGACCTAAGCTTGTGTTAAGGCCGGTTTTTCAATTGGTATCAGAGAGGGTTGCACTAATTTGTTGTGTGATCTATTTAACACTATTCTCTAATGGATTTCAATAGAGAAGGAAGGTCTACAAACAAGCCCCCTCTCTTTCACGGAACCAATTATGCTTACTAGAAAGTAAGGATGATTGCCTTTCTTAGGGCTATAGACAATCAAGTCTAGGATATTGTTATGGAGGGATATGCTGATCCCACCATGATTGTAGATGGGCAAACTGTAAAGAAACCTAAAGCTCAATGGTCTGATCCTGTAAAGACTAAGTCTAATTGCAACAATAAGGCTATAAATGCTATTTACAATGGAATTACCCTAGCAAAATTCCATAGAATTTCTACGTGTCCAAATGCCAAGGCAACTTGGGATTTGCTTCAAGCTGTTCATGAGGGAACGGACACAGTGAAAAAAACAAAACTTCATAATCTGACCACCGTTTTTGAGACGATCAGAATGAAGGATTCAGAAACTTTTGATGAATTCAATACTAAACTGAGTAAGATTGTGAATTCGTGTTTCAATATGGGAGAACCCATTCCTCAACCAAAGACTGTCAAGAAAATCTTGAGGTCACTCTCAGAACGTTTTTATCCAAAAGTGGTTGCCATAGAAGAGCATCAGGACTTGAATTCCCTTTTTGTAGAAAAACTTGTTAGTAACCTGTAAACCTTTGAGGAAAATCATTGCCAAATAAAAAAGGGGAATGACATAGTTCTTGTGTCTTCTAACTCAGTGGATGAAACTGAAAATAGTGGATCTGGTAGTGACCTTGATGATGCAAAATTTGAAGCTTACTTTGCTATAAAATTTAAGAAAATGTGGGAAAAAATACAGGTTTTTACCAAAAAGGATTCTTTGAATCTCAAGGCACCTTCAAAAGGAAAATTTGTACTTAAAACTGAAAATAATCAATCTAAGGGTACACCGAAGCTAGTTCAATGCTTTGAATGCCCAGGATATGGTCACACTGTTGCCAAGTGTGCCAATTGTAAAGAAAAGAGCAAGTGCAATGCTTTAAACATTGCTTGGAATGAGGAATCTGATGAAGAAGTTTCTGAACCCGATTCACCTAAAAGTGACTCCAGGACATTTGTTGCTTTCATAGCACTCTCTAACACTCCTTCTGTGCAGGAATCTAAGTCAGATGATGACTTGGATATTAATGAATTTTCTGATGGAGAATAGGATGGTGATGAAGACTATCAAAAACTATTTCAAGATTCTGTCAGGAGGTCGAAAATAAGTGAAAAAAGGGCCTTGAAACTAAAGGCAATGGAAGAAAAGAATACCTCACTGCAAGCGACATTGATAGAATCTCTATCTAAGGTAAGTCAGTTGGAAGATCAACGCACCATCTTGTCTAATAAGTTAATTATTGCAGGATAAGAGAATGATCGTTTGAAACAACAATCGCAAAAGGTTGAATCTGACTTGGTGAACTTGCGAAAAGAGCTGAACTCATGCAAATCTGAAAAAGAGAACTTTGCTGGAAAATTGAAGATGCCTCTTGCATAACTGGACTTGGCCAAAAAGCTTCAATCAATCGAATGAATACCGGATCAATGAAGCTAAACGAAATTCTGGGATGCAAAAGTCTGTTTCTTCAAAAACGGGTTTTGGTTATGTTCATGGAGCTTCCTCATTAAAGGACAAAGGTAAGTCTACTTTTGTTCAAGGACCTACTATGACTGCAATGATCCAATTTATTCAAATGCTACACACCCGAACAACAATTATCGAAGATATGTGTCCAAACCCAACTTTGTTCCCATATGTCATTTCTGTGGGATTAAAGAGCACGTGCGACCACACTATAATAAAATGAGAAATCATCAAAGAAATCAGCGAAGGAAGCAATACTCTTCTCCTCAACAAGTCAGGACTAAGACCATCTAGGTCCGTGAATCTGACTTCACTGTAATGTAGTCTTCACTACACTCAGTGCAAAAGAATTGGATGTGTGGTACTTGGACAGCGGTTGTTCTAGGCATATGACAGGGAACAAAGCATTGTTCATCTCTCTTGAAGACAATAGTGGTGGAAGTGTTCGGTTCAGAGATGGATGTAAGGCAAAAGTCATTGGAAAAGGTACAATCTCCATTCCTGGTAAGACCGAGAAATGTTTATTTGGTTGATGGGCTAAAAACAAATCTTCTTAGCATTAGCCAACTATGTGATAACAATCATGAAGTTCATTTTTCTGTTAATGAGTGCATCATCGTTGATAAAAAAAAGGAAAAAACTATGCTCCATGGTAAAAGGAACCCTGACAACTGTTATTTGGTGTCCACAGAAAATGACATGTCATGTAATTCTGCAATGATAAGTGATATTGATCTGTGGCATCAAAGGTTGGGTCATGTTAACCACAAAGACTTGGAAAGATTATCAAAACTTGAACTAGTTTGTGGGCTGCCCAAACTCCAAAAGGCCCTAAATAGTGTTTGTGGCCCATGTCCGGTTGGCAAAATAGAGCTCCTCATAAGAAAACTGACTCTCTTACCACCAAGAGACCCTTAGAGTTGTTACACATGGATCTTATGGGACCCACTAAGTTTGAAAGTATTGGCGGTAAAAAAATACGTTTTCTAACCGTTGATGATTTTTCTAGATTAACTTGGGTCCGATTCTTGCATGATAAGTTAGAGACTTTTACTGTCTTTAGTGACTTGTGGTCTTTGCTTATTGCAGACAAGGGACAAGAATTCGAAGGAGTTTCTCGTATACGCTCAGATCATGGAACTGAATTTCAAAATTCAGACTTCTCTTCTTTTTGCACTCAACATGGCATTAAACATGAATTCTCTGCACCAAAAACACCACAACAAAATAGAGTGGTTGAACGAAAAAATCGTGTGCTTCAAGAGATGGCACGGGTTATGTTGCATAGCAAAAACTTACCCCAACGGTTTTGGGCTGAAGCCGTAAACACCACTGTTTATGTTATTAACTGTGTTTATCTACAGCCTGGCATAAACACCACTCCATATGAGATATGGACAGGAGTTAAGCCAAACATCAAATATTTCAGAACTTTTGGCGGCAAGTGTAACATCCTAAGGGATCGAGAACACTTAACTAAGTTTGACTCCAAAAGTGACGAAGGAATCTTCCTTAGTTACTCCTTGTCTAGTAAAGCCTATAGGGTTTTTCATCTCAAAAACTCTGTGGTCATGGAGTCCATAAATGTGGTTGTGGATGATGCAGGAACGTCTGATTATTTTTCTTATGATGACGATGGCATGACATTTTCTCCTTCTAAATAGGTCATGATCAAAGATATGGACAGTCCACATGAACCTGAATCTGAAAATGAAAAAACGAAAGAAACTGCTACAAATGAAGAAGATGTAGATCCAAAGACACCATCTTCTGAACTCATTGTTCCTGACATCATAAGATGTTTCAAGGAGAAGAGTGCATCAAAAGTCTCAACTTCCGCATCCAAAGTCAAGCAAAATTCACCTACCATTCAAACTCTTGAAAATGATGCTTCACCATCGTTCGTTCATCCAAGATTTCAAAGGGGACAAATTCTGAAAGATCATCCACTCGATATTGTCATTGGTGAAGTCACAGCACCATTGAAAACTAGGAAACACGTACGCGACGAGGTAAGTCATTTATGTTATGTTTCTGTGATAGAACCTAAAAATGTTAAATATGCTCTAATTGATGATAGCTGGATTAATGCTATGCATGAGGAAATGGCTCAATTTTAAAGAAATCATGTTTGGAAGCTTGTTCCTACACCCTATCACACAAATGTCATCGGTACAAAATGGATATTTAAAAATAAAACCGATGAGTTGGGTCAAGTGATACATAACAAAGCTCATCTAGTTGGTCAGGGGTATACTCAAGTTGAGGGTATAGATTTTGATGAAACATTTGCCCATGTCGCTAGACCTGAGTCAGTCCGACTGTTGTTTGCTATTACATGTTTTTTAAAAATCAAATTATTTCAAATGGATGTGAGAATTGCTTTTCTGAATGGGTTCTTAAATGAGGAAGTCCATGTAGAACAACCAAAGTGATTTCAAGATCCCCATTTCCCGGATCATGTTTTCAAGTTGAGAAAAGTTTTTTACGTCTGAAACAAGCACCTAGAGCTTGGTATGAGAGATTGACAGTAATTCTGATTGAGCATGGTTTTCAAAGAGGCAGTGTAGACAAGACTTTGCTCACAAAGCAAAGCAAAGCAAGACAAGAAGAACATTCTTATTGCACAGGTCTATGTAGATGGCATTGTTTTCGGTTTGACTTCTAAACTTTTGTCTGATAAATTTTCTTGAAGGATGGCTCGAGTGTTTGAAATGATGGTTGGTGAACTTTCGTTCTTTTTGGGCCTACAAATCAAATAGACTGATTCTAAAATCTTCATCTCCCAACCAAAATATGCTCGAGAATTACTAAAGAAATTTGGAATGACATCCTCAAAACACTCGAGGACACCCATGAGCACAACTACTAAATCAATCTCGATATTGATGGAAAAGACATCAATGAAACACTCTACAGGAGTATGATAGGTAGTCTTCTCTATCTTACTGCCAGTCATCCTGATATTTCTTACAGTGTGGGAGTTTGCGTGAGATATCAGTCCAGACCTAAAGAGTCTCATGTTCAAGCAGTTAAAAGAATGCTGAAGTATGTAAGTGGTACTGTTGGGTACGACATTTGGCTGTCAAAAGATACCAACACTACCATTATTGGTTTTTCTAATGCTGATTGGGTCGGGTTCATAAGTGATCGGAAAAGCATCTCCGGTGGCTGTTTCTATGTTGGAAATAATTTGGTGGCCTAGCATAGTAAAATGCAGACTTCGACATCCTTGTCGACTACTAAAGCTGAATATTTAGTTGATGGAAGTTGCTGTACTCAGCTCCTAGGGATGAAACAGATGATGACAGATTACGAAATTGAGCAAGAAACAATGTTTGTGTTTTGTGACAATCAGAGTGCAATCGACATTTCCAAATATCTGGTTCAACACTCCCGAACCAAACACGTAGACATTAGGCATCAATTCATTCGTGATCTAGTTCAGGAGAAAATCATATCTTTGCATCACATTCCTAATGAAAATCAATTAGCGGACAGTTTCACAAAACTATTGGATGCAACTCGGTTTGAGTCCCTACGTAAATCTCTAGGGATCTCTCTCATTCCCTAAACTCCATTAATTTTCCTTTATTTAATTGCACATGCACCTTTCACATGACCAAGTCTGTTTGATCTTATTTGGTTGCACTGCACGGATTTTTTTTATTCTCTCACAGCACTCTCCACCTTTATTCTTTGAGAGACGTCACGGTAATCATGTTGAACAGAAGGATCAGGGCTACCTAAGAATATGTGTGATAGCTTCCACTTGATTGAGAATTTTTGTTTAGAGAAGGCTACCATGTTCATTAGTGTGAAAGTAACCCATGATGGTTCGTTCTTACAAATGAGTATGCCCCCGGAGTCCACTTGTAGGATCTTACACCCCATTGAGTTACCACTTATCCCAAAACCAATTGGTGATAGGAAACGATACAACAATAGTTTAATGGTGAGGGAGAGGGCTCGACCATAATTATGACTGCTTAGGAGCGAGGGTGGATGTTGACCTCAACAATCTCGACCTCAACGGCACACCCACCGCGACTCCTGCTGCGAACTCGCAAAATGCATGTCCCGTGACTCGAACACCCGAACTACTAGGCTCTGATACCACTTGTAGGATCTTACACTCCATTGAGTTACCACTTATCCCAAAACCAATTGGTGATAGGAAACAGTACAATAATAGTTTTATGGTGAGGGCGAGGGCTCGACCACAATTATGACCGCTCAGGAGCGAAGGTGGACAACAATTGCCCAAGATGTTTAGGAATTTCCAAGAAAACAGAATTCTGATGTGGTCACTCGAGCGGACATCACACCCGCTCGAGTGGACCCTCACAGAAGCTCCATCGCTCTATCCACTTCTTTGGCCACTCGAGCTGTGGAACCTAAAGCTTGAATTCTGAAGTCAGAACCTTGGCCGCTCGAGCAGATATGTGCGTGAAGTTGGAAACCAAGCTAGAAACTACTTTTTATTTTCTCTCAAGATGTCTAGTTGAACCATAATCATATCACAACTTTTGAGTAACGAACCAAGGCTTATAAATAGCCATTCGCTCTCTAATATAAAGTACTTCTCTCCAATACAAAACCCTAGAGAAGATTTGTGAGAGATCCATCATCACCCAAGGCTTCTAGTTGCTGTGCTGAAGATCAATATTTGGTTTCTCGTTCCATCTACTCTTCTGAAGTAGAGACATCTTGGAGGTGGCTTCAAGGTGTTTGTTTCAAGCACAGTGAAGGTGTACGGCGAGCAGTCAGCAAGATAGTGCAGGAATTCTTTCTAGTGACTTTCGATTTATTTTAGTACTTGATTGTCTGTTGGCCTAGAAGATAAGGCCCGTGGTTTTTTCCCGAGTAGAGTTTTCCATGTATACATCGTGCGTCATTGTCTCTTCGTGGTTCATTGCTTTCAATCTGAATTAGGTTTAATTTCTAGATTAATCACGTGTTTTGAAATTCTGCTAGGAAATTTGTTTTGGGGACCTAAGCCTGTGTTAAGGCCGATTTTTCACATTTCCACCCAATTATTAGTAGGTTGGGTTTCATGTTGAGTTGATACTTGATGTTTGACTTGCCAACAAGACTCATTGCGCTATGATTCACCAACTTGAGCCAAATTGGGTTGTCCAATACTCCAACCCTGATGATAGACGGGCTGAGTTCATGTCGGGCATATACAAGTTCAACCTGTCCAACCTGACCCAATGCCACCCCTACCCTGAACCTTCCTTGTAAACTCAGACAAACAGGACACTGACTATATCATTCAAGTATGAAGTAGGTAAGTTATTAAGACACTTCTTTTGCCCCCAAGACTTGAACACCTTCTTTAGCACAGTAAGATATGAGATTTCCAAACCTAACTACTTTTATCAACAGACTGTGTTTGTGTTTTAATTTTTAATTTTAAGTTTAACACCGAAAAAGAAAAAATAAATTAAAAAATAAAATTAAAGAGGCATGCCGAGCACGACCAGCATGGAGGCACCGCTCGGCCCAGCCCGCTCTAGGCAAGGCCCGTGACGGGCCGTACAGTGCCAGGGTGAATCCCTGGTGGGCCATGCCAGCCCTTCCCAGCCCATTTGCTTCTAAGTATGTGTGTAAAGATCTACGGTCCCACCAAACCAATTTTCCAGGTCGTCGACCCACATGAATCTAACTATCTCCACATCATATGGACATATAGTACAAATCTCCCATATCTCATCCTCAATCAAGGCTTCAATCTTCGCACCCACTGCGTCTTGTCATTCATCGATCTCGTGTGATTAGTTCTGTATCTGTGTGGGTCTCTAAAACGTTGCGAGGAATGACTTCCGCAATTGTTTCACCAAACGATTCAATTCCAGACTGATCTTCCTCCTCTTCTTCTCATTTCTTCTCCTCGAAACAATTTGGCACACGATCTTCAAGCCCAAAGGAATTTGGCATCTCCTGAGGACTTGACCCAATCCTCGATAGATCAACCTCCTCCATCTTGATTCCTCTTCCTTGATTTGACCTTGAACTTAATTTTCAAGCTCCAAAGAATCTAAAAACACTACATCATCGATATCAGAAAATACCTGATGTTAGTGCATGCTCACAAATTTTGACGGCTATTGCGCAATTTACCTCTGGGTCTAACTATCCTCATCAACGGCTTCCTATCACGACCCGAACCCGAAATTTAATCAATTCAAGTTAACCGGAGTGAAAACCATATTTTACTCCCGCGAATTTTAACGCATAAAACTCACAAGGGATGATAGATTACACATAATGCAGAACATAACTAATATTTACATTGATTTCAAATTCTAATTACAACATGATCATGATTATCACTTGCATATATAAAACAATGCAAGGATCACAGTACGTACATATACACAACTTTCATATCCATTTACAGAATTTACAACAAAATTCTCAAGATATATATGTGTCATTATTTCCATTCCATTAATCCTCCTGGAGGAACCGGAGTGATCTCCTCCGCTGCCGGTCGCACTAGTGGTAGGGGCAGCTGTGCCTGTAATGTCATCATAACACTGGTGAATTTAACAATTCAGCAAAGTATAAACAGTGTTTATGATCATACATGCTACTTGTAAAACAGTAAACAGTAACTGTGACAGTAAAAGTCTTATTATTCGTTGGCAACTAACATAATATCTCCAATTCAAGTCAAGTCAAGTACTATCTTCCTTAAGAGGAAGAACTATCATCTCCCTAAACAAGGAGAAATTACCATCTTCCTTACGGAAGAATAATATGTGGGATTTATCAGTGTCCGGGCCAGGAACTACTGACTCACCACGGAGTTCCGGAACACTCCTCAAATAAACTGCTGCAGACAGTATCAGTTCAGCTCAATGAGCATGTAGAAATCATTATGTAGTGCCAACTCATGTGCAATATAGGTCATTCAATTCAATTACGTATAATGAGCGTTTACGAGTCAACCTTTATAGTTTCAATAATAATGACATTACCAACCAAATGGGTGTAATTCTAAGTGATTTAATGTACATGTGTTATACTCGATAGACATTACAGTTCTTATGGAAACTCGTACATTAAAGTCCCTTAATTAACACCTATTGGAGGTATGATGGTTACAAACAGCCTTGAATAATTCAATAGGCTCTAAATCTTGAATTTCAGACCTAAGGTCTGAAAATGCATCATTTTGGTTAACTATCGGCTCGCTCGTCGGTTGACCTGTCGGTCGACCAAGGTGTACTTTTCGGCGGACCGACGGGTGTCGGTCAGATTGACGGTTCAAAAACCAGAGGCGAATTATCATGTTCATCATACAGCATCGGTTCCTTTTTCGGTTGACCGATGAATGTCGGCTAACCGAACTGGTTCGGTCAGGTATCGGTTTGAAAACCAGAGACGAACATTTCCATGTATTTAACACTGTCGATCAGCTCGTCGGTTAGCCTCCGACAATGTCGACTGACCGAATTCACACAGAACTGCAGAATTCATAAATGAATTATGTTCTCCTCCTACTTCATTCTAACCTGTACAAAAGCTTTGGAACCTCCTGTTCCCTTCTCTCATATCCAACATATAAACATGAGGATAAGACCTCAAGTCCATATACATATCACTCCATCGTTTCCAGCACAACAATTCACATAATCAGAAAGAGATTGAATTCAAATTCATAAAGAACTCAGAGAAACCAGCATGAAAGAGCATAGAATCATATATACTGGTTTATACTTGCCTCTACTCTTTCTTAAACACAAAACCCCTTTTCTTCTTGGGCTTGATTGGTGGGATTCACTCCAATCTCACTCTTCCACCTTCAAGCCTTTTCTTCAAGAAAACCCAAGCACAGGGAGGAAGAAGATGACAGCACACTTTCTCCTTGGTAATTCACTTGTACGATATCCCTTCTCCCAACACTTACTCAATGACTAAGGAGAAGGACAAAGAAGAAGAACCCACTTGCAAAATCCATTGATGATGATCAAGGAACAAAGAAACAAAGAAGATGATGTCTTAAACCCATTTTGCCATGACCATTCCATATGATGAAACAAGGAAGCAAAGGAAACAAGAAGGAAGAAAAAGAAGAACAAGAAAGAAAGAATTAAGAACGAAGAAGGGAACCATTCACTGGGTTGCACAGCAACACACCTGGACAGAAATTAAGTTGCATGTACTCTGTACATGACACATGGTTCAAAATTTACAACTTAACCCCATTCACATTTTACAATTACACTTAAGGTCAAACTAAGACCTCTTTGTTTTATATTAAGTCAAATGAAATTAAGAGTATTATGAAAATTGATGTACTCATAAAAATACACACGTTGGTATCAAATTCCACCCAATTCGACTATTTACACATAAATATATAATTATGAAAAAGTCCTCAAATTCACTAATTGGGGTCAAAAATCAAGTTCATGTCTTCCAAATCATTTCATTAGGTGTAATTCAGTCATCTAAGACTAATTTAAATCACATTGATCAATAATCTCATGTAACTTAATTAATCACACCTTAATCAATGATAATCATGATTAATTAAAGTTAATCTGGCTTAAGTCGGGGTGTAGTATAACATTCCCCTAAACTCTTAGAAACATTCGGTCCTCCGAATGCAAAATCAGTTAGAATCAAGATACGAAATAAAATAAAGTCAATCATAAATTTCACCTGAACGAAGAGCTCTGGATATTTTCGAGCCATTTGCTCTTCTAATTCCCATGTGGCTTCGCTGGTTCCATGATGTGCCCAATGAACCTTGACCCATTTAATTGTTCTTGTACGAAGAACTTGTTCTTTGGTATCAATAATCTCTACTGGCTTCTCAACATATAAGGTATCCGGACGAACTTGAATATCATCATAATTTATGATGTGTGAAGGATCCGCCATATATTTTCGAAGCATCGATACATGAAACACATTATGGATACCTGAAAGTGCTGCTGGAAGGTCTAGGCGGTAAGCCACATTTCCAATTCTGCTCTTAATCTGGAAGGGTCCGATAAATCTTGGTGACAGTTTTCCTTTCTGACCAAATCGGATTGTCCCTTTCATAGGTGAAGCTTTCAAGAATACCCAATCATCAATAGAAAATTCAAGATCACGCCGACGATTGTCAGCGTAGCTTTTCTGCCTTGATCAGGCTATCCTCAATCTCTCTTGTACTTTCTGTATTTTCTCCGCCGTCTCTGCAATCACTGTAGGACCATGAAAACTTCTAATACCAACTTCTTCCCAGCTAACTGGAGTCCTACATCTTCTGCCATATAATGCTTCAAACGGTGCCATATCAATACTGGAATGATAACTGTTGTTATATGCAAATTCGCACAACGCCAAATGTTCATCCCAATCACTTCCAAAACACTGGCACGGAGCAAATCTTCTAGAGTTTGAATTGTTCGTTCAGATTGTCCATCAGTTTGAGGATGATATGAAGTACTAAACCGTAGTTTAGTGCCATGGAATTCTGAAATGCTTGCCAAAATGTAGAAACAAACCGACTGTCTCGGTCTGATACAATCGAAACTGGTGTTCCATGCAGTCTGGTTATTTCTTTGATAAACAACTTTGACATTTCATTAAATCCCATATCCTTTCTAAATGGAAGAAAATGTGCAGACTTCATAAGACGATCCACAATCACCCAGACGGTGTCATGATGTCTTCTGGTCATTGGCAAACCAGATACAAAGTCCATAGTTAAGTGTTCCCATTTCCATCTAGGAATATGTAAAGGATGAAGTAGTCCAGGAGGCTTTTTGTGCTCAAACTTTACACGCTGACAGTTCAAACATGAAGCTACATATCCAACTATTTCTTGTTTCATATTGTGCCACCAAAACCTATCCTTGAGATTCCTATACATTTTAGTTCTTCCTGGATGCATAGAATATCGAGTATGATGTGCTTCAAACATCACCGCTTGCTTCAGATCTTCCTGTGCTGGTACACATAATCTGTTTCGAAAATAGAGAGTACCCTCAACCAGTACAAAATCTGGTCTAGCTGCAATATTGTCTCTGATTCGAATTAAATCAGGATCATCAAACTGTATATTCTTAATTTCTGTAATCAACATAGGTTCAAAGACAGACATTTGTGCAATCAGTGTTCTATCATCTAATATCTCCATATTTGCATCCAGATCTCTGAAGAATTCAAGTATCTTCCATTCACCCACCATGGCTGCTAAGGTAGCTGATTTCCGACTCAAAGCATCAGCTACTACATTACCTTTCCCCGGTACATACGTGCATGGAAAATCATTATCTTTGATTAACTACAGCCAACGGTGTTGCCTCAAATTAATGTCCTTCTGTGTAAACAAGTACTGAAGACTCCTGTGATCATAATGAACTTCAAACATTTCTCCATAGAGATAATGTCTCCATTGCTTCAAAGCAAAGACAACCGCTGTGAGTTCCAAATCATGAGTGGCATAATTCTTTTCATGTTCCTTTAACTGGCGTGATCCATAGGCAATCAGTTTGCCGTTCTGCATCAGCACACATCCCAATCCTACACCAAAGGCATCTGAATAAACCACAAATCCTCCACTTCCTGCGGGCAATGTTAATATTGGGGCTGATATCAATCTCTATTTCAAACTTTGAAAACTAGACTCGCATTCTTCATTCCATATAAATGGAACATTCTTCCGAGTCAATTTAGTTAACGGGGCTGCGATCTTGGAGAAGTCTTTGAAAAATCTTCTATAATAGCCAGCTAACCCCAAGAAACTCCGAACTTCTGGTACAGTCTTTGGACTTTGCCAATTTGTAATAGCTTCAATCTTAGAAGGATCAACAGCTAATCCATCTCTAGTAATGATATCACCCAAAAATGGCACCTGCTGTAACTAGAAATCACACTTCTCTGATTTAGCGAACAACTGGTTATCTCTCAACAGTTGCAATGCTGTTCTCAAATGATGTGAATATTCTTGCTTTAACTTTGAATATATCAGGATGTCATCAATGAAGATAACAACAAACTGGTCTAAATAAGCAGCAAATATTCTATTCATCAGAGCCATAAACACCGCAGGTGCATTTGTTAACCCAAATGGCATGACAAGAAATTCATAATGCCCATATCGGGTCCTGAATGCAGTCTTTTGCACATCTTGATCTCGAACACGAATCTGATGATACCCAGATCGGAGATCAATCTTCGAAAATAGGCTGCACCTTATAGTTGATCAAACAACTCATCAATTCTAGGCAATGGATATTTATTCTTAATCGTCACTTGATTTAATTGCCTATAATCGATACACATGCACATAGTGTCATCCTTCTTCTTGACAAACAATATAGGCGCTCCCCAAGGCGAGACACTCGGTCTAATAAAACCCTTGTCAAGCAAATCCTGTATTTGTTTCTTTAATTCATGCAGTTCGGATGGTGCCATTCTATAAGGTGCCCGAGAAATAGGTGCAGTACCCGGCACAAGCTCGATCGTAAAGTCTACTTCCCTTGCTGGAAGCAGACCTGACACTTCTTTTGGGAATACGTCTGGAAATTCACAGACGACAGGAATACTCATCAAATCCTTCTTTGGCTTCTTTTCCGTAATAAATGCGATGTAGCCTTCACAACCACTTCGCATCATTCGTTCGGCCTTTAACACAGATATAAGTCTTGTATCAAACTTCTTCTACATTCCTTCAAATAAAACACTGGTATTGGCTTCATCTACTTTAAAAGTAATGATTTTGCGGAAACAGTCCAAACAGGCTCTGTACTTCGCAAGCCAATCCATGCCAAATATGACATCAAATTCATTCATGGCCAATATAACTAAGTCTGCTGGCATTAACACATCACCAATTGTCACACTACATTGTGGTATATACAAATCACACACTACTTTCCTTCCTAGTGGTGTAGTTACTGTGAAATCATAGGACAACTGTTTAATTTGGTTTTGCATGTTACAAACAAAGGAAGGTGCAACGAATGAATGAGTAGAACCAGGGTCAAATAATGCACATGCTGGTCTACTATCAACATAAATTACCTTCCATAATATTAGTTACAGCTTCAGCTTGTTCTCTATTTGCAGCATACACTTGACCGGTAACACGAGGCCTATTCTGTTGCTGCTGCTGACGAGGTTTTTGTTGTCTCTGATGTTGTTGTCCTTGACGCTGTTGTTGTGGAGCTCGATTGTTTCTCCTACCATTAGGACACTGAGCCATTTTATGCTCCATCGATCCACAAACCAAACATGCTCCAGTGTTTCTCCAACAAGCTTCAGTTTTATGAGTTTTCCCACATGTCTCACAGACTGGTTTCTGTTCAGAAGTCCTAGCAACATTTTTCTGTTTCTTACCCTTGGATTTATCTCCCTTCTTAAACCAAGGACTAGCACTTCTCTTTGGGCCATCATTTGTTTCCATTTCTTCTCTATGTACTTCTTATGCAGTATATGCTTTATCTACTACATCATCAAACTTCACAGGCATAGCACCTGCCAAGACCATCTTCTTGTAAGCAGGATTCAACCCATTCAGAAATCTTTTAATCTTTTTCTCTTCTGTATCAATCAGGTCCTTGGCATATTTGGACAGCTTAGTAAACAGATGAACATACGCGGTCACCGTCATCTGTCCTTGCTTCAAGTTCAAAAATTCTGATTCTTTCCTCTGTCTAACATGGTCAGGAACAAAATTTCTTTCAAATTGCTTCCTGAAAGTCTCCCAAAGTGTGGCTGCAGGTGTTGCAATAATTGCACCCTTCACACCCTTCCACCATTCTTGCACTACACCCCGTAGCATTGAAGAAGCAAGCAATACTTTTTGCTTTGGGGTACAAACTATTGTTTCGAACACAACTTCAATGTGTTCAATCCATTCATCGGCTACTAAGGCATCTTCGTTGCCTTGAAATTCTATAGCTAATCTTTTCCAAAATTATTCATAAAGAACATTTGGATCTTTTTCTTTTGCTTGTACCACCACTTGAGTAGCCACTTGATGTTGTGGGTTAACTGGTGGTACAGGTGGAGCTTGCATCTGAGCTTGCAGTTGTGCTTGTACTTGTAACATAGCCGTGATTTGGGCTTGCATATTCAACTGCGCCTCATGGCTTTTAGCCATCTGCTCACTATTTCTAGCTAGTAGCTCCATAAGTGCAGTGAACCTTGCATCACTATCATTAGGGGTAAGAGGCGTAGGAATAGGACCTCCATCTCCACCGACACTCTAATCGGGGTTGTCATTTACATTACCACCACTTCCAGAACCAGATGCCATTCTGAAAAGCAGGTTTAGGAAGATAAGATATTTATATCTATAACTTCCATGACATAACCATGTATGAACATTATTCACATTGACAGTGAAATTAAATCACATACAATGAAAACAGTATAAACCATAAATCCAATACAGGATTTAATCCCTTATCGAACGTTTCCTCACTGTATTATTATCGTTCTACGATTGTTACGATTAATCGTTATTTAGGTCGCTTATGCTCTGATACCATATAATAAATATGTCACGACCCGAACCCGAAATTTAATCAATTCGAGTTATCCGAAGTCGAAACCATATTTGCTCCCGTGAATTTTAACACAAAAAACTCACAAGGGATGACAGATTACACATAATGCGGAACATAACTAATATTTACATTTGTAGGTGCAGAAAATAATGACCCACAATAACTGGGGAGCCTTAGAGGACTTATCCAAGGTGGTGATGACTGGGTACCGTCCGAAAGCCTGAAAGAGAAGAGCAAACAGTCAGAGGACCTTGGCCTGGGCGGCGCAAGGCTCTCCGATGCCAAAGTCAGTGAGTGAACTGGAACAATGGAAGGAGAGGAAGAAGAGAGGCAGAGTAACAGCTCTGTGGGTTGAATTGTGCGTACCTTGCTGGTGGTATGAGGCTCTATTTATAGAGGCTTGGATCGTATCTTCGGATGATATCCTGGCGTGGGTCCCATGACTCGACTGGAAGTCATGATCAGCCCACAAAGTAATTAATGCGGTCCAATCCAGCCCACTCTGCATTTAATGCCAGTCGGATCAGCCCACATTGCATTAAATGCGCGTCTTGTTGGGCCAGATCGTGTTGGGCGCCTTTGGCGGTAGGAGTACCATCGGATCTGCCCTCGGGCCTCGCCCTGATGTGGCCTCAGCCGCTGGATGCCGCCCTGTCAGTGATCTGGCGAAGATTGTGAACGGCTGGATGTCGCATCTGTCTCACTAGCTCGCGGCCCTATTCCTCCACGTGCCTGATGACGTGGGGGATGAGGGGCGCAAGTGGAGGCTCTTTCTTGCTTCGGCTTTCGTCCCGGCTCCTTCAGCCGAGGTGGAGCTCTCAGCCGAGATGGGCACATGGGGTAGCCGAGTTCGGCGCTAGCGGCCCGGAGCTGCTTGACTTCGGCTGAGGCCTCTGTCTTGGTAGCCGGGGTGAGTTTGGTGCCACGTGGATGGCACGCGGATGGCACGTGAGAATGCTTAGTCTCATCTGATGGCTGTGATTAGCGTGATCCTGGAGTTCTGGAAATCTCCCCCACACAATTGCCCCCTAGCTTTTGGCCTCTTAAGCGTCCTAGCCTTTAGTGGTCGAAAGCTAGAAAATCCGTCTGGGGATGCGGCGATCATTGCCTGGTGTCGTTTCAACCTTTCTGAAGCAATAAATGCTCTGCCCTGTCCGTCCTGGGAAGCGAGTCGACAGCTACACGTGTAGCCTCTTCACTGATTGCGCTGTCTTATTGATGGAACGGGCGCGGATCGCGAAATCCGTCCTTTCGAATTTCGAAAGTAGCGCGCGCCGAGGGTTCCCTTTCCATAAATAGGGTCGTCTTCTTCCTTTCTTGTTTCTGATTTCTTTTCGCCCCAGCCTTTCACCTTTGATTTCTGCCCTGCTACTCGAGATCTCTCTAGCGAGGACGACCGTGGGACGTGCCCGGATCTGTTCTTGAGTCGCCCCTTTGTCTCTGTAAGTTGCTACGTGCCTCTGTCTAGTTTTTTCTTGGGGTTTCGCGACTTCTAGGGTTTAACTTCGCTGTCACCCTTCTTAGACATGAGCACCCCTAGGTTTGATTTAGATACTGAAGAGGGCATAGCCAGATTTAGGGCCGCTTTCAATATTCCGGAGGGAGTCCTCCTCAAGCCGGCGGACTCCGTCGATTATGCCACGATGCGCTGGTCCTGCGGCTGGATGCCGTTCCCTCTGATCTCCGTGATCGAGGGCGGGGTCAGATTTCCTCTGCACCCCTTGCTTAGGGCCTGCCTTAGTACCTGGTCCATTACCCCGTGCCAGCTGATGCCCAATGGCTATAAGGTCATCATGGGCACGGCGAAGCTGAATGAGATTTTGGGGACCGACCTAGGTGTCCACGATATCGAGGATACCTACGATATCTGCAAGGCTGGGGAAGGGAAATACTATCTCCGGGTGAAGCCGCAGCGAAGAGGGTTCGTCCTGGCCTTGGAGGATTCGAGTAAGAACGCCGAGGAAACCTTCTTCTGTGTGTCGGGGGACTGGGAGTTCGGCGCTGGCGAAAGCAGGAGGCTGATGGTCCCACGTCGCCCCGGGACTGTCCCAAGTAAACATCGCTTCTTTTCTCTTACTGGCTTTGCTTGACCTCGATGATGCCGAGCTGACACTCTTATTGTCTGTTGTGCAGAGGCAGGCGCGAGGCGACGCCGAGCTGCGAGTGAAGGCTGGAGGAGGAACGCCGACGACATCAACAAGGTTGAAAGATACAAGGGGCACGAGACCAGGTCGGCCTGGAAGCTGCTCGGGTATACGCCGAGGTACCGTGGCCACTATAGGAGAACCGGAGTAGCCGAGGTGGATGAGGCGCACCCTGATCATCCTACCGTCTCCATTGCCGTGCCTGCCGGGATCCCTTTGACTGACCCTGCTGTGAGCCGAGCTGCGTCTGGCGCCGAGGCGTCCACCTCAAGTTCGGAGTTGCCGAACCTGACGCAGATAGTGGACGCTTACTCGTCCGATCAGGAAGAAGGTATGGAGGGAAGCTCAAGGGCGCCGGTCGTTAAGGATCTGGCGGCCAAGTTCAGGCGGGGGTCTTCCTCCTCTGCGACGCCATCATCTGCCAGTACCCACGCAGCTTCGGGCTCGGGGGGTGCTGGCATCACTTCTGCTCCTGCCCCCGCTCCGAGCGAGGGAGTTCGGCGACGCTCGCCGGAGCGCCCGAGGGAGGGGTCCCCGCCCAGGAAGAAGTCCAAGGCGGGGGAGAAGGACTCGGGGGCTGAACAGCCTCCGATGGGCAAAACCCCTGCGCAGGCCCCCGGAGTCAAGGCTCCAACTGAGAAGAGTGCGCCGGCCAGCAAGTCGACCGGCGGGGCGACCCGCGAGCTCACCATCTCGGTAGGGCAAGGGTCTGGATCGGCTTCCGGACCTTGAACTGCCCCAGCGCCATGGAGACCGAGATGGAGACGCAACCCGGTAAGCCTCTGAACGTCGAGGACCGGTTGATGGGGAACGCCGACGTCATCGGAGCTCTCGCCAAAGTCTGCGCTCTGCTGCGAGACATGGAGACGCACGAGAGGTTCGACAACGAAAGCCTGCTGGTCTCGGCGATCCAGGCTAACCTTCTGGTAAGTGTTTTCAGCGCTCTTCTTCAAGTAGTTTGGCTCGACTGCTCCTGCTTGATTCACTTTTTTCCCTTTGCAGAACGTGCAAAGGCTCCTGACCGTGGTAGGGAAGAGTGACAGGAACGCCGCGAGGGTCACTCAGCTGGAGTCTGAGAGGGAGAAGCTGAAGAATGAGCTAGAAGAGCTGAGGAAGGGAATGGAGGGCCTAAAGAAGACTAGCGCTGAAGAGACTGCTCGGCTGGCGTCGGCTCTGGCTGATGTTGTCGAACTCACGTCGAGAGCTAATCATCTGAAAGGCGAGGTCTGGGCAAAGAACAAGAGGACCGCCGAGCTGGAGTCGGAGCTGGCCAGATCAAGGTCTGAATCGGCGGCCGAAGGGACGAGGTTGCGCGGGGAAGTGCTGGCCGGGCGCGCTGAAAGAGAGAAGCTGAAGACGGCGAACGCTGAGCTGGAAAAGGAGAAGGCCTCTCTTCTGTCCGAGGCCCAATCCACTTTCCAGAATGGGGTGGACCATGCCACAGAGCTATATGAGAAGCAGGTGGAGGAGATCACCTCCATTTTGTTCGAGGAAGGATGCTTGGCCGCGCTGAGGCGTGCGGGGGTTCCTGAAGACCACCCTGTCTATCGGGACTTGTCGAAGTATTCGGACCCGGCTCCCGAGCCGAGCCCCGCTCCTGCAGCCGAAAGCGCCCCAGTCGAGGCTCCTGTAGTCGTTCCCGCTCCAGATGCAGCTCCAGTTGCCCCAGCCCCGAGCGATGCCCCGGTCGCCAGCGATGCTTCGGTCGCGCCCCAAGGCGAGGCCTCTTCTGCCCCTGCTTCGGGTGAGGTACCGGTCAAAGCCTCTTCTGCCGGCGACGCTCCAAGCAAGGTCACGGTCGTGGCCGATGCTGCTGGTCCATCAGATACGGTGATCGACCTGGTGGAGTCGCCGAAGCCACAGTAGCCTTGCTTCTTTTTATCTTTGGCCTTTTATATGTAATGCTTTCTCAGCCCTGTAATACTCTTTGTTATTAATGAAAAACGGGCTTCTTTACTTGTGCATTTTTCTCTGCATTTTTCTCTCTTTCGCTTCTGGATGTGCTATTGAATGGTATTGAATGCCTTTAATGTGACGCACGACCCTCGAGTTAGAGAGAGTTGAATAGTCCTCATAGCTGTCTGTGCCGATTCTCCGTAGTCTGGAGACCATGAATAGCAATAAGTATGGTGATACGGCCGATGAGGGAAATGGGCGAATGTCTCCACGTGGCGCCATAGGGATCGCTGGTCAACAGACAGGAAGACGTGCGTCCCATGTAACGCGTGGGAGACTTCGTCCCATAACTTCCTTTGGAGACTGAGCCCTTCTTCTTCCTAAAAGTAGAGGTGGTAGGCTCGCCATGGGAGAAGAAAAGAAAAGGAATTAGGATAGTTTAATTAACATAGACGTAGGAGCCATGTCCAGTGGACGTTTAGAAGCATTTGATCTGGGGGGAACCCCTGCGCCTGTGGACGGCTTTCTCCAAGGGGGGAAGCCCGTCGTGGTCTGCGCGCTCTCTGAAGGAATTCCCTGTGGACCACGCGCTCTCTGAACGCGGGTTCATGGCCGACCGTCCCTGGTCCGGTTGCAGGGGAGTCTTCTGCAACTGTGGGATGGTGGCGCCCTCTGCGTCTGGCGGTCCTGCAGGGTCCTGGGTGACATCGCGCTCCCCGTGAGCCCCCTGCGCTATATCAGGATCGCCGAGCTAAGGGTGGGAATGAGGCCTCGCTGGACCTGGGGGCTCTTCAAACTTTGGTCTTACCGACCGGAGGCTGTTGAAGAGCTCAGCGAGGTCCAGGGCCTCCGAACTGGAGGGGATCCTGAATGCTTTGGTCTAACCAACCAAAGCGTATTATAGAGCTCTGTGAAATTCAGGATCCCTCAGAACCTCCAGGCAACGATCCGGCGTCTTCGAGCCTGCAGCCTGAAGAGTCGGTGAAGATCAGAGTCTCCCAGCTTTCACTTTATTTTCTGTTTTTAGAGGACTACGAGCCTCCTTTCTGTACTTTGTTTTCTTTTCTATAACCTTTGTAATGAAGCAGTTTGCAATGAATAAAAAGGAAGAGCTTTGTGATCATTCAACCTGCGTACTGTGTTCTTGCATTCTTTTTTACTTTCCTTGCACTATTCTGGAACACTTGTGTTTTTGTGCTGCTTTTTTGCGCTTCAATGCTTGCGCAGCTCTTTCTTTCTTAAAAACTGACCTTGGCCGAAATGGCTAGCTTTGGCCGAGACGAACTGCCTTGCGCCGAAGTGGATCCAAAATCCCGCTGGTCTCGGCTATGTGAGCATGAGTTCGGCAACGGTCTTTGAGGGGTATATAAACCCAGACTTTAGGAAACGACCGAGTGTTCGTACTCGAGGCCTTTTCCAGGGCGGTGGACCCTTGAGTGGGGTAAAACCCGGACTTTAGGAAACGACCGAGTGTTCGTACTCAAGGCCTTTTCCAGGGCGGTGGACCCTTGAGTGGGGTAAAACCCAGACTTTAGGAAACGACTGAGTGTTCGTACTCGAGGCCTTTTCCAGGGCGGTGGACCCTTGAGTGGGGTAAAACCCGGACTTTAGGAAACGACCGAGTGTTCGTACTCGAGGCCTTTTCCAGGGCGGTGGACCCTTGAGTGGGGTAAAACCCGGACTTTAGGAAACGACCGAGTGTTCGAACTCGAGGCCTTTTCCAGGGCGGTGGACCCTTGAGTGGGGTAAAACCCGGACTTTAGGAAACGACCGAGTGTTCGAACTCGAGGCCTTTTCCAGGGCGGTGGACCCTTGAGTGGGGTAAAACCCGGACTTTAGGAAACGACTGAGTGTCTGAACTCGAGGCCTTTTCCAGGGCGGTAGACCCAGAGCTGCCGGAGTCAGTCAAAGAGAGATGACAGATTGATGACAGGGCGAAAGCTGCTTTCATTGATTCTGAGATTCATTACATCTTTAGAAATAGAATTTCTTTAAGTGGGATGCATTCCACGGTCTCGACAGTGGTTTGCCCTCTAAGTCTTCGAGCTTGTAGGCTGGTTTTCCTGCCAGTGAGACTACCCTGAACGGGCCATGCCAGTTCGGAGCCAGCTTTCCTTCGTTTGGTTCTTTGTCAGCTGGCAGGGTCTTTTTTAGAACCAGCTCTCCCATGGAGAATCTTCTTTCTCTGACATTTTGATTGTATGCCCTGGCTAACCGCTGCTGATAATCGGTCAGTCGCAGGGCTGCTGCTTCTCGGCACTCGTCTGCCAGCTCCAGCTCCATTGCCAGGTTCGTCTCATTTCGGTCTTGGTCGACCAGCTCTGTCCTCAGGGTGGGAAGGCCGAATCTTAAAGGAATGACCGCCTCCATCCCGTAGGCCAGAGAGAAAGGTGTCGCCGAGGTGGACCTCCTTGGAGTTGTTCTATATGCCCATAGCACGCTCGGAAGCTCCTCTGTCCATCTTCCCTTTGCCTTGTCCAGTCGCTTCTTCAGGCCGTCCAGGATCACTTTGTTAGAGATTTCTGCCAGGCCATTACTCTGCGGATATGCCGGAGTGGAGTAATGGTTTCTGATACCGTGTTCTTGGCAGAAGTCTCTGAAGGACTTGGAGTCGAACTGGGTCCCGTTGTCCGAAATCAGGGTCCTGGGGATGCCGAACCTCGTTAGGATGTTTTTCCAAACGAAGTTCCTAGGGACCCCTGTCCGTGATTGAGGACAACGGTTCAGCTTCTATCCATTTTGTGAAGTAGTCTGTAGCGACTATCAACCATCTCTTGTTCCCTGGAGCTCGGTGAAAAGGCCCCACAATGTCCAGGCCCCATTGAGCGAAGGGCCATGGACTAGAGAGGGGACTCAGATCTTGCGCTGGCTGATGGAGAGAGTGGGAGAACTTCTGGCACTTCTCGCATTTCCTGGCGTACACCTGCGCGTCTTTCTGCATGTAGGGCCACCAGTAGCCCTGGCTTATTGCTCTGTAGGCCAGTGATCAACCTCCTATGTGACTGCCGCAGATTCCTTCGTGGATCTCGTACAGGAAGTCGTCTACCTTGCTCGGGTGGATGCACTGGAGGTATGGACCTGTGAAGGATTTCCTGTAGAGTTTGCCTTCGGGAGAGAGCCAGAATCGAGCTGCCTTGAGTCTGATCCGGTGAGCTTCAGTCTTGTCCTCAGGGAGCTGGTCGTCCTTCAAGTAGGCGACGATCGGATCCATCTAGCTCGGGCCGAGATCAGCACAGAGAACTAGCCGAGATGAGTGGAGTTCTAGGCTTGATCTCGATATCGACCCGACCTCGACAGTCCTTTTCTTCCCTGCTTCGACGGCTGAGGCCAGGTTTGCAAGCGCATCTGCGTGCGTGTTGGTATCTCGGGATATTTGCCTGACCTTGGCTTTATGGAAATGAGACAGCAGTTTTTTCGCAAGGGCTAAGTAGGCCGCCATCCTGTCGTCCCTGGCCTGGTAGTCTCCAGCGAGCTGGCTAGTTACCAGTTGAGAATCGCTGAAGATCACCAAGTGTTGGGCTCCGAGGATCTGGGCGCTGTTTAGCCCTGCTATCAGTGCTTCATACTCTGCCTCATTGTTTGTTGCTTTGAAGTCCAGGGTGAAAGCCTGCTCTATGACCAGACCCTCTGGCGATTGGAGGACTATGCCGGCGCCAGCTCTCTTGGAGGTGGACGATCCGTCGACAAAGATCTTCCATGCCGAGGCGGGAGATTGTTCGACCTCAGTCACTTCTGGCTCGTGCCCTGTGCCCCCCAGTGCCGTGCCGGGCTGGGTCGGAGCTGAATTGGGCGAGACGAATTCAATGATGAAGTCTGCCAGAATTTGGGCTTTGATCGCAGTTCGGGGACGATACTGTATATCATACTGCCCCAGTTCAACTGCCCACTTTGATATTCGCCCTAAAAAGTCGACCTTCTTGAATATTGAACGGAGTGGATGCTCCGTGATCACCACAATGGTGTGGGATTGGAAATAATGGGAGAGCTTACGGGAGGCACTGACGAGGGCCAACGCAAGCTTCTCCAACAAAAGGTACCTGGTCTCGGCATCGAGCAGGGTCTTGCTCATATAGTAAATTGGTTTTTGAATTCCCTCGTCCTCCCTGATGAGGACGGAGCTCACTGCGTGATCCGAGACCGCAAGATATAAATACAAAATCTCCCCCAGAGTTGGGGTGGAGAGTAAGGGTGGTGACATCAAATAAGTTTTGAGCGCGGCCAATGCCTGGTCGCACTCAGGAGTCCACTGGAATTTTAAATTTTTCTTTAGAAGCTGAAAGAAAGGCCTGTACTTATCTGATGACCGGCTGATGAAGCGATTGAGTGCTGCAGCCATTCCCGTGAGCTTCTGGACTTCTTTCGTGGTAGAGGGGCTCAGAATGCCCTAGATCGCGGTGATCTGGTCTGGATTAGCCTCTATCCCCCTCCGCGTCACCAAGCTGCCGAGGAACTTGCCAGAGGCTACGCCGAAGGCGCACTTGGAAGCGTTTAGCTTGAGCTTGTACGCGCGAAGGATGTCGAAGACTTGGCCAAGATCCGCCAGGTGGTCGCTGGAGTGCACTGATTTGACGACCATGTCGTCGATGTACACCTCTACCGTTCGGCCGAGCTGAGCCTGGAACATCTTTGTCACGAGGCGCTGATAGGTCGCCCCCGCGTTCTTTAGCCCAAAGGGCATCACCTTGTAGCAGTAAGTGCCGCGGGGGGTTATGAATGACGTTTTCTCCTCGTCAGGCTCGTATAGTGGGATCTGGTGGTAGCCTCTGTAGGCGTCGAGGAAGCTCATTCGGTCGTGACCAGCGGTGACGTCGATCAGTTGGTCAATCTTTGGAAGGGGGAAACTATCTTTAGGGCAGGCCCTGTTCAAATCTGTGAAGTCCACGCACACCCTCCATTTACCAGTTTTCTTCTTGACCACCACCGTATTGGCCAGCCAGACCGGGTATTGGACTTCCCGGATGGCTCCGGCCTTCAGCAGGTTGTCGACCTCTTCGACGACCGTGTCTGTCTGCTGCAGACCTGTCCTTCGGGCCTTCTGCACTACTGGTTTGTGGCTGGGGTCCACATTTAACTTGTGGCACATGACCTCGGGGTCGACCCCAGGCATTTCGCTTGGGCTCCAAGCAAAGACGTCGACGTTCTGCATCAGGAACCTTGAGAGCTCGGCTCTCTCCTCGTCTGGCAGCTGGGTGCCGATCAGGAAGAATTTATCTGGGTCTGCCGAGTTCAGCCTGACCTCGGCCAGGTCCTCAATGCTTTTCTTCTCGGGATCTCGGCCGATTTCATCTAGGCCTTTCTCGAATTCGGCTAGGTTGACGCGCTCCGGCTCTTTCACTGCTGGGATCGCGGCCAGCATGCATTGCCTAGCCTGCTGCTGATCTCCCTCTACCGTGACCACTTCCATTTTGCCCTCCTTGTTCTCGATGACGAACTTCAGCTTCTGGTGGAGGGAAGAAGGAACTGCTTCTAACTTGTGGAGCCACGTTCTGCCCAAAATGACGTTGTAGGGAGAAGGGGCGTCCACGACCAGGAAGTCGGCCAACACGTAAGCTCCGCCGACTCGGGTTTCCAAGGTGATCCTACCCTTGGGATAGACTGGCGTGGCGGACAACCCTAGCAAGGGTGCACGGACCTCCGTGAGGTCTGCTTCCGAGAGGTTCATTTTCTTGAAGCAATCGTAGTAGAGGACCTCGGAAGAGCTGCCGGAGTCGACGAGGATCCTCTTCACGGTGAAGTCCCTTAGCTTCATTGTGAGGAGCAGGGGGTCGTTGTGAGGGAGCTGGATTCCCTCTAGATCTTTATCTGAGAACGAGATCGCGGGTCGGTCGCGGCGAGCTCTTTTGGATGCTGGTGCGAGCTCGGCTTTCATCACCTCCTTCCCGTGCGACGCTCGCCTGGCCTCGGCGCGGGCCCGCGAGCCTCCACGAGATGAGGGAGAGGGAACTGAGGACGCCCGATGGATCACGTTAATGATCTTCTCGGAATCCTCACTGTCTGGCTCCCGAGCCGCGCTCTGGTGAACTCGGCCCTCGCTGCCGCCGGCATCTTCTGCCTTGATAAACTCTGGAATGTGGCCTTCGCTGGCTAGCTTCTCCAGGTACCATTGCAGAGACTTGCAGTCCTCGGTCTTGTGCCAGTTACCTTTGTGGTAGGAGCAGTAGAGCTTGCTTCGGCTGCCGGAGGTGGGCTCATTCCTCAAGGGCGGAGGCCACTTGAAGAACGGCTTGGTCTTTATCTTGCTCAGGATACGGTATATTGGCTCCTTGAAGACTGACGTTGACGCTCTGACCGGCGCTGGTGGGAGGTCTGGGCCGCCAGGTGCCCCCAGATCGGGACGACGCAGGATTCGCCGAACTGACGGCCCAGGCCTGCTTGGGCTCCTGCTTCTGAAAGGACCTCTCGCCTCTCTGCCGAGGCTGGCTGCTCTTGTGCTCGGGCTCCGGTCTTTCGTCCTCTTCCCGGGCCTGGATTTCATCTTCCTCCCGGGCGACAAAGCGCTTTATCCGGGACATTAGCGCTGGCATGGACTCTGGGGGGTCTCCGACCAAGTCCTTCCGGAGGTCGTGGCCGGGGATCAGGGCATGTTGGAAGGCGTAGATTGCTATCTCTTCCCTAGTGCCCTCGATCTGGCTGTAAACCGCCCAGAATCTCGGGCGAACTTGGCGAGGGTCTCACCCTGCTTCATTCTCAGGGCGAGAAGGTCCCCTTCTTTCTTGGGGACGGCGCTGTAAGCTTGGAACTTCTTCAGAAAGGAGAGCTGGAGCTCCTTCCAACTCGAAATCGACTTCTCTGGGAGGGCACAGAACCACTTCAGAGGGAGGTCACCCAAACTGGAGGAGAAGATCTTGCAGTTGAGGTGGCCCTATTTTCCCCAGATGGACATCTTCTGGGAGAAGTGACGGAGGTGAGCGGATGGATCGGACAGTCCGTCGTAGGGGACAAACCGTGGGACAGAGAACCTTTTGGGCAAGGGGGTCCGCTCGATATCCCTCGTGAAGGGTGAAGCCCCCAGATCGGTGTGGCCACAGATATGCTTCTGGTTCCGCACGTCCAGGTTGCGCTGAAGAGCCAACCTGACGCGTTTGTCAAATCGCTCCTGCTCGTCGTCCTTTTCTGGAGTCTGCGCTCTTGGCTTTCGCTTGGAGTGGTTCGGGCTGCGATGGCTATGGGTTCGGCCATTGCGGCTATGATGACTTCGGCTGTTGCTTGAGCCTTCATCATGGATCTGGCTTCGCTTGTGGTCCAGATGGTTCCTGAGATCCTCACGAGGAGGCTGGGCTGCCCTGCTCGGGGCGTCCCTCCCCTGTCCCTGAGGATTGGAGACCTGCCTCAACGAGGCAGTTTGCGCTGCCCTCAGCTGCTGCTGGAGCTCGCGGATTAACCGCTCCTGCTTCTGGAGGAGAGCATTCTGAGCTGCAGCATCTCCTCCAGCGGCAGGAGGTGGAACGCGACGTGTCTCCTCTACGGCAACGGCTTTATCTTTGCGAGGACGCTCATGCCGACACTCGTCGCGTCGGGGTGGCGTAACTTCGTCTGCTGAGAACGAGGCCTCGAGTCCCTCCTGGAGGGGGACCTCGACGAAGAGCTGCGAGCCTAAGCGGCCCTCGCCTGCAGATGTGCCATGCACCGTTCGGGACCGCCCCTGAGGAGGGACATCCGTTGACGGTATTGGCTGGTCGAGGATCGCTCTTGAGGATTCTCCGCCCTTCCTAGCTTTCGGAGGCATGGTTTCTGGGAGATTGAGGTTGAGAAGGTTGGGAAGGTTGGGAAGGTTGGGATATTACTTTCCCACAGACGGCGCCAATTGTAGGTGCAGAAAATAATGACCCACAATAACTGGGGAGCCTTAGAGGACTTATCCAAGGTGGTGATGACTGGGTACCGTCCGAAAGCCTAAAAGAGAAGAGCAAACAGTCAGAGGACCCTGGCCTGGGCGGCGCAAGGCTCTCCAATGCCAAAGTCAGTGAGTGAACTGGAACAATGGAAGGAGAGGAAGAAGAGAGGCAGAGTAACAGCTCTGTGGGTTGAATTGTGCGTACCTTGCTGGTGGTATGAGGCTCTATTTATAGAGGCTTGGATCGTATCTTCGGATGATATCCTGGCGTGGGTCCCATGACTCGACTGGAAGTCATGATCAGCCCACAAAGTAATTAATGCGGTCCAATCCAGCCCACTCTGCATTTAATGCCAGTCGGATCAGCCCACATTGCATTAAATGCGCGTCTTGTTGGGCCAGATCGTGTTGGGCGCCTTTGGCGGTAGGAGTACCATCGGATCTGCCCTCGGGCCTCGCCCTGATGTGGCCTCAGCCGCTGGATGCCGCCCTGTCAGTGATCTGGCGAAGATTGTGAACGGCTGGATGTCGCATCTGTCTCACTAGCTCGCGGCCCTATTCCTCCACGTGCCTGATGACGTGGGGGATGAGGGGCGCAAGTGGAGGCTCTTTCTTGCTTCGACTTTCGTCCCGGCTCCTTTAGCCGAGGTGGAGCTCTCAGCCGAGATGGGCACATGGGGTAGCCGAGTTCGGCGCTAGCGGCCCGGAGCTGCTTGAGTTCGGCTGAGGCCTCTGTCTTGGTAGCCAGGGTGAGTTTGGTGCCACGTGGATGGCACGCGGATGGCACGTGAGAATGCTTAGTCTCATCTGATGGCTGTGATTAGCGTGATCCTGGAGTTCTGGAAATCTCCCCACACAACATTGATTTCAAATTTTAATTACAACATGATCCTGATTATCACTTGCATATATAAAACAATGCAAGGATCACAGTATGTACATATACACAACTTTCATATCCATTTACAGAATTTACAACAAAATTCTCAAGATATATATGTGTCATTATTTCCATTCCACTAATCCTCCTAGAGGAACCGGAGTGGTCTCCTCCACTGCAGGTGCGGTCGCACTAGTGGTAGGGGCAGCTGAGCCTGTAATGTCATCATAACACTGGTGAATTCAACAATTCAGCAAAGTATAAACAGTGTTTATGATCATACATGCTACTTGTAAAATAGTAAACAGTAACTGTGGCAGTAAGAGTCTTATTATTCATTGGTAACTAACATAATATCTCCAATTCAAGTCAAGTCAAGTACAATCTTCCTTAAGAGGAAGAACTATCATCTCCCTAAACAAGGAGAAATTACCATCTTCCTTACGGAGGAATAATATGTGGGATTTAACAATGTCCGGGCCAGAAACTAATGACATCACCACGGAGTTCCAAAACACTCCTCAAATAAACTGCTGCAGACAGTATCAGTTCAGCTCAATGAGCATGTAGAAGTCATTATGTAGTGCCAACTCATGTGCAATGTAGGTCATTCAATTCAATTACATATAATGAGCGTTTACGAGTCAACCTTCATAGTTTCAATAATAATGACATTACCAACCAAATGGGTGTAATTCTAAGTGATTTAATGTACATGTGTTATACTCAATAGATATTACAATTCTTATGGAAAATCATACATTAAAGTCCCTTAATTAACACCTATTGGAGGTATGATGGTTACAAACAGCCTTGAATAATTCAATAGGCTCGAAATCTTGAATTTCAGACCTAAGATCTGAAAATACATCATTTTGGTTAACTGTTGGCTCACTCGTCGGTTGACCTGTCGGTCGACCGAGGTGTACTTTTCGGCTGACCGACGCGTGTCGGTCAGATTGACGGTTCAAAAACTAGAGGCGAATTATCCTGTTCATCATACAGCGTCGGTTCCTTTTTCGGTTGACCGATGATTGTCGGCTGACCGAACTGGTTCGGTCAGGTCTCGGTTTGAAAACCAAAGACGAACATTTTCATGCATCTAACACTGTCGGTCAGCTCCTCGGTTAGCCTCCGACAATGTCGGCTGACCGAATTCACACAGAACTGCAGAATTCAGAAACGAATTCTGTTCTGCTCCTACTTCATTCTAACCTGCACAAAAGCTTTGGAACCTCCTGTTCCCTTCTCTCATATCCAACATATAAACAAGAGGATAAGACCTCAAGTCCATATACATATCACTCCATCGTTTCCAGCACAACAATTCACATAATCAGAAAGAGATTGAATTCAAATTCATAAAGAACTCAAAGAAACCAACATGCAAGAGCATAGAATCATATATACTGGTTTATACTTGCCTCTACTCTTTCTTAAACACAAAATCCCTTTTCTTCTTGGGCTTGATTGGTGGGATTCACTCCAATCTCACTCTTCTTTCTTCAAGCCCGTTCTTCAATAAAACCCAAGCACAGGGAGGAAGAAGATGATAGCACACTTTCTCCTTGGTAATTCACTTGTACAATATCCCTTCTCCCAACACTTACTCAATGACTAAGGAGAAGGACAAAGAAGAAGAACCCACTTGCCAAATCCATTGATGATGATCAAAGAACAAAGAAACAAAAAGAAGAAGATGTCTAAAACCCATTTTGCCATGACCCGAAATATGATGAAACAAGGAAGCAAAGGAAACAAGAAGGAAGAAAAAGAAGAACAAGAAAGAAAGAATGAAGAACGAAGAAGGGAACCATTCACTGGGTTGCACAGTAACACACCTGGACAGAAATTAAGTTGCATGTACTCTGTACATGACACATGGTTTAAAATTTACAACTTAACCCCATTTACATTTTACAATTACACTTAAGGTCAAACTAAGACCTCTTTGCTTTATCTTAAGTCAAATGAAATTAAGTGTATTATGAAAATTGATGTACTCATAAAAATACACACGTTGGTATCAAATTCCACCCAATTTGACTATTTACACATAAATGTATAACTACGAAAAAGTCCTCAAATTCACTAATTGGGGTCAAAAATCAAGTTCATGTCTTCCAAATCATTTCATTAGGCGTAATTCAGTCATCTAAGACTAATTTAAATCACATTGATCAATAATCTCATGTAACTTAATTAATCACACTTTAATCAACGATAATCATGATTAATTAAAATTAATCTGGCTTAACTCGGGGTGTAGTATAACACTTCCCCACCCTCATTAGCTTCCACATGCCTCAAGTCCCCCGAGGCTGAATTTCTTTCGACGACCGCCATCATCACTTTGTAACCCCATGCAATGTGCCCGGTTTTCCACATTGATAACACACTTTCTCCTTAATGGGTTTCGTCTTCTTGAAAAAAACGCTTGCAATCATATCTCATGTTGGTTTTGCATATTTATCTATATTATTAAAGGGATGTACTCTTCCTCACATAAAGACACCCGGCGCAACCTCAAACTTTTTACAATGCCATTTCCGGAGTTGCCCTTATCCCTAAAATATCTATATCTATTACACACTCAAAAGACCTAAAATCTCTATATGAATAATCATCTTCTACTCAAAAGCCTAAAATCTCTCAATGAGATCCCTGAATAAGCCAACACACCAGATGTGCTACATTTATATCAATCAATTCATGGGTCCCGCCCCGCATCATTTGATTTTATGGATGGTTAGAATAAAGATGGTGGACCCTATTCATCTGGGTCCCACTTAAAAAAATTTGGTCAATTTGTTAGGTCTATGATCATTTGATCATTTGATCTTTCTTAATCAATTCATGTGTCACACCCCGAAACCGGGCCCTGCAGTGATCCGACCTCGGGGTGCGAAATTTTGCGATAATTTGAAACTTTTGTTATGTTTCCCAAGATCCGCGTGAAAGAGGATGATCAAATTTCATCACGATCAGAGTACATTTTCGCGGAAGCTACACATGGTGTTACGACTCGGAATCCGTGGCCATCGGGTTCCGTGTCGCACGCAACCAATATCATAAAGCCATCAAATAAACAGACTGGCATGAATTGTAAATCATAGAACACTGAGCTGGTAGTAACAAATCTATTATTTCCCACATATTCAAATTACAATTAACAAATGTCTTAATTGCAAACCCAAAAAAAAAGGCTAACAAAGCCAAATAAACCACTAAGTGACATACTGCCCCAAGTGATTTTACGAGCTCCGGTGCCAAACTTGACATCTAGATGATATCAATGGGCAGCCTCTCACGTCAGACCGACGGTCCCACCGCCTCCTTCGATCAAACACCTAAAAACAGAAAGAGAGGAAACTGGCACCAAATAAACAGGGTCAGACACGACGGTCTGGCAAGCAAATAAACAAGTAATATGAATCAAAAGGACATACACAAAACCTGATGAAGTCATTGTAAAACCGAATAAAGAGTCTAAACAATAATAACAATAAATCATGCTAAAACGATCGAAAGACCGAACATAAATATCAAGACAAATAAACGAATAGTCTCTGGAGCATAAATATCTCGAAAAGATAACAGCCTAAGCAAAACATTTAATAATTGGAAATACATTTAAAATCCTGAATAATAGAGACAATACGATAAAAGATCGATTTCATAAACATTAACAATTCCAAAGCATGAAGAGTATAAACAACACGAATCATAAAATAAGGTAATACACAGATAAAACATTGGCAACCACACATAGCTATATTCTCCTATTACCGAAGTAACAAGAGCAGACAGAAACGTAGCCACTGAACGTGGTACCGGAAATAGGATCAGAACCGTAGCCATACAAATGGGACCGGCAGATCAAAAATCAGAACCGTAGCCATACAAATGGGACCGGCAGATAAAACCGTTGCCATGGTCAGTACAGACAGAATCCAAGCTGCAGCTGGCGGACAGATTAAAGATCCCAAGCCGGGTGATCAACCCAACAAGGTGACCTAAGCCTAGTGGTGCCTTTAGTTTTCAAAACTCGAACCGATGCAAATCAAACCATAATACTAATCCCTTTGGCTCAGGGGCTCACACTACAAAGCTCTGGCCCCGTCTTGCCTTGAGGTTTTATTTTCAAAATACTAGTCTTATCAAAATAATAGTCTCATCGAATAAATCTCGAATGTGACAAACCACTCCAATCTCCTTTCAAATCGATTCGGAGAAAACATACGAATATCCATGGTAAACCGCTCAAATACACATCAAAGTGATTTGTATAAAATCATACGATCAATCCTTTCGAACATGGAAACCCACATGATTTTATAGCAAATCACCGATGCTATTTAAATTAGCTCACCGAAGAATACAAATACAAATACAAATACATTTTCTGACTTGAAATGGAATGGATGGTGGAGAATGACTTAATGATTTACCAAGGAACCATCTCAATGCACATTTAACCTTTAAACATTGATTAATAAAGGGTGCGTTTGATGCCAATGAAAATCCATAACATTTAAATGAAAAAGTGCGTATTGAGACTTGAAAGGTTCCCGTGTAATTTCACATACGCTCATTCTCTCATTATTCCCATTCCCATTTCACAATTTTTCCAAGTATTACAAGTAATCCCAAATCTCTTTAAAACATGCCCATAACTGGCCTTGAACCGAGCCCAAAACAGTCTACTTATTTAGTCCAAAACAGCCCTTTAAACATGGCCCAAACAGCCCTTAAAAACAGCCCAAAACTAACTTTGAATGGCCCACAAAACAGGTTTTAAATCAGCCCAAAAGCTAACCTTGAATGGCCCACAAAACAGGTTTTAAATCAGCCCAAAAGCTAACCTTGAATGGCCCACAAAACAGGTTTTAAATCAGCCCAAAAGCTAACCTTGAATGGCCCACAAAACAGGTTTTAAATCAGCCCAAAACTAACTTTGAACAGGCCCACAAAACAGGTTTTAAATCAGCCCAAAACTAACTTTCAACAGGCCCACAAAACAGGTTTTAAATCAGCCCAAATCTAACTTTGAACAGGCCCACAAAACAGGTCTTAAATCAGCCCAAAACTAACTTTGAACAAGCCCACAAAACAGGTCTTAAAACAGTCCAATATCAGGCCCTAAAATGACCCAATATCAGGTCTTGAAATGGCCCAAAAACTGACTTGAATGGCCCAAGAAACAAGCCCAAAGAAACCCCAAAAATAGGCCCAAAAACTGACTTAAAACGGGCCCAGAAATCCACTTGAAACAGGCCCCCAGGCTGGACTGGGCTCGCTCGAGCGAACCCAGGCCCGCTCGAGCGAAGCCCAGACAGAGCCTGGATCGCTCGAGCTACCCAGTGGGTCGCTCGAGCGAGCCAGGCAGAACCTGGTCCGCTCGAGCGGCCCACTGGGTCGCTCGAGCGGACTGGGCTCTGTCCAGTCCGGCTCGTGCGGCATTTTCTCCCCTTTTTTTCATACTTTTTTATTCTTTTTGATTCCTAATCCTTCATACAAATTTCCTAGATCATTTGGGCCCTTCCTTGACCTTCCAAACTCATCAAATCACCATTCATTAGCAATCTAATTAACCAAACAAACACTTTTTAAAATCAAAGTTTTTCCCCATTTCTTTGAACACCAACTCTTAACATAAAGAAATCAAATTTTCTAAATGACCAAAATGAAAGCAAACTTCCAATACATTATAAGACCATAACATAATTGGAAATCCACATAACACTGGTTCAATCATTCAAAGTAAATCCATAAATCATAAAGGATTGGAACATAATAAGAAAAAGCCATGAAATGAAACTAAATGAGATGAATCATCATATTAATTGTGAAATCTACTTGCCTTGGTCAAGAGAAGATGTAAATCACTCCAAGATGGTGGTCTTAAGGTTTCAAGCTCCAAAATCATAAAACCCCCAAAAATAGCTCAAAAAGAAGCCCTAGAAACCAACCATTTTCAAATCTCCATGAAAACTCTTTGCATATATAACAAAAGCATTCTGAATGGTTTGAAAAACCAAGATGTGAAGAAAGAAATCCATTGCTAACCTTTTTGAAGCTCAAACAAAGAAGAAGAGCTTGAAAGATGGATCTTCTCTAGCTCAAATCTCTCCAAAATGGCATCTAAGGGAAGTTTGGAAGATGGAGAAGAAGATGAGGAGATCATTCATCCATTTAGCATCAAAGAACAAGAGACACATGAGGAGAGAGGAAGGGGCTGGGAGAAGAACCCTATCTCCTCCCCTTTGTTGCAGGAAAATGAAGAATGGGAGAGAAGAGAACCCAAATGGTGGTTTTATAAGGCTAGGTGGGCTGGGCCCCATGGGCCCCAAACTTACGAAGGTCAAAACTAGCACTTGTGGGTCCCGAATGAAAACGACGAAGAAGACAAAAATGATCAACGAAATTTCTACTTTCCAAAAAGTATATTTTCCCCAATTTCTGAAATTTTCGAAATTCATGGACAGATTTAGTGTGAAAAGTCAGTTTTGCCCTTTTTCTCGAAAAACGCATTTTTCTGATCATCGAATCAAAATGGTCAAAACATGAAAGTTGTTAAACTTCATAAAATGAGTCAAAATACACCAAATCCAGAATTTGTAGAAATCAAAAGAAATTTCTCATAAAAATACATATCATATGGACCGGGTCCAACCAAAGTCAACGGTCCTCAAAATCTCAAAGGCTATGGAAAAAAATCTAGTCAAACTCAAAAACAAGATCAAACTAAATCAAATCTCACTTAACAAGTTAAACCACGATTAAAACAATGCTAAACAGAGGGATTGGGGGTCGGGGTCTCACATCCTCTCCCCCTTAGAACCCATTTGGTCCTCCAAATGGTCTAAACCACATCAAAATCAAAAACCCAAAAGACAAACGAAAACACTGACACCCTATGCTAGACCTCGGCAACTGAGATACCCTCTGATCAAACCTGACATTGAGATGCACGGTCAACAACATTCTGATTCGGTTGAAGGCTTCAAACTTTTCCATATATCTATTCAAAAACATACTTTTCTGACTAAACTAGAGTTCAACAATTCTTCTAATCATCCCTGGTGTCATCTGTCGTTCCTGCACTGAATCATTTCTTTTACTTATCTCATCAGTCACTGTCGGTTCAAGAAGCTGCAAGTTCTGTTTCTCTCTATCACTTTGGAATTCTGTGCCTTAAGTCCTTCAAAGCTGTACACGGTGCTCCTGACACTTGTACAAAGATGTGATCGTAGACATGTTTTCTCTGAAAAATCTTCATCCCGAAAAATTATGGAATTCCATATACCTACTTATACTGTACCATTCAGATTTTGGCTTCCAAGAATACCGTCAATCTTTCTTCGTTCTGAAATTACAACTCCAAATTCTATTGGTCTCCTGTCACTGACTTGGTCTGCTACAACCTAGATGTCACACTGCTATACACCAAAAGTTAAACTGCCATAACTTGCTGAGTCGTTCTGTGTCGAAACTTCGCATGGCTTGTTTCTTCAGATTTCACTCCTCAAGTCTTCTACCCTTGACACGTAAAGTCAACCTTGGAAATCCAATCTGTGTTCACAACTCCATATTCTAATCTTTCTGTGCCGTACTCAGAATTCTTGTCCACATCTGATTCTATCGACTTGTTGTTCTTGGTCTCTTACCTGATACTGTGTTATCAACCAAATAAACCTACCAAGCTGGCATCAATCCCTGATAAGTTGAAACTTTCAATCCAAGTCTTGAATGATGTTTACTCTCTCATAGATCCAACTTTGTCTCCAACTGAACCAGTACACCTCCTGACATCCATCAACCCTTCAATTCATACACCTCCCAACTCCAACCATAAGCTAATACAACTCATTCCATTTAAAACAAAACAAATCTTAAAATTTTAAACATAAGGACTAAAATAATTACTTAGTTGAATTTCACCATTTTAAAACATAATAGAAATTGAACTTCCAAATCATCAAATAAGGCTTAATAAATAAAGTTTATCAAAATTTGAATATGAAACAACATTATTCATTTTGAAATTCATATTTTCATAACCCAACAAATGATTGAAATACTCAACAATCTCAAATTAGGATTTCAAAAATAAATTAAATTCATTTAGTATGACCATACCTTAAGTTTTATTGAAATCCATTTCCAACCAAACATGTACAAAATTTTGAAATCGTCAAGGTTTTGAAATGTAGATGTCAACATTTAATAAAATTAAAACAAGAGTAAAATTCCAAGATCATTGTAAGATGATATCTTAAGAAGATGAAACAAAAATTCGAAACATAAATCCTTATGAAAACAAAATCATGCGACTCATGAAAAGAGTATAATGATATAGTTTATATTTCAAAATAAGCCTTAAAGAAGAAACATATCCATTGTTTAAACACTACATGGATAAATCATAGACATTAAGAAAAAATGTAACAAATTAAAAGATGAAAACATCACGAAGATCATTCTCACCAAGAAAAGGGACATCACCATAACTGAGGTATACACTTGCATCTGCATGTTGTCCAATCCAATATCCTATAAGTCAGTAAAATCCACAAGGTTTCCTCTGCTGCCAAAAATTATCTTGACCACAACGAACCATCCATTTGGTATTGCCTCTAAAAACTACACTGGCTAAGCTACAAGTCCTGAAAATTCTCAGCCAAATCCATGGCAAGGCTCGTTGAATCCGGGAAGTCCCTAAGTTTCTAGCACTAGCTTCCAACCTTACTAACTAAGAATTATTTCTCTCTTCATAAAATCAATAGCTGATATACCTCTTGCAGGCCTTCATCTTGGAAAGATGGTCTGAGTTCACCCAAAATCCACATTTACTTACCTTGGTATGCTGCATGATGATCTTCAATTAACCGAGAGGGGATCTTCGAAAACTGCTCAAGTTCTACTTTGACGGGCAAATGCACATGTCTTCTCTCATTAACCACAATGAAGATGCTGAAGGCTGAAAGTCTGCTGATGTTCTCCGAAAACAACATACTAAGTTCACAGGGTTCTCAGTCTCCGACACAAGCACAGACAAAAGACACCGAACAAGAGTATGGAGACTTTAAATTCTCCACCACTAAAGAGGAAATTCGGTCATCCAAATCTCCTAACAACAAGAACTAAATGAAAAGACAAGCGAAGTCTCCCGAACTGAAAGAAAAGCCGACTCAAATCCAAAGAAACAAGGACACGAGAAAACAAATCGACACAATCTAACGAATCCTCACCACACGTCTTAATGTCTCTAGAGTATTTTATTTCCTAGAAACTAACCAGCTCTGATACCAAACCTGTCACACCCCGAAACCGGGCCTTACAGTGATCCGACCTCGGGGTGCGAAATTTTGGGATAATTTGAAACTTTTGTTATGTTTCCCAAGATCCGCGTGAATGAGGATGATCAAATTTCATCACGATCAGAGTACATTTTCGCGGAAGCTACACATGGTGTTACGACTCGGAATCCATGGCCATCGGGTTCCGTGTCGCACGCAACCAATATCATAAAGCCATCAAATAAACAGACTGGCATGAATTGTAAATCATAGAATACTGAGCTGGTAGTAACAAATCTATTATTTCCCACATATTCAAATTACAATTAACAAATGTCTTAATTGCAAACCCAAAAAAAAAAGGCTAACAAAGCCATACAAATAAACCACTAAGTGACATACTACCCCAAGTGATTTTACGAGCTCCGGTGCCAAACTTGACATCTAGATGATATCAATGGGCAGCCTCTCACGTCAGACCGACGGTCCCACCGCCTCCTCTGATCAAACACCTAAAAACAGAAAGAGAGGAAACTGGCACCAAATAAATAGGGTCAGACACGACGGTCTGGCAAGCAAATAAACAAGTAATATGAATCAAAAGGACATACATAAAACCTGATGAAATCATTGTAAAACCGAATAAAGAGTCTAAACAATAATAACAATAAATCATGCTAAAACGATCGAAAGACCGAACATAAATATCAAGACAAATAAACGAATAGTCTCTGGAGCATAAATATCTCAAAAAGATAACAGCCTAAGCAAAACATTTAATAATTGGAAATACATTTAAAATCCTGAATAATAGAGACAATACGATAAAAGATCGATTTCATAAACATTAACAATTCTAAAGCATGAAGAGTATAAACAACACGAATCATAAAATAAGGTAATACACAGATAAAACATTGGCAACTACATATAGCTATATTCTCCTATTACTGAAGTAACAAGAGCAGACAGAAACGTAGCCACTGAACGTGGTACCGGAAATAGGATCAGAACCGTAGCCATACAAATGGGACCGGCAGATAAAATCGTTGCCATGGTCGGTACAGACAGAATCCAAGCTGCAGCTGGCGGACAGATTAAAGATCCCAAGCCGGGTGATCAGCCCAACAAGGTGACCTAAGCCTAGTGGTGCCTTTAGTTTTCAAAACTCGAACCGATGCAAATCAAACCATAATACTAATCCCTTTGGCTCAGGGGCTCACACTACAAAGCTCTGGCCCCGTCTTGCCTTGACGTTTTATTTTCAAAATACTAGTCTTATCAAAATAATAGCCTCATCGAATAAATCTCGAATGTGACAAACCACTCCAATCTCCTTTCAAATCGATTCGGAGAAAACATACGAATATCCATGGTAAACCGCTCAAATACACATCAAAGTGATTTGTATAAAATCATACGATCAATCCTTTCGAACATGGAAACCCACATGATTTTATAGCAAATCACCGACGCTATTTAAATTAGCTCACCGAAGAATACAAATACAAATACAAATACATTTTCTGACTTGAAATGGAATGGATGGTGAAGAATGACTTAATGATTTACCAAGGAACCATCTCAATGCACATTTAACCTTTAAACATTGATTAATAAAGGGTGCGTTTGATGCCAATGAAAATCCATAACATTTAAATGAAAAAGTGCGTATTGAGACTTGAAAGGTTCCCGTGTAATTTCACATACGCTCATTCTCTCATTATTCCCATTCCCATTTCACAATTTTTCCAAGTATTACAAGTAATCCCAAATCTCTTTAAAACAGGCCCATAACTGGCCTTGAACCGAGCCCAAAACAGTCTACTTATTTAGTCCAAAATAGCCCTTTAAACATGGCCCAAACAGCCCTTAAAAACAGCCCAAAACTAACTTTGAATGGCCCACAAAATAGGTTTTAAATCAGCCCAAAAGCTAACCTTGAATGGCCCACAAAACAGGTTTTAAATCAGCCCAAAAGCTAACCTTGAATGGCCCACAAAACAGGCTTTAAATCAGCCCAAAAGCTAACCTTGAATGGCCTACAAAACAGGTTTTAAATCAGCCCAAAACTAACTTTGAACAGGCCCACAAAACAGGTTTTAAATCAGCCCAAAACTAACTTTGAACAGGCCCACAAAACAGGTTTTAAATCAACCCAAATCTAACTTTGAACAGGCCCACAAAACAGGTTTTAAATCAGCCCAAAACTAACTTTGAACAGGCCCACAAAACAGGTCTTAAAACAGTCCAATATCAGGCCCTAAAATGACCCAATATCAGGTCTTGAAATGGCCCAAAAACTGACTTGAATGGCCCAAGAAACAAGCCCAA
This sequence comes from Litsea cubeba, assembly GCA_012931725.1. Lineage (NCBI taxonomy): Eukaryota > Viridiplantae > Streptophyta > Magnoliopsida > Laurales > Lauraceae > Litsea > Litsea cubeba. Next base: position 107,650,584 of record CM022946.1, read on the forward strand.
AGAAACCCCAAAAACAGGCCCAAAAACTGACTTAAAACGGGCCCAGAAATCCACTTGAAACAGGCCCCCAGGCTGGGCTGGGCTCGCTCGAGCGAACCCAAGCCCGCTCGAGCGAAGCCCAGAAAGAGCCTGGGTCGCTCGAGCTACCCAGTGGGTCGCTCGAGTAGCCCACTGGGTCGCTCGAGCAGACTGGGCTTTGTCCAGTCCGGCTCGTGGGGCATTTTCTCCCCTTTTTTTCATACTTTTTTATTCTTTTTGATTCCTAATCCTTCATACAAATTTCCTAGATCATTTGGGCCCTTCCTTGACCTTCCAAACTCATCAAATCACCATTCATTAGCAATCTAATTAACCAAACAAACACTTTTTAAAATCAAAGTTTTTCCCCATTTCTTTGAACACCAACTCTTAACATAAAGAAATCAAATTTTCTAAATGACCAAAATGAAAGCAAACTTCCAATACATTATAAGACCATAACATAAATGGAAATCCACATAACATTGGTTCAATCATTCAAAGTAAATCCATAAATCATAAAGGATTGGAACATAATAAGAAAAAGCCATGAAATGAAACTAAATGAGATGAATCATCATATTAATTGTGAAATCTACTTGCCTTGGTCAAGAGAAGATGTAAATCACTCCAAGATGGTGGTCTTAAGGTCCCAAGCTCCAAAATCACAAAACCCCCAAAAATAGCTCAAAAAGAAGCCCTAGAAACCAACCATTTTCAAATCTCCATGAAAACTCTTTGCATATATAACAAAAGCATTCTAAATGGTTTGGAAAACCAAGATGTGAAGAAAGAAATCCATTGCTAACCTTTTTGAAGCTCAAACAAAGAAGAAGAGCTTGAAAGATGGATCTTCTCTAGCTCAAATCTCTCCAAAATGGCATCTAAGGGAAGTTTGGAAGATGGAGAAGAAGATGAGGAGATCATTCCTCCATTTAGCATCAAAGAACAAGAGACACATGAGGAGAGAGGAAGGGGCTGGGAGAAGAACCCTATCTCCTCCCCTTTGTTGCAGGAAAATGAAGAATGGGAGAGAAGAGAACCCAAATGGTGGTTTTATAAGGCTAAGTGGGCTGGGCCCCATGGGCCCCAAACTTACGAAGGTCAAAACTAGCACTTGTGGGTCCCGAATGAAAACGACGAAGAAGACAAAAATGATCAGCGAAATTTCTACTTTCCAAAAAGTATATTTTCCCCAATTTCTGAAATTTTCGAAATTCATAGACAGATTTAGTGTGAAAAGTCAGTTTTGCCCTTTTTCTCGAAAAACGCATTTTTCTGATCATCGAATCAAAATGGTCAAAACATGAAAGTTGTTAAACTTCATAAAATGAGTCAAAATACACCAAATCTAGAATTTGTAGAAATCAAAAGAAATTTCTCATAAAAATACTTATCATATGGACCGGGTCCAACCAAAGTCAACGGTCCTCAAAATCTCAAAGGCTATGGAAAAAAATCTAGTCAAACTCAAAAATAAGATCAAACTAAATCAAATCTCACTTAACAAGTTAAACCACGATTAAAACAATGCTAAACAGAGGGATTGGGGGTCGGGGTCTCACATCATGGGTCTCATCCCGCATAATATGATTTTATGGACGGTTAGAATAGAGATGGTGGACCCCATTTATCTGGGGGGTTCCACTTAGATAGGTTAGGTTTGGTCAATTTGTGAGGTCTATGATCATTTAATCCTTTGACCTTTATCAAGCAATTCATGGGTCCCAGCCCGCATCATATGGTTTTAGGAACGGTTAGAATATAGATGGTGGACTCTATTTATCTTTGGGGTCCCACTTAAATAAGTTAGGTTTGGTCAATTTATGGGTCTATGATTATTTTATCTTTATCAATCAATTTATGGGTCCCGGCCAGCATCATATGATTTTATGGACGGTTAGAATAGAGATGGTGGACCCTATTCATCTGGGTCTCACTTAAAAATATTTGGTTAATTTGTTAGGTCTACGATCATTTGATCATTTGGTCTTTTTAAATCATTTCATGGGTCCCATCCCACATAATATGGTTTTATGGACGGTTAGAATAAAGATGGTGGACCCCATTCATCTGGGGGGTTCCACTTAAAGAGGTTAGGTTTGGTCAATTTGTGAGGTCTATGATCATTTGATCCTTTGACCTTTATCAAGCAATTCATGGGTCCCAGCCCGCATCATATGGTTTTATGAACGGTTAGAATATAGATGGTGGACTCCATTCTTCTTGGGGGTCCCACTTAAATAGGTTAGGTTTGGTCAATTTGAGTGGTCTATGATCATTTGATCTTTATCAATCAATTCATGGGTCCCGGCCCGCTTCATTTGATTTTATGGATGGTTTAAATAAAGATGGTGGACCCCATTCATCTGGGTCTCACTTAAAAATATTTGGTCAATTTGTTAGGTCTACGATCCTTTGATCTTTTTAAATCAATTCATGAGTCTCATCCCGCATAATATGGTTTTATAGACGGTTAGAAAAGAGATGGTGAACTCCATTCATCTGGGAGGTTCCACTTAAATAGGTTAGGGTTGGTCAATTTATGAGGTCTATGATCATTTGATCATTTGATCTTTATCAAGCAATTCATGGGTCCCAGCCCGCATCATATGGTTTTATGGACGGTTAGAATATAGACGGTGGACCCCATTCATCTTGGGGGTCCCACTTAATTATGTTATGTTTGGTCAATTTGAGAGGTGATCTTTATCAATCAATTCATGGGTCCCGAATTCATGGGTCCCGACCCGCTTCATTTGATTTGATGGACGGTTAGAATAAATTCATCTGGGTCCCACTTAAAAATATTTGGTCAATTTGTTAGGTCTACGATCATTTGATCATTTGATATTTCTTAATCAATTCATGAGTCTCATCCCGCATAATATGATTTTATGGACGGTTAGAATAGAGATGGTGGACCCCATTCATCTGGGGGGTTCCACTTAAATAGGTTAGGTTTGGTCAATTTGTGAGGTCTATGATCATTTGATCCTTTGATATTTATCAAGCAATTCATGGGTCCCAGCCCGCATCATATGATTTTATGGACGGTTAGAATATAGATGGTGGACCCATTCATCTTGGGGATCCCACTTAAATAGGTTAGGTTTGTTCAATTTGAGAGGTCTATGATCATTTGATCATTTGATTTTTATCAATCAATTAATGGGTCCCAGCCCGCATCATATGATTTTATGAACGGTTAAAATAGAGATGATGGACCACATTCAACTTGGTCCCACTTAAATATATTAGGTCAATTTGTTAGGTCTATGATCATTTGATCTTTCTTAGTCAATTCATGCCTCATCTAAAGAATAAAACATTTGGAAAAAAATATAAAGATCAAATTAGCAAAAAAAAAAAAGTACTCACAAGTTTACTAATTAATAAATTTATTAAAAATAATTCATATCAGTCTGTGCATTTGGTGGTTTCGTGGTTCGTGCATAGCACGGGGTTTTGCTAGTAGAGCGACTGAGAAAATAGGACCGGCCTCCTTGAATTAGTCGGGTTCATTTGTTTGTTGCTTTCTTTATCATGCTTTTATTAAAAAAAAAAGAAAAGAAAAAGAAATTATTAGAAGAATATAGATATGTATCCGATACAAATGAATTTAGCCACCTGCTGAAACTCTTATCTGATTGAGCCCTAGCTCATGGGGTGACATGGAGAAGCTATTGGCCCATATGCACCTCTTCCTCTAGATTTAATAAAATCATTTCCTTGGGACCTTGGGTGCGTTCCTGGTCCCTCCAATTGGATGGGTTCACTGCCACTTAGTCCAGAGAAATAAAAAAACTATCATGACCTACTCCAACATAGAAAGACAATGTACCTGCAAGAAAAAGGGCCAAGTCACCTGCAGATCTTCCACCAAAAACAGAATCTACCATGGTGGACTTATTTTCAATTCAAAAGAGGAGGCCAAATCAGAAGAAACCTTCCTCCCAAATGACAACGACAAACCTACCTTCTTTTTCTATTATAACATGCCTAATGGAAAGTGAAGAGAAACCCATAATAATCCTCTAAAGACAGCAAAACCTAGTCCAGGTTCATCCTCCCCAACTTCTCTTCCATTTTAACCTCTACAATTCCAGATATTCCTTTTCAGTCCCCCATTGGCCATGGCCATGTTTCCCTCCATTTTTGTCCGTGGGTTCGGGACCTCGGGTCGTGTCAGTCGATGGGAGAGAAACCCAAAGCCCCAAAGTAATAAAAAAAAAAAAAAAAAAAAACTTGTCCAGGTTCATCCCCCCTAACATTTCTATTTTACCCTCTCCAACTCCAGATATTTCTTTTCAGTCCCCAGTTTTCCCTCCATTTAGCAACAAGGTGGGTTCGGAACATATCCATTTTAAATTAAAGACCCAAGTCTAAACTTAAACTTCCTCATCTATATAAGGAATGTATTCCCCCTATTTTTAACCACAAGCCTCTAAATTTCCATCTCTCACTATCTAGTATATATGAAGACAGGTGTCAGTATCTTCTCTCTCTCCACTCTCTCCACTGTCCTCTCTCTAAACTAACTGGCCAATAACTTCCTCCAAAAAATTGGTCTTTCCCCTTTAGCCCAATGGAGATGGCCCACCTGGTGTATTAAAAACAAATGAGTGGGTTGATCTTGATCAAGATTTGGATTAAGGGTGGGCCAATTTCAATGTGACCAAATTATAGTTGACGTTGATTTAAAGTCTTTAAAAGTTATTCTCTTTTTAATTTTTTTTTACACAATATGGACAAAATGAATCTTAATGTTGATTAATATGTTAGCATCACCAATTGGAGGATCTATATCTCAAACCAACAAACCAATAATTTATATTTTGGAATTCTACATTAATCAATTTATGGGATCCATCCCGCACGTATGGTTTTATGGACGGTTATAATAGAGATGATGGACCTCATTCATCATGGTCTCACTTAAATAGGTTAGGTTTGGTCAATTTGTGAAGTCTATGATCATTTGATCGTTTGATCTTTATCAATCAATTAATGGGTCCCAGCCCGCATCATATGATTTTATGGACGGTTAAAATAGAGATGGTGGACCCTATTCATCTGGGTCCCACTTAAATATATTTGGTCAATTTGTTAGGTCTACGATCATTTGATCCTTTGATCTTTTTTAATCAGTTCATGGGTCCCATCTCGCATAATATGGTTTTATGGACAGTTAGAATATAGATGGTGGACCCTCTTCATCTGGGGGGTTCCACTTAAATAGGTTAGGTTTGGTCAATTTGTGAGGTCTATGATCATTTGATCTTTATCAAGCAATTCATGGGTCTCAACCCGTATCATATGGTTTTATGGAAGGTTAGAATATAGATGGTGGACCCCATTCATCTTGGGGGTCCCACTTAAATAGGTTACATTTGGTCAATTTGTGAGGTATAAGATCATTTGATCTTTATCAATCAATTAATGGGTCTCAGCCCGCACATATGGTTTTATGGACGGTTAGAATAGAGATGGTAGACCACATTCATCTGGGTCCCACTTAAATATATTAGGTCAATTTATTAGGTCGATGATCATTTGATATTTCTTAATCAAAGCATGCCTCACCTAAAAAATAAAACATTTGGAAAAAAAAATAAAGATCAAATTAGCAACAAAAAGAAAGACTCACAAGTTTACTAATTAATAAATTTATTAAAAATAATTCATATCAGTCTGTGCATTTGGTGGTTCCGTGGTCCGTGCATAGCACGGGGATTTTCTAGTGTCGGACCTAAATGGGTGTGAGAAAATATCCTAAACAGGATCCACTACCTATTTAGTGTAGCTGGTAAATGGACACCAAATTTCTTAAAGGCGATAGTTGCAAGTTTGAGCTTGGTTGCCCACATTAACTCTGTTTCACTCATTTCACAACATACCCTCCCCTCCCCTCGCCTCCCCTCCCCTCCCCCATGTTGGCTCTTCAGCTGAAGGCATAGGTGTTGCCTTCTCGGTCTCTTGTGCTCTAATCCCTCCATATCTATATTACTAAAGGGATGTACTCTTCCTCACATAAAGACACCTGGCACAACTTCAAGCTTTTTACAATGCCATTTCCGGAGTTGCCCTTATCCCTAAAATCTCTATATCTATTACACACTCAAAAGACCTAAAATCTCTCCATCAAGAATCATCTCCCACTCAAAAGCCTAAAATCTCTTCATGAGATCCCTAAATAAGCCAACACACCAGATGCGCTAAATTTATATCAATCAATTCATGGGTCCCGACCCGCATCATTTGACTTTATGGACGGTTAGAATAAAGATAGTGGACCCCATTCATCTGGGTCTCACTTAAAAATATTTGGTCAATTTGTTAGGTCTATGACCATTTGATCTTTTTTAATCAATTCATGGTTCCCATCCAGCATAATATGATTTTATGGACGGTTAGAATAGAGATGGTTAGAATAGAGATGGTGGACCCCATTCATTTGGGGGGTTTCACTTAAATAGGTTTGGTTTGGTCAATTTGTGAGGTCTATGATCATTTGATCCTTTGACGACCTTTATCAAGCAATTCATGGGTCCCAGCCCGCATCATATGGTTTTATGAACGGTTAGAATATAGATGGTGGACTCCATTCATCTTTGGGGTCCCACTTAAATAAATTAGGTTTGGTCAATTTATGAGGGCTATGATCATTTGAACTTTATCAATCAATTCATGGGTCCCGGCCCGCATCATATGACTTTATGGACGGTTAGAATAGAGATGGTGGACCCCATTCATCTGAGTCTCACTTAAACATATTTGATCAATTTGTTAGGTCTACGATCATTTGATCATTTGATCTTTTTAAATCAATTCATGGGACTCATCCCGCATAATATGATTTTATGGACGGTTAGAATAAAGATGGTGGACCCCATTCATCTGGGGGGTTCCACTTAAATAGGTTAGGTTTGGTCAATTTGTGAGGTCTATGATCATTTAATACTTTGATTATTATCAAGCAATTCATAGGTCCAAGCCCGCATCAGATTATTTCATGGATGGTTAGAATATAGATGGTGGACCCCATTCATCTTGGGGTCCCACTTAAATAGGTTAGGTTTGGTCAATTTGAGAGGTCTATGATCATTTGATCATTTGATCTTTATCAATCAATTCATGGGTGCCGGCCCGCATCATTTGATTTTATGGACGGTTAAAATAAATATGGTGGATTCCATTCATCTGGGTCTCACTTAAAAATATTTGGTCAATTTGTTAGGTCTACTATCATTTGATCATTTGATCTTTTTAAATCAATTCATGGGTCCCATCCTGCATAATATGGTTTTATGGACGGTTAGAATAGAGATGGTGGACCCCATTCATCCGAGGGTTCCACTTAAATAGGTTAGGTTTGGTCAATTTGTGAGGTCTATGATCATTTGATCCTTTGATCTTTTTCAAGCAATTCATGGGTCCATCCCGCATCATATTGTTTCATGGATAGTTAGAATATAGATGGTGGACCCCATTCATCTTGGGGCTCCCACTTAAATAGGTCAGGTTTGGTCAATTTGAGAGGTTTATGATCATTTGATCTTTATCAATCAATTCATGGGTCCCGGCCCGCATCATTTGATTTTATGGACGGTTAGAATAAAGATGGTGGACCCCATTCATCTGGGTCCCACTTAAAAATATTTGGTCAATTTGTTAGGTCTACTATCATTTGATCCTTTGATCTTTCTTAATCAATTCATGGGTCCCATCCCGCATAATATGGTTTTATGGACGGTTATAATAGAGATGGTGGACCCCATTCATCTGGGGGGTTCCACTTAAATAGGTTAGGTTTGGTCAATTAAGAGGTCTATTATGATTTGATGATTTGATCTTTATCAAGAAATTCATGGGTCCCAGCCCGTATCATATGGTTTTATGGACGGTTAGAATATAGATGGTGGACCCCATTCATCTTGGGGGTCCCACTTAAATAGGCTAGGTTTGGTCAATTTGAGAGGTCTATGATCATTTCATCATTTGATCTTTATCAATCAATTAATGGGTCCCGGCCCGCATCATTTGATTTTATGGACGGTTAGAATAAAGATGGTGGACCCCATTCATCTGGGTCCCACTTAAATATATTAGGTCAATTTGTTAGGTCTACGATCATTTGATCCTTTGATCTTTATCAATCAATTAATGGGTCTCAGCCCGCATCATATGATTTTATGAACGGTTAGAATAGAGATGATGGACCCCATTCATCTTGGTCTCACTTAAATATCTCAGGCCAATTTGTTAGGTCTATGATCATTTGATCTTTTTTAATCAATTCATACCTCACCTAAAGAATAAAACATTTGAAAAAAAACATAAAGATCAAATTAGCAACAAAAAAAAAGGACTCACAAGTTTACTAATTAATAAATTTATTAAAAATAATTCATATCAGTCGATGCATTTGATATTTTCGTGGTTAACCACGGGGTTTTGCTAGTTTACCTAATGCAAATGTGGATGAGAGTGCATCCAGAGGATTAGTCCTCACTAGTTAATGTGATGAAAGTATTTCTATTAAAAACATACCAAAATAAGACCAACACATACACCTTAATGTGAAGGTCTATGTCCTTTGCTAGCTGAGCTATAGCAGGGAACATAAGGTATATAATGGATGCATTGAGTCTTCAAGTCGAGTCTTAAAAAATGACACCCATGGACTGCCATTTTTTTTTGGGTCCATGGGCCTTTTCAATCCGGATCCTTGGCGTATCCATTTATTTCATTTCACTTGTAATTAACTTTCATAACTCTAATCCTTCCTCATTTAACAACAAAAAAACAAAACTCTAGTCCCTCCTCTCCAACACCCCCAACTGAATTTCAAAATTACAAGTAACACCCATACCATCCTCTATAAAACTAAAAACCAGTTGCAGGCCGCCCAAAAGTGCAAAAACCTGCATTTGCAGCCATTAATGGCGTCCGTGGCGACCCTCTTCCTTAAACCCTCAATCCCATCTCATCCATTTCCCAAAACCCACAAACCCCATCTCAGCTTCAACCTCAAATACCCAACTCCTCTGCTCTCCAACAAGGAAAAGTGGAAGAACAAGAAGAAACAGCTTCGGACCTCCTGCGGGTTGATAGAACCCGATGGAGGAAAGCTCGTGGAGCTCGTCGTTGAGGAGCCCCTCAGAGACGAGAAGCGAAGGGAAGCCATGTCTGTCCCACGAATCAAGCTGTCCAGGATCGATCTTGAGTGGGTCCATGTGATCAGTGAGGGGTGGCCCAGCCCTCTCCGCGGCTTCATGAAGGAAGCCGAGTTCCTCCAAACTCTTCATTTTAACTCTCTCCGACTCGAAGATGGATCGGTCGTGAACATGTCTCTGCCAATCGTGCTGGCGATCGATGACTCGCAGAAGCAGCGAATCGGTGGGTCGAGTAAGGTCGCTCTTGTGGGTTCTGATGAGAAGCCGGTGGCCATTTTGAGCAAGTAAAGAACTGGGCTTTCTTTATTTGATTTGTGTTTTTGAGTTTGTTTTGAGATGTTTATGGTTTTTTGCAATTTGGGGTGGAGTGATTTTGGGTTGGGTCTGTTTGGATGTGACCCAATTCACAGGAGGGATGAGTGTTTGAATACTTTGGTGGTATTTTCTCTGGATGTTGATTCTGTCCTACCTGAATTGATTCTAGATGTTGATTTGGACTGAGAAGAGGAGGCATCCAGACCCATGCTGTAATGGGGCTCACTGTGGATTGGGTGGCCCATTAACCTACTTGATTGGAATATCCTAGCCTTTTGGTAATTTATGCGGATTATGAAATGTTCTGTCTCCACACCTGGCTCACCCTTACAAGTGAAAAGTTCCAACAATTTAATATGGGTTGAAGCTGAATTGGTTTTAGTAGTGTCGTATTGGGATTTATTAGAGCCTGTTTGGAGAGTATATTGCATTTCATTGTGACTGATTCTGCCTGACAATGTATTGTTAGGAAGGCTTTATTTTGATTTTCAGCTGAAGTTGTTAAATTGAAGCAGGTTTTGTTGGACATATTTATAATTATGATTCCTATTTGTTTTAGCTTTTTATTTATCTATGTGCAAGCAGATTATGTTGTGCGTAATCATGATTATGATTTTGGTTTATTTTAGCTTTTTATTTATTATATGCAAAACTAGAGATATTGATGATATTGATTCATTGATTTTTTTTTTCTTGTGTGATTTGAATTTTGATTGTTTAACTAAATCAATACCGAGCACATCTACATTACCCTAGCTTGACACACTTCCTGTAAAAGCGTGACAAATTATATCCGTGTAATGTAGGTGATATCTAATATTTGGCCACGTAAGATTTGCAAGTTGCAACGTTATTAGTAAAATCTCCCAAGAGTTGCAAACTAGTCTTCCTGTCAGCAAATCGAATAACTTGAAGGGTGCTATCTAAGTCTTGTCCTTATATCAACAGAAATCTGGAATCTTTATGAGTTGTAGGGAATCATCAATGGTTGTTCAACATTGCATTGTAGCTATGTTTTAGTGTAATAAGTTTTAGTTGTGAAATGATTAGTCAACGGCACTAGACAAGTTGATAAGGTGTTAAAGCCCAAAAAGAAAAAAAAAATTACTATTTTATTTAAGGAGATCTATGTTCAAACTTCAAACTTGAGTGAAAATCAGATAAAGTTCTTCATTGCTTTTTTCTTCTGAAATCACTTTCCAGTTCTTGGTATCTACGTTTAGGTTTCCTATTCTGAGCTTGAGTTGACTTGGCCGAGTCGACTCAGACTCAGCACCTATTGAGTCAAGTCGCCCTTAGAGTCTAGTCCAGCTAGGAGAGGGGTAAGTAAAGCTATTATATTACCCTCTTTTCCCATTGTAAGATGATTTTGAAGGCCTTTGGGGTCTTTATGCACTAATCTTGAAAGATCTAAACAACAACATCTAAAAATCAGAGGTAATGGTCATCCGATTGAATAAAAACCAATGCAGCCACCGAAAATTACTTAAATTCATTCTGAATAATTAAAATACATGTGGATCAAATTCATAGAACATGATTTTTTTTAAGCTCCTTTCAATCATCTACTTCACTTTTTTTTTTAGGTTTTGGGAGGCTCTAGGGCACGACTTGGTCCGGAGTCCCATGCAGTTTGGCCGAGTTGCCGCCCAAGTCTGAGTTTTAAAACCATGTTCCTACTAGGATTTAATGTTTTGTTGTGTTAAAGTCTTCTTAGAAAATGCAGTTTATAAACTTGATGAAATGTTGCAAGTCTGTTTGCAACATTACACTGATGTCTAGTATGTTTGTATTCACCAGCTATCACAAACCAAATGCATGCAGCTTCAAACAACTAGAATGAGAAATAATGTAAACAGGAATCTTTCTGGAAATTTTAGCTGAGATTCTGCTTGATCATCTGTAGTCCCAAACTAATATCCGTCCAGAAATGATATCAATTCTACATTTGGAGCTCCCTTTCCATTCAGAGTGTGGTAATTTGTTCCAGTTCTGGTTCTTTGTTAGACTTGGCATCTGTTGCATCCCAGTTTCATGTTATGTCAGTAGCTCATTATCTATGATTGTTCATTTACTGAATCTTGTTTGTTGATTTAGCAGTTGGGGAGTGGATATTAAACATTTACCGCTCAACACAAATTTTACATACAATAAAATGAATGACATCAAATTTGAAGCTTAGAAACTTCAAGATTTTGTTGTAATTGGTTTAATATATGCGTACTCAGTGCAAACAAAATATCCTCTCCTATGAATGTTTCAAACTTTAGACCTTGTAGTTATTTCATGCATTAATGCTAGGAATTTGAGGTTTAGAAGATGAAAGATTCTAGGAATTTGAGGTTTAGAGGATACTCTTTATCCAATTCTTGCTGCGCTTTGAAAACAGAGAAAATCATTTAGCAGTTAAATGTACTATGTCATTAAATGTGCAGACCTGCCAATATTGGTTTCAAAGACATCTTGGTGCTCTGCTTTCCATGTAACAGTACTTGTTTTTAGTTCTCTGACCAAACGTCAGAGGTTTGGCGGATATGCAACATGAGATCTATCGGGCCTAAATTATGGAATTGGAAGAAACTTGTTTCTAGTAACAAAAGGAAACAATGTCTGACCAAATTTAGAAGTTCTCTTATGATCAGACCTTATGCAAGTTATTCTTTTTTATATATGTCCATCCATATTTTAGTGTTTTTCTGTGGCAGTTCTACTATACTCGTTTCTAGATTAACAATTTTTGGTCTGGAGAATATTGTGCCTGGGTTGCTTATTCCCATTTTTTGGTCGAACCTGAGAGATAATAGGGCTTAAAAGTACGAAATTATAAAGGAATTAAACAAAATCAAAGATGATATTTATTTATCCAAAACTACTTTCAAAAGGCTTTATTGATATTAGGATCTTATGGAAGTCACTTTGTAGATGTGCATGCATCCAACTTTAGATCTTGTATAATTCTTCTTTCCAGAATAGTGAATGTCCATCTGGATAATACTTGTCCTATCTTAAGAGCTACTACCAATAAGATTTGGAGCATTGGGTAGCAAAATGTGCACTTGTCATAGGTTTCTGGGTCTCATGTGGCCTAACAGCCCAATGGATGGGTCTCCTCCCATTGATTACCTTGATGTTTCCATCTTGAACCAAGTTGTAAGCTACAATCTTCATACAAGCACATGGAACTTGTTCTAAAAAAGTTTCCATACCTGCATATAGGATCTCACACCCCATTGAGCTACCACTTATCCCAAAACCAATTTGTGATGGAAAACGGCACAAATGGTTTTATGGTGAGGGCGAGGGCTCGACCACAATTAGCGAGGGTGGACGTTAACCTCAACAATCCCTCCCTCAACAGCACACACGCCGCGACTCCTGCTACGCAACTCGCAAAATGCGTGTCCCGTGACTCAAACACCCGACCTACCAGGCTCTAATACCAATTATAGGATCTTACACCTCATTGAGCTACCACTTATCCCAAAACCAATTGGTGATGGGAAACAACACAACAATGGTTTTATGTTGAGGGTGAGGACTCGACCACAATTATGACTGCTTAGGAGCGAGGGTGGACGTTGACCTCAACACTGCATCCTAAGAATTTGGCATTTAAAGGTTCCATCTTACCTTAGTCTTGGTGCATGCAATACCCATCTCTACTGGCAATATGGTGATCTATGTAACCTGTGAATTGAGTGTTTTATCAGAAAGAGTTGTGCCTATGATTTACCTGTATAACATTCAACATTCAAGCAAGTGTAAAGGTCTTCCAAGGGGCAGCACAGGAGCATTCTATGATTTCCAGATACTGCATGTATAAGGCATGGATACACCATGGATACATAAAAAACACAAATTTTTATTACTACTGATATAAGATGCATGCATTGCCTATTTTGAAGTATTTGGGTAATATAGGGAGCAACTCACTAGTGAGCATGATACCCACAAGAAGATGGACATGGATACATGAAATGTCGAAAAGAACTCAACACTTCATGAAACCTAGGACACACATGTAGATATGGATATTGTATTCTATTATAACATGCTATTTGTATTTAATCTTATAATTTTGTTTAGGGGGTTTTATCTTTAACAAAAGTAAGATTTTACTCTAATGTACGACTCTCTTAACAAAATGAGATTCTACTCTAATGTACTCACCGCAATAGGAACTTTAGGTTATTCACCCTAAGAATCATTTTGATTCCTTGAAACATCCCTGAACCTAGCAAAGTACTACTACTTGGCAGAAAATTAGCAGACAATTATAACTTCGGAAGCAATAAACGTTGACAAGATGATAATATAAAGTGTCCTACCAAACCTCTGTGGTGTATGGGGTACCAATAGAGAAGTTTTTTGTTAATACTTGGTTTGCTTGGTATATACAAGCATCTCATTATCATATTCCTTTGTTCAATACATTGGGTTTCATAAACACGTCTTCTTTACACATCTATAATAGCATTTTTGTTCTTTGAATAGTAGTTAAGATCACATGCATAATGACTTAATATGTTTTATTAAGCATTGCTAGCCCTCTAAGGGGATGGGACCTGCACATTAGTGGAAGAAAGCTAATAATCGGAGGCAACGAGACTAGATTGATAATTTCAGTTGCAAGTTTGTACTACAGGGGTCTCTATTTATTGGCTAATATCATCATGTAAGATACCTCCAACAATTTCTTCCTTACCTGGAGCTCCCTGCAGTGATCACATGAAGTGGTGTATTTAGCAAATGATGAAGAACCATGTTGCAATTTTTTCATTCTGCACCATATATGCACATGCTTGCACACATTGAAAGAACATTAGTTATGTTTGAAAGTGGCAATAAAGCGAGCGGTAGATGGCTATCTCAATTTCAGGTTTTTTTTCCTTTTCTCCTTATACACCATTGGAGGTTGATGACCATGTTAACTTGTTCAAGGTTCATAGTTTTGTATAATTGAAGTTACATTTTAAACAAGAGTAAATGCTTTCATGTATGTGGTAGTTTAAACCATGTTTGAGTCAGAAATACCTTACAATGGTCTGATGGCTCACAAATTGCATTTACATCGAATGTCAGCATTGAGATCTACAAGCACAATAAAGAAGAACGTATCGCAAGAACTTGGGGTACAACTGCCCCAGGACTCCCCTATGTTGAGCAAGCCATTACAAATGCTGGAAATTGGCTGATAGGAGGGGATTTGGAGGTCATAGAACCAATAAAGTACAATGATGGACTTGATCAGTACCGGCTATCTCCTGCAGAACTCCGCAAGGAGTTCCAGAAGCGCAATGCTGATGCAGTTTTTGCTTTTCAGCTCCGGAATCCTGTACACAATGGGCATGCTCTGCTAATGACCGACACTCGTCGTCGTCTCCTAGAGATGGGATACAAGAACCCAGTACTGTTGCTTCATCCCTTGGGAGGCTATACAAAAGCAGATGACGTGCCACTTAGCTGGAGAATGAAGCAACATGAGAAGGTAGATTCTCTTTTGGACCTTATTATCCTCATTGAATATTTTAATGGGTTTCCACTTTTCAAGAATCCCATTTGTTTGCATGAAAATAGAATTCCTAGGAATTCATGGCTACATGGGTTATACTGAAGGAAGGTTAAAGGTGTGAGAGATGATGTATATAAGGTGGAAATCTAGATGGAAATTTGATTTTCTAGTTTGGGTATTCATTTTCCATCTCCTCTTTGTTCATTTTCCATTAAAGGAGAGAGCTAAATGGGTTATACTGAAGGAATGTAAAAGGTGTGAGAGATGATGTCTATAAGGTGGAAATCTAGATGGAAATTTGATTTTCTAGGCTGGGTATTCATTTTCCATCTCCTCTTTGTTCATTTTCCATTAAAGGAGAGAGACTATTTGATAGCCATTAATGGATCTTCACCTTTGCTTCTTAAATTTTAGCCACTATCAGGAATACATTTCTTAGAATTCCTTGGAATTCAATTCAAAGCAAAGAATCGCCCTAAAAGGAGTTGAAGCACGAAATGTGGAATTTCCTCGGAAGGGTTTTCAGTTCACATTCCATTTTAATACTTTCTATTCAAGTGGATCAACAAGACTGGCTAATTTCAGTGCAGTGGTTCCGACTTAAAAAAGGTGTTTTCTGCCCAGAGAAAATGCTAACAATAAATTTAGAAACACAATTTTTGGCCAGGTAAAGGAAATGCTAGTTTTGGAGATCCACTCGTGACTAATAAACCTATGTGATCTACATTATTGTCATGCTAGTATGTGTACTCCTAGAGTAGATGGATACCTTTCCAAATGGATCAGACCTACAACTACTGTATAATGTTGATACTTCGTACTTATATCAATTAGTAGCTCAGCTGATTAGGGACATGTGAGTGTGAGTAGAGTGCATGAGTTTGAATCCCAGATGTAAAAAAATAGCTCCTCTAAGCAAAAAATAAAATGTTTCATCAGGTACTCGAAGAGGGTGTCCTGAATCCCGAGACGACGGTCGTTGCAATCTTCCCATCTCCTATGCATTATGCAGGCCCAACTGAGGTGCAGTGGCATGCCAAGTCCCGTATAAATGCAGGGGCCAACTTCTACATTGTGGGCAGAGACCCAGCTGGTATGAGCCACCCTGTTGAGAAAAGGGACCTTTATGATGCTGATCATGGGAAGAAAGTGCTGAGCATGGCCCCTGGACTTGAGAGGCTTAATATTCTTCCCTTCCGGGTACGTCAACTACAAATTTTCTACTTTGTCGCTCTGAACATGTCTTTTGAATTTTTTTCATTATGTTTTGATCAAGAGGAATAGCTTTCTTTTGCTTTCCGATGGATTGTACATGTGGGACCCACCTTTTATGTTATCCTGTGGGTCAAATCATGTGATGGGCCATGATGTATCATATGACATTGGATAATTTTATCTAATACACAGTGGATTGAAAATGAATGTTTGCAACCAATGGTCCCCTTCTAACAAGTGGAGAGAACTTGTGAGGCATGTGAACTTCTGTGATCAGGCCTGAAATATGGCCCCACATCTACCAGTCTATAGGGCCAATTGAATGCTACGACCACATGGTACACATGTCTTTGTTGTCAACATAATCTTAATATCCAATTACCAATTATGAACACAGGTGGCTGCATATGACAAGAAGCAAATGAAAATGGATTTCTTCGACCCATCAAGGCCTCAAGATTTTCTGTTCATATCAGGCACTAAGGTAACTTTTGTCTGCCAGAATCATATAATTTCTATTTCATAATCCATTAACGCTTTTCTTTACACACAAAAAAAGAAAAGAATTAAAAAAAGAAAGAAAAGAAGGAAAAGGTGTGAGAAAGAGGGGACAGGTTTGCATTGACACATTACTAAACTTGTTGGATTTCTGTTCTACAGATGCGAACTCTTGCAAAGAATAGAGAGAATCCACCAGATGGATTTATGTGCCCAGGTGGATGGAAAATCTTGGTTGAATATTATGACTCTTTGGCGCTGCCAAAAAGGAACGAGCTCCGTGAAGCTGTTCCTGCATAGAACCATTCACATGGTTGAAACTCAGCTGTCTATTATCTAAAAACACTATACTTTCTACTTTAATTCAAGGTTTGAGTCATTCTCTCCTTCCAGTCTAATGCATTCTGCTCTGTTAGAGAGAGTTATCTGCAGAGGCATGCATGGGCCTGTAAATAGTTTGCTGTCCATCATGGCTTGATGTGTGTTTAACCTGTATTTCTCTTGTGCCTCTATAAAAATAAAAATATGTTGTGGTAGCTTTTTAGATTGCTTTAACTTGATGATTCTTAGTCTTGGACTTTCACTTCTTTCTTTTGCTTCTCATTCTTCTTTCATTCGAAACAGGAATCGAAGGCCAATGAGTTTAGAAAGAAGAAAACCCAACACCAGTCCAAATTCATTGAAATCTAATAAGCCTTGAACATCAAACGAAAGGTCAGCTTAATAAAGAAAATAATAGAACCCATTTCTATTTGCCTGTCTCTATATATTTTTTATACTCCTTATTTGAAAAACATGCTCAAAATTTGGGCCCATATCAGATTTTGTGTAGTTTGGTCCTTCAGGTAGGTGGTTGGATAGAAGGGGCTTCATTGCCATCCCTAGTTTATCTCACCAGCAGAATCATTTTTTCATACTTGGTAAGTGCCTGTGGATCCAATGTTCCATATCCAACTTGGTTACCAATGGGTCCATGACTATTGACTTAGGTCATTTTCCTTAGAAAGAAGGAAAGAGTTTTCTTCAGAAGAGAGCTTTCACATATTTCTTGCCACAATTTTTCTCAAAGAAACTAGTTACCAACACCATTTTTTTTTTTTTTAAAATCATGTGGCTCTGATGTATGTGGCGCACCTCCTTTCATAAATGCCTTGTCAATGATGTTGTTGCTGTTCTGAGCTCCTTCCAACTGTGGTGCATGTTTGTGGTATTGTTGCTTTCTATTTTGTTAAAATGGGAAAAGTAAAATCGCAAGTGTTTGAGCAATCAATGAACTTCACTAATGTTTTATTTTTGAAGACATAAGATGAAATTTAAACATTAATTATGTCCTAATGTAATGGGTGACAAAGGAATAGAAGGCTGTTAAAAGAACTATACAAAAATAATGGTGGATAAATTTTGATATTATCTACTAGAATTCAAAACTCTAATGCTTGAGCAGGCTGAGAAATGGTTTATCAGATACTGGTATGCACTTGACCACCCAACCAATTGGCCAAGATACTGCTGCTATTCCAATGCAAGCACCCCATTGTCCCCAACTTAGGCGCTCTGTATTTGCAAACTTCTTAAGTAACTCCACCATCACCACTTGAAGAACAATGGTCATTGCCACAATCCCTATAAACAACCTGTTCTTATGAATTCCCTTAAACACATTCCTCTTCTCTAACTTCCTCGCATTGAACTCGTTGAATACCTGACACAAAACAAAAGTATTAAAAATAAGGGTGTTCCTGATCCTCTCATCCACGCCAAAAATCGATCGACCTTTGAACTGCAATGTTAGCAAGATGGCAATTTGATAAAGAGCTTGAGCAGCAATGTTTCTCCACATAATGTTTGTAATCAGTGGCTCGGTTCGACCGACTGGCTTTTTGTCCATCAACTCCTTGGTGGGGCGCTCTGTTGCTAGAGCCAATGCACCTAGAGTGTCCATTATTAGGTTCACCCATAGCAACTGGACTGCTGTGAGTGGAACTTTACCCGCAGAAACTGCTGCGACAAAGTTTATCACTAAGGCCGCAACATTCACAGTGAGCTGAAATTGAATGAATTTCTGAATGTTATTGTAGACACACCTTCCCCACTTTAAAACAGTTACGACTGAAGAAAAGTTATCATCCAAAATGACAATGTCTGAACTCTCCTTTGACACCTCAGTTCCTTGAATTCCCATTGAAAGCCCAACATTGGCTTCTTTTAATGCAGGAGCATCATTTGTGCCATCTCCAGTGACTGCGACTACATGACCTTTTTCTTTCAGGCATTGAACCATTAGAAGCTTGTCTAATGGAGAGGACCTTGCCATCACTGATATTTTGTCCACCATTTCCATCCTCTCTTGTATTGAGTAATTACGAAATTGTCTCCCTTCCACAACTGCTTCTTTTAAATCTTGATCAGCCCTAAGTATCCCGCATTCGATGGCTATGGCTGTTGCAGTGAAAACATTGTCCCCAGTAATCATTTTGATGTTGACACCAGCCCCTTCACAAGCTTCCACAGCCATTCGCACTCCTGGCCTACATGGGTCCTTGATGCCTACAAGCCCCAATAATGTCAAGCCTATTTCTGTAATTTTTCCAACTTTTCCTTCATTATCATCATTGATTCCGTCTTCCTCTGTTAGTTGTTTGTGGGCGAAAGCAATGCATCGAAGACTATGAGCTGCCATTCCTTCAATTATTTGCTCCAACTTCATCCTAGTTTGCCGATTTATGGGTTTTATGGTCCCATCACTCTCATAGGAATTTGAACACATAGCCAATATCATTTCAGCAGCTCCTTTCCAATGGACATGTGTTGATTCATTCCTGTGCTTTCTTATTGAAACTCCACTTCGCTTCTTCTCTGAATTGAAGGTTTCAACATGAAGAATGCTGTAGCTTCGCTTTAATTCTTCCATATTCATGCCCAGTTCCATCACCGCCCAAGAAAGAATTGCTTTTTCGGTTGGGCTACCAGAAAATTCTGGGGAGAAAGCTGAATTGGCTTGGTAAACACTGCCTGATGTGTTTAGACCAACGGCTTCGTAAAACAACTGTAGGATTTTCGAGGCTACTATAGAAATGTCTCCGGAAACTTCTTCTTCTCCGACCCAAAATTTTGTTACTTTCATCTTGTTCAATGTCAACGTACCTGTTTTGTCAGTGCAGATGGTTGTGGCCGAGCCCATGGTTTCACAAGCTGATAGATTCCGAACCATTGCTTGATCAGCCATCATTCTCTTCATCGAATAAGCAAGAGTGAGAGTGACCGCCAACGGCAAACCTTCAGGAATTGCCACTACCACTATTGTAACAGCAGCGGCAAACATTGTGGCCACTGAGTTGAACACCTCTTCGAGCTTTGTTTTCTTTCCATTGAACTCCCTGTTTCCATTCTTGTCTTGGGTGTTGCCTGTGAAATAACGCACCAACAGCACAACAAGAACGAGAAAAGCGACACCCAGGCCGACCTTTCCAATGTATGATGTGAGCTTGTTAAGCCGTGCTTGTAAAGGTGTTTGCTCATTCGAATCATCACTTATTGAGCTCATCATTTCACCCCACATTGTGTTCCTACCTACAGAGGTCACAAGCATGGTTCCATACCCATCTGCCACCTTTGCACCAGATATTAGAAACGGGTTCTTATCAGCATTGGTGTTCACAAGGTTGCTCTCACCTGTCATGCTTGACTCGTCCACTTGTAAGGAATGGCCACTCAAGAACAAACCATCTGCAGGAATTTGATCGCCTATCTTCAGAAAAACCACATCACCTACAACAATGTTGAAGATTGATACCTGTTGGCGTCGATTGTCTCTCACGACATCAACATTGATGTCATTACTCTTGTTGGATAGCTTCAGAAATTGTTTAGATTGGCGAAAATTACTGATAGCAGTTACAGCAACAACTAAGAAGACAGCGATGATTATGCTTCCTCCATCATACCACCCTTCCTTGAGGCCATGCTCCTTGATCCCAAATCCTAAGGAGAGAGCCGCACAGACAAGAAGGATGAGGATTATCTGGTCTTTGAAAGCCTCCAAGATGAAGTAGAAGAAGTTTTTTGCAGGTGGCTTCTTGTATGTATTCGAACCGAATACCTGTCGACAATCAACATTGACACATTACTGCACAGAATTTTTTGAAAATTTAGAATAAATATAAATTTTTTTTTTTTTTTTTTTTTTTTTTTTTGTGGACTTCATTTACTTATTCAAACAATAAGATAAGATTCATTTAGATGAACATATGTGATAAGATAAGATAAGTGCAGTAAAGTTAATTAGCTATATCTCTCATCTGTAGGTGCATGTAAAACAGAAATCTAGTGGATGTATATATTTTGCTATTTGATGCATTGACAAGTTTGCAGGCATTCAATTTTCTTTAATATCATATTCTTGTCACTTCTTGAACTGAAAACAGAGTAATAGGTGTCCTCAAAGGTAGGAGTTTTAGTTTTTATTTTTAGGCTGGTGTTTCCTTGGTTCTTTGAGTATAACTGAAGCTTGATTGATTAAAAAAAAGGGAGAAAAAAAGTCTATTAATAATTGACACTGACACATCACTAGAGAGAGATGGAATTTGAATATGAAACTTAAATGTATTTTTTCAATAATCTAAAATGCTATAGAGGTATTTGTGGGTCATATTCTCATTCAAGCAATAAATATGATGCATTGAGACTGATAAAAAAAAGAAAAAATATGCATTGTGATGAGCAGGTGTGATGGGGTAAAGACTAGTGAATTTAATTGCTTTTCTCTCGTATATGGGCGCATGCATATTTTGTGTGATTTGATGCATTGCCATATTTGTATGCAGATAATTTTCTTCAATAGCATATCTTTATCAGTGTTTGAGCAAGAAAGAAAAGTAACAGGTGGTATGGGTTTATCAAGGATAATTGAAGCTTAGCAAAAATAATAATAATAATAATAATAATAAAAGTGAAAGATCTGTGTGAAAGGGCATTGTACTTGTTGAAGCATCATTTCCAAATCAATTGATTGAGAATATGCTAAAACCAAAGGAAGTGTGTTATGTGTCACTGTCTGTATATTTGGAAGCAAATGATATCCATTTGAAAACGTTAGAGAATGAAATTGTCTTGCAAGGTGGGGTCTTTAGGGCTTGTTTTTGTGCTAAAAGAAGAGTCCATGTGGTGTTTTATAGAATTTCTTCCGTCTCCATATAGTGTACAGTAAGTCATTTAGGTATGGTTTATGTGGAAGAACCTTTTTCAAACAAGGAATTTACAAATGGCCACATCTGTCTGTTGACAATTACAAACCGCTACTCGTCTAGAATAAATATAGGGTGCTAACAGGGAAAGGCTATTAAACCTGAGTTTGGTTCAAGATGGTTAATACCTTGAAATTAATATGAACTGTGTTAGATCCAAAGCATTCACCCGTCATATGACAAAATACACCGAATTTCATCAAACTAACCCTGGACACAACACTATCCACTATCATTGTCTATCGAGTAAGGCCTCTCGAACAATTTAAGTGTGGGTACCAATTTGAATGTTTGTTTGCTTTTGTGGACAACTTTAATATAATCAGAAAGGTTTTCAGAGTTTAGGAAATGTGGCAAGGACGTCTTATCTCACAAGTCTGCTACCCAAGGATCGATCGTTAGATAGATGAACTGTCTCATGAGTTTGTACTACTCACCCATGTAGGGGAAAAAAAAACGAAAAAGAACTTTCAAATTTGAAACTCTAAGATAAATTGATTACAGTGTTTTTCCAAGTTCTTAGTTTATTGGAACAAAAAAAAAGTAGTGCTATCTAGTAGATTGCTAATCCGGAGACCACAGATGGAAAGGGTGGCAAAGAAGTTGGGTCGGTGGGGTTCACAGTTTGGACCTCAATCCGTATCTGACCCGTTTTTAGAAAAGGTCAGGTTTCACCAACCCACACCTGAGGCAGGGCAACCTGACCCGACCTATTTTGACTCAGATTTGATGGGGTCAACTCAACTTGACCCGTTTTGACCCATATTGACCTATCAATATTTTAAACCCAGCAGTATTTACTCATATTGACCCGTATTAATTAGAAGTAAAATATGTGAAAACAACTTGTTAAACACATAAGAAAACACCATATAAACTTTTAAAAAAAGACACAGTAACTTATCGATTATGTTTTGGTCCTTTGGAGAGAACATAAACCTATATATGTAAGTTAACCCTTGACCGACCCGTATTTTATGCAGTTTAGATTGGGTGGGTCAAATATGGGCTGGCTTACGGCTAGGTTAGCAAGTCGGGTCAGTTTTTGCCAACCCCGTAAAACCAGTGGACTTGACAACAAGGCCAGATCCCCCAAGATGACCCATGTTACTTCTTTTCTGTTTGAGTTAGCCCTTTACCTTGGTACTATGGATTTTCTTCCTAACCTTTTTTCCTGTTTTTATTTTAGATACGGATGAGACTGGTCCCCAATCCCCATTGGACTTAAAACCAAAAGCATGATTCATGATTTGATTCTATTTTAAATTCGAGCCTGGATCCTCTGAGGCTTGGACTCACGAAAAATTGTTAGGCTCGTTTTCAAAACTTAATAATCTAAACTGCTCAAATAGATGTCAACCTTTTTATATGTATATGCTCCGAACAAATTTCACCAACTGTTGGCGTTAGATTGATAAATTTTTGCAAGAATTTAGGGACGAGATAGTGAGTCTGACTTTATGATACATCCGAGCCATCTACGCACATGTGACCCCTTAAATATACTAGATCCATCGAGTTTTCACCTATTTGGATGAATTGGACCGTTGGATCAAGGGCCAATTTGTTTTTCTTTAACATAAAGTCCTTAAATTTGTGGGTCCTGGATGAAGGGGTTAGAGGCATAAGATTGACCCCAAACTTGATACATGAGCCCATCCAAGATGTCTCTTTCCATCCCCCACAAGTCCCATGATCAGTGGGCCTCACAAATTTCTCGTGAGTACTTGCATTAGAGGGTCCATTCAACACTCAAGCCGAATACCCAAACCCGGGCCATATTCATACCTCTAATTTCAACCAACAAAGAAGAGGGTTAATAAAGAGTACCTCCTGCCGGCGATTGAGATCCTCTGCATGGCCATGTATTCCTCTCTCTGCATCAGTTTCAAGCAATGCAGTAATTCCTTGAATTCCTCCAAGTCGATGAAGAGACTCCATGTCCTTGTCCCTAACAATTTTTCCCACTGCTTGTGGGTCAACATTCAAGAACAACCCATCATTATTTTTTCTACTCCCATACCCATCACTGCTATCATCACCATCATCTTGGGGTTGGACAGAAAGGGAGGTATAAGAGGGACTACGTGACATGACAGAGAGGATTTCTATCTTCTTGTGAGATAATATCTTATTGACAAGAGATTGCATTACTCTGCAAGAATAAATAACATTGAAAGCTTTCTGCCATCTCTTGGCGGATCTTTGTTTGGAGGACCCACCACTAATACTCGTACCAAAGTCGAACATTGTTGGAATGCAACAACCAAAAGAAATCGCTCCAGCAAAACACAAGAGAAATAGACTACTTGGGATTAAAAGGACCGACGAAAAAATAAGGAGAGTAATGATTTCAAAGGAACATACAGAGAGAGAGCGGGGGGGGGGGGGGGGGGGCGGGGGGTGATGGGCAGGAGATAGTGAATAATTTGGACAGGAGATGTGAATAATTTTAGGTTTAGCTTTGTATTTATAGGCTATGTTTGTGAAACTCAAAGGACTCCTGCTACGTTTCTTTTCTGCGAGGTAATGGAGATTTCTAGTCTCTTTCCTATTTATTGCAAGCTTTTGCTTCTCCGCTTTATGTTTGGATTTAAACTCACGCACTCTAATTCAACCAAACACGTATTTATAATTGAGTCAGTATAGTTTTAAAATAACGAACCGATGGGCCGGTGAATCAGTGGAGTGGAATGGTTCGAACCAAGCTTGGTTTAATCCTCTTTAAATTAATGGTGACATGAAAAAACAAGTATAGCCCGGCAAGTGGAAAGTCATGAACTTTCTATTCCCTGGATGGGAAGCGTGTGACCGTTATACAGAATTGGATTCTTTCTCGTGAACGAACGAACGTAGGAAGGTGTCATTGATAAAGCCTTCCGTGTTTATAATGTGTAAGATTATGCTATTCATAATTTGTCGTGGGCACGATCTTATGATGGGTCTAACTCGTATTGATGACATTCACTATAATTGGCTTGGATTATCAATAAGTGGCCTTATAGTGGACTTCTTCCACACATACTGCTCATGGGAAAGCTTGTGGGAGACAATCATGAGATCAGGACTCTTGAATGAAGGGCTGAAATAAAGGGAGGTATGTTAGGAAAATCGTGTTGCCCGACTGCCATTGGGCCCACGCCAGATTGAGCCCGGCGGTGTGCCGCGGATGAACTCCCAACAAGTCTTGATCTGGTGAGTCAAGTTCAGACTCTTAGTTGGCAGAATTCCCATGCTGGTCAGGAGATATGGGATTCCAGAAGGGGTAGAGGGAGATGGGAACCCTTGCTTGATTATTCAGTAGATTTGAGAGCATTCGCAGTGAGTTCGCAGGTCTACCCCACACCGGAACGCACAAGGTTCGGATTTGTTCTTGGGCTCTACTCAAAAGGCCTCATTATCATATCAATGTGGAGTTTGTGGTTGTCCACCGTACTAACAAGGTCTTTATAGGAGTCCAAATTGTTTGTGACTTGGAGAAATCCCGAATTGAAAGAGTGGAAATCCGAGTTGGAGCCTATCTATTGAAATTTAAGTCATCCAAAATAAATGCCCTCTTGAGCTATAGAATATCTCTAAATTTTATTCTAATAGATGTAAGTTCACCAAAAAGTATGATAGTTCGATTAAAAATAAGGTTAATAAACATAATTAGTAATCCTTAAGATTGTGTTAGTCACTTTTTAATCAATGGTTAATATCATGTTGTGAGCAAAATATATTATTTTATGTATAAAAGACGTAGAGTTCAATTTCACAATTGGAGCTCGATTTTACAATTGATTGTAATTTAAGCATTCAATTTTAATTTAATTTTGACATGCTTTTGACTCGAAGGAGAGATTTAGGGATTTTAGATGGAGAGGCCATTGGGATTTTTTTTTTCTTTTTCAAAAGAAGCTACCTTTAGACTGACTCCTCTATACGTCAACTACCAGGTTTTTTTTTTTTTTTTTTGTAAACGACTCTTACTTTCCTATCATCTAATAGGAACATTCTAGTTTTTCGTTCCTAAAGCTTCGCAACACAGGCCTCCTCTAATCCTCCATTGCAATAAGACACTTGATCCTATCCTAAAATATCTCATAAGTCGTATCTTTTTGTAATCCTAACTAATTTGGTAACTTTGATTCAAAGTCCCAATTTAAACGACTATCTAAATCCCTCTAAATCTCTCACTTCTCTCTCAAAAATCGGCTTAGAACTCTCTGTATTGTCCTTCCTTTATCAAACCAGTTTCTTTGCAAATGAAGAGGGAGAAGATGGCAGCCTTCCAACTAGAGGTAATGTATATTGCTTTTATCTGTTGATAATTCGAATGCAATTGGTTTTTGCTACACTGTCAATTTACCTCATTTTCTATCACTTTCTTATCTTGCTTGACATTGACAAAATGCATTTACTGTAGGTTTTGCTAAGAGGCATTGTAGGTGCAGAAAATAATGACCCACAATAACTGGGGAGCCTTAGAGGACTTATCCAATATGGTGATGACTGGGTACCGTCCGAAAGCCTGAAAGAGAAGAGCAAACGGTCAGAGGACCCTGGCCTGGGCGGCGCAAGGCTCTCCGATGCCAAAGTCAGTGAATGAACTGGAACAATGGAAGGAGAGGAAGAAGAGAGGCAGAGTAACAGCTCTGTGGGTTGTATTGTGCGTACCTTGCATGTGAAATGCAGCTCTATTTATAGACGATTAGGAAGATATCTTGGACGATATCTTGGCATGGGTCTCATGATTCGACTGGGAAGTCATGATCAGCCCATGTTGCAATTAATGCGGTCCAATCCAGCCCACTCTGCATTTAATGCCAGTCGGATCAGCCCACGTTGCATTAAATGCGCGTCACGTTGGGCCAGATCGTGTTGGGCGCCTTTGACGGTTGGGGTACCATCGGATCCGCCCTCGGGCCTCGCCCTGATGTGGCTTCAGCCGCTGGATGCCGTCATGTCAGTGATCTGGCGAAGATTGTGGACGGCTGGATGTCGCACCTGTCTCACTGGCTCGCGCCCCTATTCCTCCACGTGCCTGATGACGTGGGGGATGAGGGGTGCAAGTGGAAGTCCTTTTGTGCCTCGGCTTTCGTCCCGGCTCCTTCAGCCGGGGTGGAGCTCTTAGCCGAGATGGGCACATGGGGTAGCCGAGCTCGGCGCTAGCGGCCCGGAGCTGCTTGACTTCGGCCGAGGCCTCTGCCCTGCTAGCCGAGGTGAGTTTGGTGCCATGTGGATGGCACGCGGATGGCGCGTGAGAGTGCTTAGTCTCATCTGATGGCTGTGATTAGCTTAATCCTGTGTTCCGGAAATCTCCCCACACAATTGCCCCCTAGCTTTTGACCTCTTAAGCGTCCTAGCTTTTAGTGGTCGGAAGCTAGAAAACTCGTCTGGGGATGCGGCGATCATTGTTTGGTGTCGTTTCAACTTTTCTGAAGCAGTAAATGCTCTGTCCTATCTGTCCTGGGAGGCGAATCGACGGCCACACGCGTAGCCTTTTCACTGGTTGCGCTGTCTCATTGATGGAACGGGCGCGGATCGCGAAATCCGTCCTTTCAAATTTCGAAAGCAGCGCGCGCCGAGGGTTCCCTTTTCATAAATAGGGCTGCCATCTTCCTTTCTTGTTTCTGATTTCCTGTTCTGTAACTTTTGTAATGAAGCAGTTTACAATGAATAAAAAGGGAGAATTTTGCGATCACTTGAATTGTATGCAGTGCCTTTTGTCTTCTCTTTTACTTTCCTTGCACTGTCTTGGAATATTTGTGTTTTTGTGCTTGCACAGTTCTTTCTTAAAAACTGTCTTTGGCCGAAATGGCTGGCTTTGGCCGAGACGAACTGCTTGTGCGCCGAGGTAGATCCAGAATACCGCTGGTCTCGGCTATGTGAGCATGAGTTCGGCAACGGTCTTTGAGGGGTGTATAAACCCGGACTTTAGGAATTCGGCCGAGTGTTCGAACTCGAGGCCTCCTTCCAGGGCTGTGAACCCTTGGAGTGGGGTAAAACCTTGACTTTAGGAATTCGGCCGAGTGTTCGAACTCGATGCCTCCTTCCAGGGCTACGAACCCTTGGAGTGGGGTAAAACCCTGACTTTAGGAATTCGGCCGAGTGTTCGAACTCGAGGCCTCCTTCCAGGGCTACGAACCCTTGGAATGGGATAAAACCCTGACTTTAGGAATTCGGCCGAGTGTTCGAACTCGAGGCCTCTTTCCAGGGCTACGAACCCTTGGAATGGGATAAAACCCTGACTTTAGGAATTCGGCCGAGTGTTCGAACTCGAGGCCTCCTTCCAGGGCTACGAACCCTTGGAGTGGGATAAAACCCTGACTTTAGGAATTCGGCCGAGTGTTCGAACTCGAGGCCTCCTTCCAGGGCTACGAACCCTTGGAGTGGGATAAAACCCTGACTTTAGAAATTCGGTCGAG
The DNA here is from genome assembly GCA_012931725.1 of Litsea cubeba. Taxonomy (NCBI): domain Eukaryota; kingdom Viridiplantae; phylum Streptophyta; class Magnoliopsida; order Laurales; family Lauraceae; genus Litsea; species Litsea cubeba. The sequence continues at coordinate 107,678,974 of CM022946.1, forward strand.
TGTTCGAACTCGAGGCCTCCTTCCAGGGCTACGAACCCTTGGAATGGGATAAAACCCTGACTTTAGGAATTCGGCCGAGTGTTCGAACTCGAGGCCTCCTTCCAGGGCTACGAACCCTTGGAGTGGGATAAAACCCTGACTTTAGGAATTCGGCCGAGTGTTCGAACTCGAGGCCTCCTTCCAGGGCTACAAACCCTTGGAGTGGGATAAAACCCTGACTTTAGGAATTCGGCCGAGTGTTCGAAATCGAGGCATCCTTCCAGGGCTACGAACCCTTGGAATGGGATAAAACCCTGACTTTAGGAATTCGGCCGAGTGTTCGAACTCGAGGCCTCCTTCCAGGGCTACGAACCCTTGGAATGGGATAAAACCCTGACTTTAGGAATTCGGCCGAGTGTTCGAACTCGAGGCCTCCTTCCAGGGCTACGAACCCTTGGAGTGGGATAAAACCCTGACTTTAGGAATTCGGCCGAGTGTTCGAACTCGAGGCCTCCTTCCAGGGCTACGAACCCTTGGATTTGCCGGAGTCAGTCAAAGAGAGACGACAGATTGATGACAGGGCAAAAAGCTGCTTTCATTGATTCGGGATTCATTACATCTTTAGAAATTGAATTTCTTTAGGTGGGATGCATTCCACGGTCTCGGCAGTGGCTTGCCTTCCAAGTCTTCAAGCTTGTAGGCTGATTTCCCTACTAGTGAGACCACCCTGAATGGGCCATGCCAGTTCGGAGCCAGCTTCCCTTCGTTTGGCTCTTTGTCAGCTGGCAGGGCTTTCTTTAGAACCAGCTCTCCCACGGAGAATCTTCTTTCTCTGACATTCTGATTGTATGCCCTGGCTAACCGCTGCTGATAGTCAGTCAGTCGCAAGGCTGCTGCTTCTCGTCGTTCGTCTGCCAGCTCCAGCTCCATTGCCAGGTTCGTGTCATTTCGGCCTTGGTCGACCAGCTCTGTCCTCAGGGTGGGAAGGCCGATCTCTAAAGGAATGACCGCCTCCATCCCGTAGGCCAGAGAGAAAGGTGTTGCCGAGGTGGACCTCTTTGGAGTTGTTCTGTATGCCCATAGCCCGCTCGGAAGCTCCTCTGTCCATCTTCCCTTTGCCTTGTCCAGTCGCTTCTTCAGGCCGTCCAGGATCACTTTGTTAGAGATTTCTGCCTGGCCATTACTCTGTGGATATGCCGGAGTGGAGTAATGGTTTCTGATACCGTGCTCTTGGCAGAAGTCTCTGAAGGACTTGGAGTCGAACTGAGTCCCGTTGTCCGAAATCAGGGTCCGGGGGATGCCGAACCTCGTTAGGATGTTTTTCCAAACGAAGTTCCTGGAGTCCCTGTCCGTGATTGAGGACAACGGTTCAGCTTCTATCCACTTTGTGAAGTAGTCTGTAGCGACTATCAGCCATCTCTTGTTTCCTGGAGCCCGGTGAAGAGGCCCCACGATGTCCAGGCCCCATTGAGCGAAGGGCCATGGGCTAGTGAGGGGACTCAGATCTTGTGCTAGCTGGTGGAGAGAGTGGGAGAACTTCTAGCACTTCTCGCACTTCCTGGCGTACACCTGCGCGTCCTTCTGCATGTAGGGCCACCAGTAACCCTGGCTTATTGCTCTGTAAGCCAGTGATCGGCCTCCTATGTGACTGCCGCAGATTCCTTCGTGGATCTCATACAGGAAGTCATCTACTTTGCTCGGATGGACGCACTGGAGGTATGGACCTGTGAAGGATTTCCTGTAGAGTTTGCCTTCGGGAGAGAGCCAGAATCGAGCTGCCTTGAGTCTAATCCGGTGAGCTTCAGTCTTGTCCTCAGGGAGCTGGTCATCCTTTAAGTAGGCGATGATTGGATCCATCCAGCTTGGGCCGAGATCAGCACAAAGGACAAGCCGAGATGAATGGAGTTCTAAGCTCGACCGTGATATTGACCCAACCTCGACGGTCCTTTTCTTTCCCGCTTCGACGGCGGAGGCCAGGTTTGCAAGCTCGTCTGCGTGCGTGTTGGTATCCCGGGATATTTGCCTGACCTCGGCTTTCTGGAAATGAGATAGCAGTTTTTTCACAAGGGCTAAGTAGGCCGCCATCCTGTCGTCCCTGGCCTGGTAGTCCCCAGCGAGTTGGCTAGTTACCAGTTGAGAATCGCTGAAGATCACCAGGTGTTGGGCTCCGAGGATTTGGGCGCTGTTCAACCCTGCTATCAGCGCTTCATACTCTGCCTCATTGTTTGTCGCTTTGAAGTCCAGGGTGAAAGCCTGCTCTATGACCAGACCCTCTGGCGATTGGAGGACTATGCCGGCACCAGCTCTCTTGGAGGTGGATGACCCGTCGACAAAGATCTTCCATACCGAGGTAGGAAGCTGTTCGACCTCCGTCAGTTCTGGCTCGTGCCCTGTGCCCCCCAATGCCGTGCCGGGCTGGGTCGGAGCTGAATTGGGCGAGACGAATTCAATGATGAAGTCTGCCAGAATTTGGGCTTTGATCGCAGTTCGGGGACGGTACTGTATATCATACTGCCCCAGTTCAACTGCCCACTTTGATATTCGCCCTAAAAAGTCAGCCTTCTTGAATATTGAACGGAGTGGATGCTCCGTGATCACCACAATGGTGTGGGATTGGAAATAATGGGAGAGCTTACGGGAGGCACTGACGAGGGCCAACGCAAGCTTCTCCAACAAAAGGTACCTGGTCTCGGCATCGAGCAGGGTCTTGCTCATATAGTAAATTGGTTTTTGAATTCCCTCGTCCTCCCTGATGAGGACGGAGCTCACTGCGTGATCCGAGACTGCAAGATATAAATACAAAATCTCCCCCAGAGTTGGGGTGGAGAGTAAGGGTGGTGACATCAAATAAGTTTTGAGCGCGGCCAATGCCTGGTCGCACTCAGGGGTCCACTGGAATTTCAAAATTTTCTTTAGAAGCTGAAAGAAAGGCCTGCACTTATCTGATGACCGGCTGATGAAGCGATTGAGTGCTGCAGCCATTCCCGTAAGCTTCTGGACTTCTTTCGTGGTAGAGGGGCTCTGAATGCCCTGGATTGCGGTGATCTGGTCCGGATTAGCCTCTATCCCCCTCCGCGTCACCAAGCTGCCGAGGAACTTGCCAGAGGCTACGCCGAAGGCGCACTTGGAAGCGTTTAGCTTGAGCTTGTACGCGCGAAGGATGTCGAAGACTTGGCCCAGATCCGCCAGATGGTCGCTGGAGTGCACTGATTTGACGACCATGTCGTCAATGTACACCTCCACTGTTCGGCCGAGCTGAGCCTGGAACATCTTTGTCACGAGGCGCTGATAGGTCGCCCCCGCGTTCTTTAGCCCGAAGGGCATCACCTTATAGCAGTAAGTGCCACGGGGGGTTATGAATGACGTTTTCTCCTCGTCAGGATCGAATAGTGGAATCTGGTGGTAGCCTCTGTAGGCGTCGAGGAAGCTCATTCGGTCGTGTCCAGCGGTGGCGTCGATCAGTTGGTCAATCTTTGGGAGGGGGAAACTGTCTTTAGGGCAGGCCCTGTTCAAGTCCGTGAAGTCCACGCACACCCTCCATTTACCAGTTTTCTTCTTGACCACCACCGTGTTGGCCAGCCAGACCGGGTACTGGACTTCCCGGATGGCTCCTGCCTTGAGCAGGTTGTCGATCTCTTCGACGACCGCGTCTGTCTGCTGCAGCCCTGTCCTTCGGGCTCTCTGCACTACTGGCTTGTGGCCGGGGTCCACATTTAACTTGTGGCACATGACCTCAGGGTCGACCCCAGGCATTTCACTTGGGCTCCAAGCAAAGACGTCGACGTTCTGCATCAGGAACCTTGAGAGCTCGGCTCTTTCTTCGTCGGGCAGCTGGGTGCCGATCAGGAAGAATCTATCTGGGTCTGCCGAGTTTAGCCTGACCTCGGCCAGGTCCTCGATGCTTTTCTTCTCAGGATCTCGGCCGATTTCGTCTAGGCCTTTCTCGAATTCGGCGAGGTTGACACGCTCTGACTCCTTCACTGTGGGACACCGGCCAGTATGCACTGCCTAGCCTGCTACTGATCTCCCTCCACCGTGACCACTTCCATTGCGCCCTCCTTGTTCTCGAGGACGAACTTCAGTTTCTGGTGGAGGGAAGAAGGGACTGCTTCCAACTTGTGGAGCCACGTTCTGCCCAAGATGACGTTGTAGGGAGAAGGGGCGTCCACGACCAGGAAGTCGGCCAACACGGAGCCTCCGCCGACCCGGGTCTCCAGGGTGATCCTACCCTTGGGGTAGACTGGCGTGGCGGACAACCCTAGTAGGGGTGCACAGACCTCCGTGAGGTCTGCTTCCGAGAGGTTCATCTTCTTGAAGCAGTCGTAGTAGAGGACCTCGGAAGAACTGCCGGAGTCGACGAGGATCCTCTTCACGGTGAAGTCCCTTAGCTTCATTGTGAGGAGCAGGGGGTCGTTGTGAGGGAGCTGGATTCCCTCTAGATCCTTATCTGAGAACGAGATCGCGGGTCGGTCTCGGCGAGCTCTCTTGGATGCCGGTGCGAGCTCGGCTTTCATCACCTCCTTCCCATGCGACGCTCGCCTGGCCTCGGCGCGGGCCTGTGAGCCCCCACGAGACGAAGGAGAGGGGACTGAGGACGCCAGATGGATCACGTTAATGATCTTCTCGGAATCCTCACTGTCTGGCTCCCGAGCCGTGCTCTGGTGAACTCGGCCCTCGCTGCCGCCGGCATCATCGGCCTTGACGAACTCTGGAATGTGGCCCTCGCTGGCTAGCTTCTCTAGGTACCACTTCAGAGAATTGCAGTCCTCGGTCCTGTGCCCTTTACCCTTGTGGTAGGAGCAGTAGAGCTTGCTTCGGCTGCCGGTGGTGGGCTCATTCTTCAAGGGCGGAGGCCACTGGAAGAACGGCTTAGTCTTTATCTTGCTCAGGCTACGGTACGTCGGATCCTTGAAGACGACGTTGACGCTCTGACCGGCGCTGGTGGGAGGTCTGGGCCTCCAGGTGCCCCCAGATCGGGACGACGTAGGCTTCGCCGAACTGGCGGACCAGGCCTGCTTGGGCTCTTGCTTCTAAAAGGCCCCCCCGCCTCTCTGCCGAGGCTGGTTGCTCTTCTGCTCGGGCTCCGGTCTTCCGCCCTCTTCCCGGGCCTGGATTTCATCTTCCTCCCGGGCGACAAAGCGCTTTATCCGGGACATCAGCTCTGGCATGGACTCTAGGGGGGCTCCGACCAAGTCCTTCCGGAGGTCGTGGCCGGGGATCAGGGCATGTTGGAAGGCGTAGATCGCTATATCTTCCCTAGTGCCCTCGATCTGGCTATAAACCGCCCAGAATCGTCGGGCGAACTTGGCGAGGGTCTCACCCTGCTTCATTCTCAGGGCGAGAAGGTCCCCTTCTTTCTTGGGGACGACGCTGTAAGCTTGGAACTTCTTCAGAAAGGAGAGCTGGAGCTCCTTCCAGCTCGAAATCGACTCCTCTGGGAGGGCGCAGAACCACTTCAGAGGGAGGTCACCCAAACTGGAGGAGAAGATTTTGCAGTTAAGGTGACCCTCGTTTCCCCAGATGGACATCTTCTGGGAAAAGTGATGGAGGTGAGCGGATGGGTCGGACAGTCCGTCGTAGGGGACGAACCGCGGGATGGAGAACCTTTTGGGCAAGGGGGTGCGCTCGATGTCCCTCGTGAAGGGCGAGGCCCCTAGATCAGTGTGGCCACAGATCTGCTTCTGGTCCCGCACGTCCAGGTTGCGCTGAAGAGCCAACCTGACGCGCTTGTCAAATCGCTCTTGCTCGTCGTCCTTTTCCGGAGTCTGGGCTCTTGACTTTCGCTTGGAGTGGTTCGGGCTGTGATGGCTATGGGCTCGGCCATCGCGGCTATGATGACTCCGGCTGTTGCTAGAGCCTTCATCATGGATCTGGCTCCGATTGTGGTCCAGATGGTTTCTGAGATCTTCGCGAGGAGGCTGGGCTGCCCTGCTGGGGGCGTCCTTCTTCTTTCCTTGAGGATCAGAGACTTGCCTCAACGAGGCAGTCTGCGCTGCTCTCAGCTGCTGCTGGAGCTCGCAGATCAGCCGCTCCTGCTTCTGGAGGAGAGCATTTTGAGCTGCGACGTCTCCTCCAGCGGCAGGAGGTTGAACTCGACGCGCTTCTTCCACGGCAACGGCCTTATCTTTGCGAGGACGCTCATGCCGACGCTCGTCGCGTCGGGGTGGCGTAACTTCGTCTGCTGAGAATGAGGTCTCGAGTCCTTCTTGGAGGGGGACCTCGACAAAAGCTGCGAGCCTAAGCGGCCCTCGCCTGCTGACGTGCCATGCACCGTTCGGGAACGCCCCTGAGGAGGGACGTCTGCCGATGGTGCTGGCAGCTCGAGCGCTGCTCTCGAAGATTCTCCGCCCTTCTTAGCTTTCGGAGGCATGGCTTCTGGGAGATTGAGGTTGAGGAGGTTGGGAAAGTTGGGAAGGTTGGGATATTATTTTCCTACAGACGGCGCCAATTGTAGGTGCAGAAAATAATGACCTACAATAACTGGGGAGCCTTAGAGGACTTATCCAATATGGTGATGACTGGGTACCGTCCGAAAGCCTGAAAGAGAAGGGCAAACGGTCAGAGGACCCTGGCCTGGGCGGCGCAAGGCTCTCCGATGCCAAAGTCAGTGAATGAACTGGAACAATGGAAGGAGAGGAAGAAGAGAGGCAGAGTAACAGCTCTGTGGGTTGTATTGTGCGTACCTTGCATGTGAAATGCAGCTCTATTTATAGACGATTAGGAAGATATCTTGGACGATATCTTGGCATGGGTCTCATGATTCGACTGGGAAGTCATGATCAGCCCACGTTGCAATTAATGCGGTCCAATCCAGCCCACTCTGCATTTATTGCCAGTCGGATCAGCCCACGTTGCATTAAATGCGCGTCACGTTGGGCCAGATCGTGTTGGGCGCCTTTGACGGTTGGGGTACCATCGGATCCGCGCTCGGGCCTCGCCCTGATGTGGCTTCAGCCGCTGGATGCCGCCATGTCAGTGATCTGGCGAAGATTGTGGACGGCTGGATGTCGCACCTGTCTCATTGGCTCGCGCCCCTATTCCTCCACGTGCCTAATGACGTGGGGGATGAGGGGTGCGAGTGGAAGTCCTTTTGTGCCTCGGCTTTCGTCCCGGCTCCTTCAGCCGGGGTGGAGCTCTCAGCCGAGATGGGCACATGGGGTAGCCGAGCTCGGCGCTAGCGGCCCGGAGCTGCTTGACTTCGGCCGAGGCCTCTGCCCTGCTAGCCGAGGTGAGTTTGGTGCCACGTGGATGGCACGCGGATGGCGCGTGAGAGTGCTTAGTCTCATCTGATGGCTGTGATTAGCTTAATCCTGTGTTCCGGAAATCTCCCCACACAGGCATCATGCCTAGTTGACACGTCTAAGAATTGCTACATGAGCATGCCAGAGAGAGGGATCATGCCTAGTTGACACGTCTAAGAACTGCTACATGAGCATACCAGAGAGAGAGACACTTTGATTTATGTATTGTCGGTATGCCTTGGATTTGATGTTGGAGAGGGACTTTCTTTCCCACAAGACCATGCTACACCACGTTGCTAGCCTTCTAACTTCTTCCAGTGAAATGTTGCCATTTTGACCATCGCATTTGCAGTTTTGGTCGTCCATATTGCAACTCTTAAATTAACTCTTAATTGAGATTACCTCTGTAAAATATACATCTTAGCTAGTTTGGGAGCCTATCATTACAGGGAAATAAAGAAAAAAGAGAGCTCCTAATGCCACATCCCAAGTTTCTCCGAGCACAACCCTTTTTTATCACCTATATATCTCTGTTTCGAATTACCTAAAATGACATCTATCAAAAGTCTCTCTCTCCCCAATTTCTTTCTATACTCACCCACCGCCACCCCAGCCACCATCGTCCCCTCCGGCCACACCGTCAGAGGGAGAGGGAGAGGGCGGCGGGTGGACAGAGGGTGAGAGAGGGAGGGAGAAAGAGGGAGAGGGAGAGGGAGAGAGACAGTAAGAGAGGGAGAAGGAGAGGAGAGAGAGAGGGTGGCTGGCAGAGGGCAGCGGCAGTGAGAGAGGGAGGGAGAGGGAGAGGGAGAGAGGGTGGAGAGCAGGGCTGCGAGAGGGAGAGGGAGAGAGGAAGAGAGGGAGAGGGTGGAAGACGCGGAATGAACTGAGAAAATGAGTGTGGAGGGGTTTGGATATTTTGGGAACAATGGAGTATGTAGAGAGAAACTTTAGAAAAATTTTCACCTATTTGGGTTGTGTAGAGAGAAGAGTTGTGCTCAGAGAAGCTTGGGCTGAAATTAAATTGCTTTGGGGGTATTTAGAAAGAGTATATTCTTATAGATTTTAAGATATTTTTTGATATGTTAGATTATAATACTCTGTTTTTATTTGGTAGTGTTTGGAAAGAGTATATTATAAGTTACAATGTTAGGTTTTCTTTAGAAATGTATATTGCTTTCTTTAGGGGGAAAGGTGAATATTGGAGATTGTAAGATAACACAATCTTTCAAAACACGAGAGGGAATATTTTGTTTGGTTCTCGATATCTCAAAATTGAGAGGGAAACTTTCCCGGCAACTATTTTCTTCAGACACCTATATCCTAATAAAAAGAAATTCTCTCTCCTTCATTCCCATACCCTTTCTCTGCAAGTTTTTTCTCTCCTTTTATCATGTATGTGCTCCTTTTTTCCTTCTCATTTTTTTTCTCTTCCTTTCTTCTTTTTCTTGAGATTTTCTGTTAAAAAAGCCTTCATCTTCTTGAGATAAGTGCATTTTTCAGATGGGTTAGGTATCTTAATGATTTGATTGTTATGCCAAATCTATAGAACATATGCAATTCTGAATGATCCATGCATATAAATAGTGTGGTAGCAGTAAATGATGGTGGAGAGTGTTTTAGCAGATGGGTAATGATGGATTTATGCAAATAATTGGGTTCAAGCAAATGGGTTTTTATGAAAATGGATTCCTGCAGATTGGCTGGGTGAGATGGAGATGGTTTTTTTTTTTTCAGATCGGTTTGGTGAAGGGTAGAAGAAGAGTGATATTGCTTTAACATGCAATTGCTCTGGTCATTTTTCTTTAAAGAAAAAAAAAACAATCCACTCCTCCCAAACACAGGATCCCTTGATCCTACAGCTCTTATTTCAAGATCCACTCAGAAAAACCCCACTTTCAGCAGCGTCTGTACAGAACTGTAGTACTATGTTAAGAAGCGTAGCTAGGGTGTGAATGCTGAGATTTTTGAAGAAAGGTTTAAAATGAAAAGGTAGATCACCTTATCAGCTGTAATCATCTTAAGTCAAAAGAAACCGTTATGTAATCTCACCTCAAAACTGTTTTCCCTACCCAACCTACTCCCCATGGAAGACATAGAAGGAATGCTTGATATATCCTAATCACCTCGCTAATTAAACTCTAAACACATATTCCTGACTGTGGTAAAATAGTCTCATTTAAAGAAGAATCAGTTAACAAACAACTGTAATACATCTGGCCATGTTTTATTGATCCCCTGTTCAGATCCTCTATAAATACAATTATTTACAAAGGGCTTTCAATGAATGGAGCTTACAGTCGTGCAGGTCTAAGAAAACATAGACATGTAATGTTTAAACATAAAAAAAATACCACCCTTAATTCAATACTCAGCGTATTAGACCTTGCAAAGTAGGCCTCTCGTGCAACTCCTCCTTTTGAGACTTTGGAGATGAATTCCAACAACTCCATTTCTATTTTACAAAGAATTTCTGAGAGTCTAAAGAACATTAGAATTTCAGTTTTCAAATAAAAAAAAGCTGTGATTTTGAGCTGAGGAATAGCTCTTCCTTATGGGTATTTTCTCTTTCTCATGATTTTATTCTTATTATCAATTCAAATTCGCCAAACTCATTTCAGGTAGGATCTAAACGAGCTCCAGACCATTTAAAGATTATACTTCTTTAGTTGTAATGTGGACAGGCAGGGGGAAGTAGACAAGCATATGCTTCTAGTAAATTAACAAAGTAATCTATGGCCCGGGCTACTATATCAGTTAGCCATGTAATAAATAATAGCCTAGAGAAAGAAAGAGGCACCCTCATCTTACCCATTGTCTCTCTCTAAAGGAGGAGCAAGTCCACCAACCAAATCATTTTTATTCTTCTTGACCTATCCCGAACCACTTGCTCAGCAATATTAACCATTTGACACATTCTACTTAGAAACATATATATATATATATATATGCATTTAAACAGTCCCATTCCAAGTACTTGCCAAAGGTAGTTTTAATCTTGTTGGGGGTACAGAAGAGTGTAAGAAATGAAGATCAACATGGTTTCAGATTCAGTTGATTAGTAATACCTCATGTGTTTCACTCTGAAGAAAAAAGACTCATGAGGCCTTTATGTGCTGAAAATCATTTATTTAAGATGAACATTGGGTGGTTTTAGGTTCAGCTGATTAGTAATAACATCTAAAGTTTGCAATTTGTTACTTGTCATTGTCATGTGTAAGCTCATTTAATTCAGTTTTTCAGCAGGTGCACTTCATAGTTGGAGTCGGCTGGCTTGAATATTGAGATTTTAATTCAGTATAGTTTGATTCAAACATGGTTTGTCAGCCCACTTGAACCACTGTTGCCTCTTCGTGTTTATGTTAGATCCCAAATGACCTTGCGAAAGCTTATATTTTAAACAAAGATCTAATAATAAAAAATAACCAGAGATCTATCAAAATATATCTAGTGTACAGAATCGAATGAAGGTTGAAAGTCACTTGAATTTGAGTTTAAAAGGCCTTGAGTCTTGATAGGGCCTCACTCAGTAGGGTTCCTTAATTACTATTGTCAATCCAACCACCACCAATGGAAAAAGTAGCAGAAATGGAATGAGATTTTTCTGTTTAGAGAAACCAGACCATACTCTTGCTTGGAAGTAGCTATAGGAGATGGGGTAAGATAGAACTGGTGGTCCCCATTGGGAAGAGAGTATTGTAAAGCCCCAATTTCGAATACCGAGAAAATCGTCAAAGTACCGAAATTGGCACGCTACTTTCCGGAAAATCCGAGAACTTCCAAGATCGTAGGTCCGCAGTGAGGTCCAATTTAAAACTTTTTGAACAATATAATATCAATGGTTAATTTGCGAAAGTGTAAAGAGTAAAGCGGAAGTAATAACAGAGATAGCGGAAGCATAAGGTATCATCAAATATATCAAGTGTGAACGGGCTGTAAGTCCAGCCTAAAATATCAAGTTATAGAAACAAGGTTTATTACATCTTTAATCGCTACCCGGCTTACAACAAGAATCACTCAAAATCCCAAAATGAAAATAGACACTCAAGCCCCAGGTACTGACTCTCCATCTTTCGGCGACCTCTTGGTCAGCCGGTCCCCATCCGTAGTCCCCAGCTACGAGTACTGCAACAAGCGCGAGCTTCTTGCCCTCGAACTCGGGGTCAAGACCTAAGCACCAAGAGTGGGTCAGATCTAAAGATCTGGCAAGTCACAGTATGCAAGTAATATAGGATGCATGCATCAAAATGAGTAGAGACAATAAAGATAAAAGAGTAACAATGATATAGAATCTAGGCAGTTGAGTAAGATAAACAAATAGAATCAAGATAAACATAATATTAAACCTACACAATATGGCACATTCACACAAGCTGGAATACTGCGGGATATTGTGTCGCGGCCCTCCCATATTGAACACAGTCGCGGCGGGGAAACCTAACAGTACTGGGGATTATCTAACCCCGCAAACAACATCCATAACATACTCTGAGACCGGACTCGGTATCACACCGTCCGTCTCGAACAATGCTCATCATGATAGCCACACAATACTCTTAATAGCTCCTACCAGTGATGATCAGTCCAACTGACTGAGCTTAGATCAACTGAGTGAATGTCTATGCCGACTCAAGAAACAATAAAGGTCTGTGTCTGTCTAGGCTTCGCCTTACGTGAACAAGGTCCTGACAAAATCCCTAAGAGGTCCAAGTGCCCAATACAATCCATAGATCATAGTCCAAGTCTAAGTCCAATTATTAGATCCATACCAATGCCTACCAAATACATGGCCTGGTCTACGACAGTCCAAATGAGATATCAATTCCATTTTCAATAATATATGATCCATTTACATCCATAATGAGTCACGAGTCCAAACAATTCAACCTCTCCAATCTAGGGTAATCCACATCCACACTTAGGCCATAAAAAGGCCCGCCTAGCCACAGACACGGTTTAATGTTCACCCATTCATACCACCGGGTTACCTCTAAGTAGTCCTAGGTTCAGGTCATCCATTTTTCATTTAATTAACAAGTATAAACAATAATAAGGACAATAGAGTGACAGTAATAAACGAGGGAGATAAATCTCCAAGTACAAGAATCAATAGAAAATATCGACAGTCCAACCTAAGTAATTGGTCCACTTTCAGGTTCAGGTCTATCTCAAGTAATTTGATCTTTAAATGAAACCTCAGATGCTAATAGATCTTGTGTTTGGTGCTCTAGAAGTTACGAGCATCATTGGTAACATATAAATGTCGAATCATCTTAAATTATATAACCTGGACTCTAGTTAGTGGACCCCATGAGTCAAGGTTGAGCCACACCATTGACTCGGGCTTAGCACAGTGATGGAAGTCCATTTGGATGGTCAATGGGTCCCACATATGATTAAAACATAAGGAATTAAAATTTTGGAAAGTTACTGCACACAGTGTGTGTAAGACCCCGACCCCCAATTTCTCTGTTTAGTATTGTTTTAATCGTGGTTTAGCTTCTTAAGCGATATTTGAGTTGGTTTGACTTTGTTTTTGAGTTTGACTAGACTTTTCCACACCCTTGGAGATTTTGAGGACCGTTGACTTTGGTTTGACTCTATCCATATGATATGTATTTTTATGAGAAATTACTTCCGATTTCTAAAAATTCTGAACTTGATGTGTTTTGACTCATTTTAGGAAGTTTAACAACTTTCATGTTTTGACCATTTTGATTTGATGATCAGAAAATACGTTTTTTTAAGGAAAATGGCAAAACTGACTTTTCACACTAAATCTGTCCATGAATTTCAAAAATTTCAGAAATTGGGGAAACTATACTTTTTGGAAAGTAGAAATTTCGCTGAGCATTTTTATCTTCTTCGTCGATCTCATTCGGGACCCGCAAATGCTAGTTTCGGCCTTCGTAAGTTTGGGGCCCATGGGGCCCAACCCATTTACTCTTTATAAGAAGCCATGGGTTCTCCTCTTTCCCCATTCTTCTTCATTTTCCTGCAACAAAAGGGGAGTTAGGGTTTTCTCTCCCAGCCACTTCCTCTCTCATCTTGCAAGTTTGTTCTTTGATGCTAAATGGAGGAATGATCTCCTCATCTTCTTCCCCATCTTCCAAACTTTCCTTAGATGCCATTTTTGAGAGATTTGAGCTAAAGAAGACCCATCTTTCAAGCTCTTCTTCTTTGTTTGAGCTACCAAAGGTTAGCAATGGTTTTATTTTCATGAGGTCTTGGTTTTCCAAACCCTTTGGAGTATTTTTTTCATATATGCAAAGACTTTCTTTGAGATTTGCAATGTATTGATTTTCTAGGGTTTCTTCTTAAGCTATTTTGGGGGTTTTGTAATTTTGGAGCTTGGGATTTAAGAGGACCATCATAGGGTGTTTTGCATCTCCCCTTGACCCAAGGCAAGTAAATATTCAGCTAATTTGATGGTTATGTATATATGAATGATTCTTTTTATTTATCCTCATCCTATGTTTTATTTTCTTTATGATTTATGGATTTACTTTGAATGAATGAACCAAGGTTATGTGGATTTCCATTTATGTTATGGTCTTATAATATATCAGAAGTTTGCTTTCATCTTGGTCATTTAGAAAATTTGATTTCCTTGTGTTAAGAGTTGGTGTTCAAAGAAATGGGGAAAAACTTTGGTTTTTAGAAGTGATTGTTTGGTTAATTGGGTTGCTAATGAATGGTGATTTGATGAGTTTGGAAGGTCAAGGAAGGGCCCAAATGATCTAGGAGATTTGTATGAAAGATTGGGAATGTAAAAGAATCAAAAAGTAGGGAAAAAAAGGGGAGAAAATGCCCCACGAGCCGGACTGGACAGAGCCCAGTCCGCTCGAGCGACCCAGTGGGCCGCTCGAGCGGACCAGGTTCTGCCTGGGTCGCTCGAGCGACCAACTGGGTGGCTCGAGCGACCCAGGCTCTGTCTGGGCTTCGCTCGAGCGGGCCTGGGGTCGCTCGAGCGAGCCCAGCCCAGCCTGGGGGCCTGGTTCAGGTTGGATTTTGGGCCCATTTAAAAACAATTTCTGGGCCAGTTTTTGGGGTTCCTTTGGGCCTGTTTCTTGGGCCATTCAAGGTCAGTTTTGGGCTGTTTTAAGACCTGTTTCATGGGCCATTCAAGGATTAGTTTCGGGCTGTTTTTAAGGTTTGTTTTGTGGGCCATTCAAGGTTAGTTTTGGGCTGTTTTTAAGACCTGATATTGGGCCATTTCAGGGCCTGATTTTGGACTGTTTTAAGACCTGTTTGGTGGACCATTCAAGGTTAGTTTTTGGACTGTTTTAAGAATTGTTTGGGTCATGTTTAAAGGGCTATTTTGGGTGAAATGAGTAGACTATTTTGGGCTCGGTTTAAGGCCAGCTATGGGCCTGTTTTAAAGAGATTTTGGATTACTTGTGATACTTGGAATTTGTGAAATGGGAATGGGACCAATGAGAGAATGGTCGTGTGTGAAGTTACCCGGGAACCTTTCGAGTCTCAATACGCACTTTATCATTTAAATGTTGTGAATTTTCATGGGCATCAAACATACTCTTTATTAATCAATGTTTAAAGGTTAAATGTGTATTGAGATGGTTCCTTGGTAAGTCATTAAGTCATTCTCCACTACCCATTCCATTTCAAGTCAGAAAATGTATTTGTACTCTTCGGTGAACTAATTTGAATAGCATCGGTGATTTGTTATAAAATCATGTGGTTTTCCATGTTCGAAAAGAGTGATCGCATAGTTTTATACAAACCACTATAATGTGTATTTGAATGGTTTACCTTGGAAAAATTTGTATGTTTCTCCGAATCGATTTGGAAAGAGATTGGAGTGGTTCGCCACATTCGTGATTTCATCGATAAGGCTATTATTTTGAAAAGACTGTTATCTTGAAAATAAAACCTCGAGGCGAGATGGGGCCAGAGCTTTGTAGTGTGAGCCCATGAGCCAAAGGGATTATTATGGTTTGAGTTGTATCGGTTTGGGTTTTGAAAACTAAAGGCACCACTAGGTTTAGGTCACCTTGTCGGGCTGATCACCCGGCTTGGGATCTTTAATTTGTCCGCCAGCTGCAGCTTGGATTCTGTCTATACCGACCATGGCAACGGTTCCTATCTGCCGGTCCCATTTGTATGGCTACGGTTCTGATTTGATCTGCCGGTCCCATTTGTATGGCTACGGTTCTGATTCTATTTCCGGTCCCACGTGTAGTGGCTACGGTTCTGTCTGCTCTTGTTACTTCGGTAATAGGAAAATAAAGCTATGTGTGGTTGCCAATGTTTTATCTATTTTATGATTCTTATTTGTTTATACTTATTATATTCTTGGAATCTGCTAATGTTTATGATATTGATCTTTCATCGTATTGTTACCATTATTTAGGATTTGAAATGTATTTCCAACTATTAAATGTTTATGCAGGCTACTATCTTTTCGAGATATTCGTACTTCTGAGACTGTTCTTTTATTTGCTTTGATATTTATGTTTGGTCTTTCGATCATTTTATCATGATTTATTGCTATTATTGTTCAGACTCTTTATTCGGTTTTACAATGATTTCATAAGGTTTTACGAATGTTCTTTGGTTTCATATTACTTGTTTATTTGCTTGCCAGACCATCATGTCTGACCCTGTTTGTCTGGTGCCAGTTTCTTCTCTTTCTGTTTTTAGGTGTTTGATCGGAGGAGGCGGTGGAACCGCCGGTCTGACGTGAGAGGATGCCCATTGATATCATCTAGATGTCAAGTTTGGCACCGGAGCTCGTAATATCACTTGGGGGTAGTATGTCACTTAGTGGTTTATTTGTATGGCTTTGTTAGCCTTTTTCATTGGGTTTGTAATTAAGACACTTGTTAATTGTAATTTGAATATGTGGGAAATAAATAATCTTGTTACTACCAGCTCAGTGTGCTCTGATTTATGATTTATGTCAGTCTGTTTATGTGATGGCTTTATGATATTGGTTGCGTGCGACACGGAACCCGATGGCCACGGATTCCGAGTCGTAACACCATATTTAGCTTCCGCGAAAATATACTCTGTTCGTGGTGGAATTTGATTATCCTCATTCACGCGGATCTTGGGAAATATAACAAAAGTTTCAAATTATCCCAAAATTTCGCATCCCGAGGTCGGATCACTGCAGGGCCCGATTTCGGGGTGTGACAGTGTGCTCGGTCGACCTCCTGGCCTAGACGGTCGACCCGACATGCTGGGAAGAGATGGACAAGCACCCTACGGGCAGTGCCTAATTTTTCCAGAATTTTAGTGTGTTCGATCGACCTCCTGGCCTGGTCGGTCGACCGAGAACACTGGGAATCCTGGTTGAAGGGTGTCCTAGGTTCCAGTTCCTTCTTCTGAATCACTTGACCTCGCTCACCTGATCTCGGTCTACTGGCTCTGAGCTCGGTCATTCACTGAGCTCGGTTAAGTACTGAGCTCGGTTAAAACACTGATCTCGGCCAAACACTGAGCTCAGCCAAAACACTGAGCTCAGCCAAAACACTGAGCTCGGCTAAGACATTGAGCTCGGTCAATAACTGAGCTTGGTCAATACATTGAGCTCTGCCAAAGGGGGAAACCCAGTTTTCAGTCATTTCTTCCAGAATTCATGTGAGCTCGGTCAAGCACTGAGCTCGGTCAAGCACTAAGCTCGGTCAAACACTGAGCTCGGCCAAAATACTGAGCTCGGTCACTGCGCGCACAGCCTGTGGAGAAAATAACTGAGAGCTGGTTTTTCCCAGTTTTTAGTGTGTTCAGTCGACTGACATGCAGGTCAGTCGACCGAATACATTGAGTTCGACCAACTTTCGTGATTTCGGATTTCATCTTCTTCAACCCAGTTTTTCATCAAAACTCAACCAATCTCACCCCAATCACCACATACACAACCAGAAACATAAATAGCACTCCAATATATGCCCAACCATCCAATCCATGGGCCATTAATCTTCCAAATGAGACGAAACCCATTCATCAATGGCCAATCATCCATGAAAACATGCTCAAAGGTAAATCTAACAGTTCTAACATCATCTAAATAGAAACACAGAGAATAAAAAACAGTAAACATTCATTCTATATTAAATAAGCATATTACACTTGCCTCTGATCAATTGCAGAAAGAAAAGAGAGAAAAATAGAGATCCAAGCCAAATAAAAGAAATCCCAGCTCCTATGGTTTTCTCTATTAAGAAGCAGCCCCCAAAATTCTGATTTACTCCTATACCCATATCCACAAGAAAATGCTATAAGGAAGGAGATCTAGAGAGAGAAAGAGAGCTTTCTATAGAAATAAAACTAGAAGTGGGCACTCACCTGATTTGAAGAAGGGGAAGAGATGATCGGGATAGAGAGAGAGAGAAGTCCTAATATGAGTTGCAGCTGAGATCGTCTTCTTCTCCTTAGAGTTCTGGAGAGGGAGAAAGAGAGTCAGATGGGGGAATTGGAGGGAAAAGAGAGAGAGAGATAGTTGAGGGAAATGGAAGAAGAAAAGAACAGTAGCCAATGCTGGGCAAGGGAAGAGTTTGCTTATATAGGTTGGGGGTTTAGGCTGGAGACTAAAATGCCCTTTTAGTTTGAATAGGATTAGGGTTAGGGTTATGGGTATCTTGGTCTTTGGGTAGGTTCTAGAAGATTTTCTAATGGACACCCCCTATAGTAAATACTAATTTTAAGCTAGGGCCTCTAACAAACTAACTCACTCTAGAAATAACAGAGGACACCCTATTAACTCTACTAATTACACAACTAGACTAAACTCACTAAAACCAAGGAAAAATGCCTTTCTATCCATAAATAAACCCTATAATTAGCATAAATAATATACTTAGGCTATAATCTAGTATTCAAATTCAAATTGAGGGCCCACAAGGGGTGGGGCCTCACAAGTATGATTGTTGAATAAGAAACATCAATTTTTATTCTACTCACAAATCTGCATAGATTTCAGCCATTCTACCTGGCTTCATAACCATTGAGACCCTCCAATCCAAAGCCTTTCCCCTTGTTTTTTATTTTATTTTATATTTTCAATGTAAGTGGAAACATTTTTAGTAGAAAATGAACTTTACTCTGAGTAGCTGCATTCAATAGTCATTGAAATTATTTTGGAATATTCTATTATTGAAATCCATTGCCTTTTGAATTTTCTGTAGTAGCATTCTTCTCTTGTTATTTTTATAAATTCTAAATCATGCTCCACTAACTTCTCAGATTTGAACTTTTTATGAGTATGGTTACATTGTTTCTTTAAGTACATAAATTTCTAATTGAATGCATTTTTTGTAGATGCTGTCACTCCCATCTAACTCTAGATGTGCAAATAGAGCACTTTGGACACCATCACATGATTCATTTACAGTGGGATTTTTAGGTGAACAAAAGAAATTAGGACATTTTTCAGACAATGGATTTAAAAAAGAAGTGTGGAAAAAATATTTAGATGAATTGAATAAACGATTTGATATATCGGTTACTCCAACACAATTGAAAAGTCATATGGCTGACCTTCAAAAGCGATATCGCATTGTTAAATCAATAAGAGAGCAAAGTGGATTCGGGTGGGATGATCTTTTGCACATGTGCACAGCATATGATGATGTCTGGAACCGTTATATTAAGGTATAAATGCAACTTTATTGTATTTATAAAATATAAAAAGTACATGTGTAATAGCCTTTTTAATTAATAATAACTTTTATATTTTTATTGTAACAGGCACATCCTGAAGCAAAAATCTGGCGGAGAACACCTTTTCCACTTTATGATGAGCTTAGCATCTTATATGATGGTGATTATTAGAATAAATTTAAATAATGATTTAATGATATTTTAAAATAGTATATAATATAAATTTATTTGGTATTATTAGGTGCTTTGGCTGAGGGCAAATTAGAGATGTCAAGCAGTGTTTCGTTTACTCAACCTCTTACAGAAGAATAGATTTCAAGTCATAATACAAGTAATCCCAAAACATTATTTCCCGATTCTGATGAACGGCTTGAAGATATTAATTCAAGTTCTGATGATGATATGGGAATTGAACATCTGAATCGAAATCATCCTCATGCCATTAAAACTACAACTTCTTCACGACAGAAATGATTCAAAGCAACAATGGGTGATAGGCTTTGTGAAGAGATATCAAAGATGGTTGCATCAGCAGATAGACTTAATTCAGTAAACTCAATACCACCTAAAGATCCATATGCATATGAGTTATGTATGAAGAAGCTCCAAAAGATGGATAATTTAGAAGAAAAGACTTTCATGCAAGTTATAAAAGTTCTTCGTGATCGGCAATATGCGATTGCATTTATGATTCTAAAAGAACCTATGCGTTTAAAGTGGCTACAGAAGAAATGTGGTGGCACTTAGACAGTGTTAGGGTAGTTTTGTTTTTTGGATTTTATGTCTATTGACAATAGCAAGTCATAAAGACTAGTTACATTTACATTTTTTAGAATAAATTCGAACTATTTTAGTATGGCATATAAGAACATAGCTTTTATTGATATGTTTGTTTAATTTTATTGAAGTTTATTTAAAATATGTGTTGTGAGCAAGATTGTATGATTACATCTTACGTGTCATTTTATATTCTTTTTTTACTTTGGTTGATTTACAGGATATAATTTTTAACTTTATTTTGATTAATGCATGCTTGTTATCTTTTTAAGTGAGCATATGAAAAAAAATATTTCTATATATAATTTTTATGACAGGAACTTCAAACAAAACTCCTTCACATCGGTGATACACTATGCCTAGGGACAGCAGCATTATGCAACAAATCAGGCAAATGAGAGTAAATATGTTAATTTACCGACTACCACAATATGGTATGCGGAAAGATATTTGGATAAAAAATGATGTCGTGATTCCGCTCTTCCTAGTCATGATTATGTCCAAGAATTACTAGAAGGTCATCCAGAACGATTTCGACAAGTTTGTCGGATGGAAAAAGGAGTATTTATGAAATTATGTGAAGTTCTTTGTGAAAGAAATTTGCTTCAAGAGACTAGGGCTACAATTGTTGCAGAGAAACTGATAATTTTCTTATTTACATTGGGTCATAATGCTGTTAATCGACAAGTTCAAGAGAGATTCTAGCATTATAGAGAAACGATTAGTCATCATTTCAATAACGTTCTCAATGCTATAGTTTCTCTTTCATCGGATTACATCTGTCTTCCATCAATAGACACGCCTTCGAAAACAGTAAATGACAAATGACTTTATCCTTTCTTTCAGGTAACTTGTTAATGATTTTATTAAGCTTCATCAATTGGTAAACATCTTTTAGTTTTAATAATAATTTTAATATTTTTAGGACTGTATTGGTGCAATTGATGGCACACATATACCAATTGTTATTGATGTTGAGCACCAAGCACCTTATCAAAATCGAAAAGGATGGTTGTCACAGAATGTGATGGCAGCATGCTCTTTTGATATGAGATTTGTACATGTGCAAGCAGGTTGGGAGGGCTCTGCAGCTGATTCCATTGTTTTACAGGCTACAGAAAGATCTGGACTTCATGTCCCAAGAGGTAAATAGTGGTAAATTTCACAAAAAAAAAAAAAACTTATATAGATTTCATCGAACCGTGTATCTTATTGTCATTTTAGAATTTTATGCAGGAAAATATTATCTCATTGATGCAGGATATACAAATACTCCAAGTTACATTGCACCATTTCTAGGAGTACGATATCACCTGAGAGAATTTGCACATGGAAATAGAGGGCCTCTCGATGCTAAAGAAATTTTTAACCTTCGGCATTCATCTTTAAGGAGTGCGGTTAAGAGAATTTTTGGTGTAATTAAAAGCCGATTTCTTATTTTGAAGAACTCATCTCATCACTTTTATGACAATACGACAAAAATTGTCATTGCATGTTGCGTTTTACATAATTTCATTCGAACTGAAACAGGTGGTGAAGATTGGATATACTAGGAATATGACTGTCAACCTACGAATGAATTTGTTTAAGATGATGATGATTTCAGTTCAGAAGCTAATTATCAGAGTGCTAAACAACGACGGCTGGTGGGAAATGAAATACGAAGATAAATTGCAGATTCAATGTGGGAAGACCGTTGCCACTATATCAACAATCTTCGAGAATAATTGTAACTTAAGTATTAGTGATTTTATATTGAACAAAATAATAAATAATATTTATAAACTTTCATCCAAATTATTTAATCATTTTTTTATCCTTTTTTTTAATATTTATAAATAGCCAAACACATAAACTTAGAATATCTTGAAAGATTATGCAATTCCCAAACACTAAAAGTAATAATACGTTAAAATCTGCAAAAACTACCAAACAATAAAAGTAGCAAAGTATGATAATATTTCAATATTGCAATATATGAAAAAGGAATCTGTCAATATTTAAATCTACATATATTTTATTCCACTTGTACCCAAACACCCCCTAATAAGATTGGAAGAACAAGAAAAAATATCGTTCTTTGGGCTAAGCCCACTTGAAAGTATGCAACAAGAATCCTCACGTAGAAAGCTTCATGGATAAAAAGGAAATAATGTGAGAAAATTCCTACTTTCATCATTTGTATATGAGCTTTAAAATCCTTAATTTTAAGTGATCTCACCGATGGAGCCCATATTAAATCAAACCACTCAAATGAATCCCCCACCATACGCCCAAATTGTTGGCGTTGCACCAAATTCCTCTCCAAATGAGAGTTGGGCTCATACACGTGATTTACTTCCGTTGCTTTTGTGTTCAAACATGTGCCTTAAACATAATCAATGTGACACTTGGTGTTACACTGATTTATTAGCAACTAGTTCCATTGCAATACATGAGTTGAAGAATCTTGGGTAGTGTTTGGTTCGCTGGAATGGTTGTAGGCGGGAATGGAATAGAGACCGGAATGAGTTTGGAATGGAATGAGGCAAGAATAGGCATTTCCATTCCAGCGTTTGGTACGCTGAGGAATCAACCCAGTTGATTCCTGTTCCGGCATTTGGTACGCTGGAATGAGTCCTGTAATGGAATAAAATTTACATAAGACCGACCAAAATACCCTTTTTAGATTTTTATCTTTGGCTCAGTCAATGTATAGATTATATTATTATTAAATAGGTGGGGCCCACACAAGCTCTTCTATTTTATAATATTATAATAATAATAATAATAATGTATAGATTATATTATTTTTATATAGGTGGGGCCCACACAAGCTCTTCTATTTTATAATCTTCTAATAATAATAATAATAATGTATAGATTATATTATTATTATATAGGTGGAGCCCACACAAACTCTTCTATTTTATAATCTTATTATACATTATTATTATTATATAGGTGGGGCCCACACAAGCTCTTCTATTTTATAATCTTATAATAATAATATATAGATTATATTATTATTATATAGGTGGGCCCCACACAAGTTCTTCTATTTTATAATCTTATAACAATAATAATAATTTATATATTATATTATTATTATATAAGTGGGGTCCACACAAGTTCTTTTATTTTATTATCTTATAATAATAATAATAATATATTATATTATTATTATATAGGTGGGGCCCATACAAGTTCTTCTATTTTATAATCTTATAATAATAATAATAATAATGTATAGATTATATTATTATTATATAGGTGAGTCCCACACATGTTCTTCTCTTTTAAAATCTGATTATTATAATAATAATAATGTATATATTATATTATTATTATATAGGTGGGGCCCACACAAGTTTTTCTATTTTATAGTCTTATTATAATAATAATATATAGATTATATTATTATCATATAGGTGGGGCCTACACAAGTTTTTCTCTTTTATAATCTTATAATCATAATAATTATAATAATAATATATATATTACTATTACTATTATATAAGTGGGGCACACACAAGTTCTTTCTCTTTTATAATCTTATTGTTATAATAATATGTATAGATGTGAAAAAGGGCATTTTGTTCTCAACAAAAAGTAGAAAGGAATGGAATGCCCATTCCTTCTCATCCCGGATGGAATGGCCATTCCTCTACATAAGGGAATGGAATTCTGGAGGTAATGGTCATTACGTCATTTTTTTGCTTACCAAACGCCGTAATGACCATTCCGTTGGAATGACCATTCCATTCCAACCTTCATTACCGCGAACCAAACGCTACCTTGGTGTTTCGAATTGAAGGTGAGTCCCATCTCGTTCAACGACTCCACGCCCACTTATTGTGGACTTTGTGAAATTCGACTAGAGCCTTGATTATAAACCAAATGAAATTAAAATGTGTAGATTGTTATTTCAACAATAGAGCCTCCCTTTACACTTGCACCACCTGAATTTCATTGTGTTCTATAGTTGATTGATCGAGTATAAAATTCAATTAGAAAAAAAAAATCTTGTGGTCGTTTTCAAATGAATGTGACTCAAGATCAATAGTCTAACTCAAGGTGAACAGGGGCGGATTCAGGATTATCAGTAAGGAGGGGCTGCTACTATTAATTGTCACTCCAAAAAATTTTTGGTAGGTAATAGTGGCAAATTAATTGGAGGTAACAAAATGGGAGTCATCCAAATTTTTTTTTTTTTTAGTCATCAAATTAATCCTGGATAACTAGTCATCCAACTATTAAGCAACTAGTAGTTATCCTGAATACTCTTCCAAAAGGGATTAATACCACTCATGTTCATGCTCAATTATAACCAAAGATTGATTGAAGCTCGAAGATGGACTCGACATCTAATCCATATAGACTATAGAGACTTGCTGGCATCAACTGATTGACAAACAATGGCTCGCATTCAAGCACCATTTTTGTTTTTTTAGAAAGTTGGGGAGTTGGGGTGGGCTGCAGCCACCCCCGGCACCCCCCAAGATCCGCCCCTGAAGGTGAAACAGACTGCCATAACCATAAACCCTTCTAGCAGTTAATCAAACACATGCCTTGCAACTCAAACTCACAGTCAATCAAGAGAAACCACTTTCCAGTCTTTAAAAAAATGAATAAAATTGACTTAAAACTTACCCATAAGATGATACAAATTGATTATAGACAACCCAAAAACCGATTTAAAGCAATCTTTTCAATCCACCTATCATACTCTCTATGCTATTTTCCAAGCAAATCACACCACAGATCAACACCAATTGAAACTCTCTATTTGAATGCCACAAAACCAATAGCAGTAAATGAGAAAGAACATTGAAGAAAGATTATGAGAGAGCGGGAAATTGGGGGTTTTACGTTTGATTCTGGGTTTTGTCTACTTCAAATCAAATCCGGCTTGCTCTAGGCCAAACCAACCTATAGAGTGAATTTGGGTCAACATTAGACCCATGACTGAATGGTTTGCTCTTGGACAAAATTGGGCCGCCCATGAATGAGGGATGTGAACAAGTCGGTTCCGATCCGGGTCCATGGTGGACTTAGAACTGGAACCGTTAACGAGAAGATGGAACTAAAACTACAACCAGTTTCGTTTATGGGTAGGGTCCAGGATTGGGTAGAGAATGATTTGAAAAATAAAAAGTAACGTTTAGAAGGAATTCGTGAAATTTTAGGTAATACTAGCAAAACCCCGTGGATAACCACGAAACCACCAAATACACAGACTGATATGAATTATTTTTAATAAATTTATTAATTAGTAAACTTGTGAGTCCTTTTTTTATTGCTAATTTGATCTTTATATTTTTTTCAAATATTTTATTCTTTAGGTGAGGAATGAATTGATTAAGAAAGATCAAAAGATCATAGACCTAACAAATTGACCTAATATATTTAAGTGGGACCCAGATGAATGGGGTCCATCATCTCTATTCTAACCGTCCATAAAATCAAATGATGCGGGCCGGGACCCATTAATTGATTGATAAAGATCAAATGATCATAGACCTCTCAAATTGACCAAACCTAGCCTATTTAAGTGGGACCCCCAAGATGAATGGGGTCCACCATCTATATTCTAATCGTCCATAAAACCATATGATGCGGGCTGGGACCCATGAATTGCTTGATAAAGATCAAAGGATCAAATGATCATAGACCTCACAAATTGACCAAACCTAACCTATTTAAATGGAACCCCCTAGAAGAATGGGGTCCACCATCTCTATCCTAACCGTCCATAAAACCATATTATGCGGGATGGGACCCATGAATTGATTAAGAAAGATCAAAGGATCAAATGATCGTAGACCTAACAAATTGACCAAATATTTTTAAGTGGGACCCAGATGAATGGGGTCCACCGTCTTTATTCTAACCGTCCATAAAATCAAATGATGCGGGCCGGGACCCATGAATTGATTGATAAAGATCAAATGACCAAATGATCATAGACCTCTCAAATTGACCAAACTTAACCTATTTAAGTGGGACCCCCAAGATAAATGGGGTCCACCATCTATATTCTAACCATCCATGAAACAATATGATGCGGGATGGACCCATGAATTGCTTGATAAAGATCAAAGGATCAAATAATCATAGATTTCACAAATTGACCAAACATAACCTATTTAAGTGGAACCCCCCAGATGAATGGGGTCCACCATCTCTATTCTAACCGTCCAAAAAACCATATTATGCAGGATGAGACCCATGAATTGATTTAAAAAGATCAAAGGATCAAATGATCGTAGACCTAACAAATTGACCAAATATTTTTAAGTGGGACCCAGATGAATGGGGTCCACCACCTTTATTCTAACCGTCCATAAAATCAAATGATGCGGGTCGGGACCCATGAATTGATTGATAAAGATCAAATGATCAAATGATCATAGACCTCTCAAATTGACCAAACCTAGCCTATTTAAGTGGGACCCCCAAGATGAATGGGGTCCACCATCTATATTCTAATCGTCCATAAAACCATATGATGCGGGCTGGGACCCATGAATTGCTTGATAAAGATCAAAGGATCAAATGATCATAGACCTCACAAATTGACCAAACCTAACCTATTTAAATGGAACCCCCTAGATGAATGGGGTCCACCATCTCTATCCTAATGCGGGATGGGACCCATGAATTGATTAAGAAAGATCAAAAGATCAAATGATCGTAGACCTAACAAATTGACCAAATATTTTTAAGTGGGACCCAGATGAATGGGGTCCACCATCTTTATTCTAACCGTCCATAAAATCAAATGATGCGGGTCGGGACCCATGAATTGATTGATAAAGATCAAATGACCAAATGATCATAGACCTCTCAAATTGACCAAACCTAACCTATTTAAGTGGGACCCCCAAGATGAATGGGGTCCACCATCTATATTCTAACCATCCATGAAACAATATGATGCGGGATGGACCCATGAATTGCTTGATAAAGATCAAAGGATCAAATAATCATAGACTTCACAAATTGACCAAACATAACCTATTTAAGTGGAACCCCCCAGATGAATGGGGTCCACCATCTCTATTCTAACCGTCCAAAAAACCATATTATGCAGGATGGGACCCATGAATTGATTTAAAAAGATCAAAGGATCAAATGATCGTAGACCTAAAAAATTGACCAAATACTTTTAAGTGGGACCCAGATGAATGGGGTCCACCATCTTTATTCTAACCGTCCATAAAATCAAATGATGCGGGTCGGGACCCATGAATTGATTGATAAAGATCAAATGATCAAATGATCATAGACCTCTCAAATTGACCAAACCTAGCCTATTTAAGTGGGACCCCCAAGATGAATGGGGTCCACCATCTATATTCTAATCGTCCATAAAACCATATGATGCGGGCTGGGACCCATGAATTGCTTGATAAAGATCAAAGGATCAAATGATCATAGACCTCACAAATTGACCAAACCTAACCTATTTAAATGGAACCCCCTAGATGAATGGGGTCCACCATCTCTATCCTAATGCGGGATGGGACCCATGAATTGATTAAGAAAGATCAAAAGATCAAATGATCGTAGACCTAACAAATTGACCAAATATTTTTAAGTGGGACCCAGATGAATGGGGTCCACCATCTTTATTCTAACCGTCCATAAAATCAAATGATGCGGGTCGGGACCCATGAATTGATTGATAAAGATCAAATGACCAAATGATCATAGACCTCTCAAATTGACCAAACCTAACCTATTTAAGTGGGACCCCCAAGATGAATGGGGTCCACCATCTATATTCTAACCATCCATGAAACAATATGATGCGGGATGGACCCATGAATTGCTTGATAAAGATCAAAGGATCAAATAATCATAGACTTCACAAATTGACCAAACATAACCTATTTAAGTGGAACCCCCCAGATGAATGGGGTCCACCATCTCTATTCTAACCGTCCAAAAAACCATATTATGCAGGATGGGACCCATGAATTGATTTAAAAAGATCAAAGGATCAAATGATCGTAGACCTAAAAAATTGACCAAATACTTTTAAGTGGGACCCAGATGAATGGGGTCCACCATCTTTATTCTAACCGTCCATAAAATCAAATGATGCGGGTCGGGACCCATGAATTGATTGATAAAGATCAAATGATCAAATGATCATAGACCTCTCAAATTGACCAAACCTAGCCTATTTAAGTGGGACCCCCAAGATGAATGGGGTCCACCATCTATATTCTAATCGTCCATAAAACCATATGATGCGGGCTGGGACCCATGAATTGCTTGATAAAGATCAAAGGATCAAATGATCATAGACCTCACAAATTGACCAAACCTAACCTATTTAAATGGAACCCCCTAGATGAATGGGGTCCACCATCTCTATCCTAATGCGGGATGGGACCCATGAATTGATTAAGAAAGATCAAAAGATCAAATGATCGTAGACCTAACAAATTGACCAAATATTTTTAAGTGGGACCCAGATGAATGGGGTCCACCATCTTTATTCTAACCGTCCATAAAATCAAATGATGCGGGTCGGGACCCATGAATTGATTGATAAAGATCAAATGATCATAGACTTCTCAAATTGACCAAACCTAACCTATTTAAGTGGGACCCCCAAGATGAATGTGGTCCACCATTTATATTCTAACCATCCATGAAACAATATGATGCGGGATGGACCCATGAATTGCTTGATAAAGATCAAAGGATCAAATGATCATAGACCTCACAAATTGACCAAACATAACCTATTTAAGTGGAACCCCCCAGATGAATGGGGTCCACCATCTCTATTCTAACCATCCATAAAACCATATTATGCGGGATGGGACCCATTAATTGATTTAAAAAGATCAAAGGATCAAATGATCGTAGACCTAAAAAATTGACCAAATACTTTTAAGTGGGACCCAGATGAATGGGGTCCACCATCTTTATTCTAACCGTCCATAAAATCAAATGATGCGGGCCGGGACCCATGAATTGATTGATAAAGATCAAATGATCATAGACCTCTCAAATTGACCAAACCAAACCTATTTAAGTGGGACCCCCAAGATGAATGAGGTCCACCATCTATATTCTAACCGTCCATGAAATAATCCGATGCGGGCTGGGACCCATGAATTGCTTGATAATGATCAAAGTATTAAATGATCATAGACCTCACAAATTGACGAAACATAACCTATTTAAGTGGAGCCCCCCAGATGAATGGGGTCCACCATCTTTATTCTAACCGTCCATAAAACCATATTATGCGGGATGGGACCCATGAACTGATTTAAAAAGATCAAATGATCAAATGATCGTAGACCTAACAAATTGATCAAATATGTTTAAGTGAGAACCAGATGAATGGGGTCCACCATCTCTATTCTAACCGTCCATAAAATCATATGATGCGGGCCGGGACCATGAATTGATTGATAAAGTTCAAATGATCATAGACCTCATAAAATGAACAAACCTAATTTATTTAAGTGGGATCCCAAAGATGAATGGAGTCCACCATCTATATTCTAACCGTTCATAAAACCATATGATGCGGGCTGGGACCCATGAATTGCTTGATAAAGGTCAAAGGATCAAATGATCATAGACCTCACAAATTGACCAAACCTAACCTATTTAAGTAGAGCCCCCCAAATGAATGGGGTCCACCATCTCTATTCTAACCGTCCATAAAATCATATTATGCGGGATGAGACCCATGAATTGATTAAGAAAGATCAAATGATCAAATGATCATAGACCTAACAAATTGATCAAATATTTTTAAGTGGAACCCAGATGAATGGGGTCCACCATCTTTATTCTAACCGTCCATAAAATCAAATAATGCGGGCCGGGACCCATGAATTGATTGATATAAATTTAGCACATCTGGTGTGTTGGCTTATTTAGGGATCTCTTGGAGAGATTTTAGGCTTTTGAGTGGAAGATGATTCTTCATGGAGAGATTTTAAGTCTTTTGAGTGTGTAATAAATATAGAGAGTTTAGGGATAAGGGTGATTCCGAAAATGGCATTGCAAAAAGCTTGATGTTGCACCAGGTGTCTTTATGTGTGGGGTCCACCATCTCTATTCTAACCGTCCATAAAACCATATAATGTGGGATGGGACCCATGAATTGATTAAGAAAGATCAAAGGATCAAATGATCGTAGACCTAACAAATTGACCAAATATTTTTAAGTGGGACCCAGATGAATGGGGTCCACCGTCTTTATTCTAACCGTCCATAAAATCAAATGATGCGGGCCGGGACCCATGAATTGATTGATAAAGATCAAATGACCAAATGATCATAGACCTCTCAAATTGACCAAACATAACCTATTTAAGTGGGACCCCCAAGATGAATGGGGTCCACCATCTATATTCTAACCATCCATGAAACAATATGATGCGGGATGGACCCATGAATTGCTTGATAAAGATCAAAGGATCAAATAATCATAGACCTCACAAATTGACCAAACATAACCTATTTAAGTGGAACCCCCAGATGAATGGGGTCCACCATCTCTATTCTAACCGTCCAAAAAACCATATTATGCGGGATGAGACCCATGAATTGATTTAAAAAGATCAAAGGATCAAATGATCGTAGACCTAACAAATTGAACAAATATTTTTAAGTGGGACCCAGATAAATGGGGTCCACCATCTTTATTCTAACCGTCCATAAAATCAAATGATGCGGGTCGGGACCCATGAATTGATTGATAAAGATCAAATGATCATAGACCTTTCAAATTGACCAAACCTAACCTATTTAAGTGGGACCCCCAAGATGAATGAGGTCCACCATCTATATTCTAACTATCCATGAAACAATATGATGCGGGATGGACCCATGAATTACTTGATAAAGATCAAATGATCAAATGATCATAGACCTCACAAATTGACCAAACATAACCTATTTTAGTGGATCCCCCCAAATGAATGGGGTCCACCATCTCTATTCTAACCATCCATAAAATCATATTATGCGGGATGGGACCCATGAATTAATTTAAAAAGATCAAAGGATCAAATGATCGTAGACCTAAAAAACTGACCAAATATTTTTAAGTGGGACCCTGATTTTGGAGAGGTTTTAGGATAATTATGGTTGGTAATAAGGATCTCATTAAGAGATTTTAGGATAATTATTATTGGTAATAGGGATATCATTGAGAGATTTTAGGATAATTCAAATTCTAATCAAGCAATTTCTATTTTATAGCAGAATACCATTGTAGGCTGGCTGCTGCCACGTGTCCCTCTCGAAGACATGCCACGTGTCCTTCTCCAGGAAGTCTCATGAAGTGTATACATCCCTTTCGTAATATAGATGTCCGGTCCTAGATCCACTTGCTGGAACTAAAGTTTAACCAGATCCAGAGTCGTTTAGGTCTGTACTGTTCTGGGTCAGGACCAGTTCATGAAACACATTCCATTTTCTAAGTATATTCAAAGGTTCATAGTTTTTCAAATATTTCTCAAAATCTATGATGAGATCAGACCTGAAATTTGAATTCACGATAGACTATTTTTCAAATATCTCGGACTAGGTGATGATCAAACGGTTGAAACTTGACTACATAGTCGGATGGACGGCTTGGATCGTGATTTAGAGCTCCATAATAATTCTTTCAAAAAACAAAAAAGGGCTGCAAAAAAAAACATGATTAATTTTTAGATTATATTCAAGGCTTATAGGTCTTAACAAATTTCTCAAGATCCATGATGAGTCATCACCTGAAATAAAACCTCATAGTCATTTCTCAGCCTTCCAGAGTTGATGAAGGATTCAGATCTTAAGTTTGGGGCCCATAGAGTCCAAAATGTAACTCTCATTGTGTACTTTTTCATTAATATCTCAAAATCCGTGATCATCCAATGGCTAGGAATTGATCCCATAGCCTTGTTTTATGTTTTAAAGAGGATGGACGGTTTGGATCCTTAGTTAATGGCCCAAAGTAGAATAAAAGTAAAAATAAAAACAGCAATGGCAAAAAATTATGTGAAGAGATGTGATTTTACCTGTGCATCTAATGGTTGACAGTTTTTAACAAATTTCTCAAGCTCTATGATGAATTAACACCTGAAAATTGATCCACCCAGCCACTTTCACCCTTCCAAAGTGAGAGTTAACCGTTTATATCTTGATTATGGGGCCCATAAAGTCCAAAAATGTAGATCCGATGGCCTAAACTTTTTGCAAATATCTCAAAATCTGTAATCATCCAATGCTTGTAATATGGTTCCTTAGCCGTGTGGACCATTTAAAGACATTTAAAGGTCTTGATAATGATTTTAGTTCCTGCAAGAAGGAAAAAAAAGGAAAAAACCGAAGAAGGCAAAAAAGACGTTAGAAACACTGTAGCACATATGCCTTTCCGTTTTCACTGATGTGACTGTGTGAAATAGAGGCATTGTGTATTAAAACTCCTTTTGAAATAGACATTTGAAAAGGTACTAGTACTACGAAACAGACTATAAAGCTTTTTCAACCATTTTAAGACAAATAGAGGCTCAAAATAGACTTTCCAAACATGCACCGTCATTAAATCATAGCTTTTCATTCATTCAACTCAATGCACATATAAAAGATAAAACATGTACATCTATATTAGAAGAGTTTCACATTTCTCTCTCTCATGGCATGTTCTTGGCTGAGTTCAGTTCTGGATAATCTTGAGTTCTTCACGACAGCCAAAGAACATCTGGCAGCCACGCGTGTATTTTCTATTAGGTTCGGGCAGCACCTTCTTACCCTCACCAGAAGTGATGAAATGAGGTTCTGTGTTTGGAGTCTCTGCTGCTTCAACAGTGCAGCACTCTATGTTGAGCAGCACAAGGCTCACAAGGGCTAGACCCAGAAGCCACTTCTGCATCTTCCCAAGCCCCATCTCTTTATCTTTCTTTTCTATGTCTCCTGCAATTATTCCATGCCAGGAATTGCTTATATAGGTTTCGATGATGCCAAAACACGGTTTCGGACACCACCGGTCAAGTGATAAATGCAGTAAATGCAATAATTAAAGAAGAGAGAGGAGGGATTATAGTGGTTTGGTCAAAATGACCTACGTCCACTGCTGAAAGGCAGAGATTGCCTGTGGTGTTTTACCTCCTCAATGATTTCGGGCTACAAACTAGAGGAATACAAGAGTTGAAGTGAATGGGAAGATATTAGTTGCCCCCAAGTGCTGGTGGGGCTCTTGATTTATAGTCTACCCTAACAGACGGGGACGCTCCTTTGCAACGTTCGCCATTGGAACCCTCGAACTGCGATCGCGCTGGACGAAGCAGGTGAGGAACTACCCTCGCGCTGGACGAGGCAGGTGAGATATCTCTCCGCAGGACCTGGTAGGAGCGGAACTGTTTCCGAAGCAACGTGGCTGCCCTGACTTGGTCTCTCCTTGGGCTTGGACCTGAGCTTCATCCTCATGGGTTGAGTTATTTGGGCCTGACTCATCAGGTTTGATCCGTATTTCAAGGTTAAGCAATGCAGTTTTGATAGCAAGTCTAAATAAGGAGAAAGGCATTTTTGGTAGAGATGATGAGCTGGGTTATGGTTATGGGAGGACTTTTGGATGGCCCGTATAGATTTTGTTACTGGTTTTGTTGGGGTGGTTATTACCAATAGCAACAGCAGGGACAAGCAATGATCGACCGATAGGATCGCGGGCGTTCTCACTGGGCCTAAATGATGCCTCGTAAAGTCTTGCTTTAATTTGAAAGAAGGTTTTCTCCTACACTCTTGTACTCTGCAATTCATTTAGATTGGCATTGGTTGTCATGGGGTCACATAAAATTCAGAAAGCCTGCTTTTGGGATGGTCTGGATGAATCAATCCCACGGCGCAATGCTTGAATTAAGGTTGTGGCGCCAAATGGTGCCACGGGTTTATACCTTAGAAACCTCGACTTGAATATATATTGGATAGAGGTTGGTGGACCCGGACCAGGACCCAAATCTGAAACGAGTCTAAATCCTATACTCAGACTAGGGCTGGCAAACAAGTTGGGTTAGGTTAGAGGTTGGGCCCACCTTTTGGATCCAACCCTTGACCGGCCTATTTTTAAAACGGGTTGCAAGTCTGCAATAGGGTGTTCATGGGCCTGGCTAAGGAATATCCAGGCCCGGCCCGGCTTGTAAACTATAAGTCCAAGCCCGACCCAGACAAGAATTGGGCCGTAAGGAGTTGCTCCAGCCCAGCCCGCTTAAAAATATGTCGCCGGAGCCCAGCCCGAGATTGGTATATAATTTAAAACGAGAGCTAAATTGCGTAGAATAGCTCAATTGGTTTGTTCATTAGTCATGACCACTTATTAGGTACCACTGTTCAAAACTCCATCTCTACATTTTCCTATCACCATTTTATAAAATTGGGCCGGCAAGGATTTGGACACCTTTACATCTAGTCTAAGCCCGCCCCATCTATTAAGCAGGCCAAAACAAAATACAGAAGTGGGCCCGGGCCAGAATAGTAAAAAAGCAAAGGCTCAAGCCCGGCCCAAATCGGGCTAGACCCGGGCCAGGCTCTCAGGCTAACCCCTAGCCTGCAAATCATAGTCACATCCATAATGTCTCGGGTCGGGCTAACCCGCATAAAACACATTAAATATGGGTTGGGTCGACCCCCTTTAGCTCGGTTTATTGCCTTCCCATTCCTTGTGTATTTGGGAAGTGGGCTGTGAGCCATAGTCCATAAACACTTTCTACCATTATTATTCATAAATGGACATGAGATTTGACGCTGGTAAAAAAAATGATATGTAGGACTCAAATTCATGACCTCTTGATTTTAGAGAGACAAACTTAACGACTGCACCACCTGACTCTTTCATTCGTATGTTTATCCAAAAATGATTAAAAGTAGTTAGATGAGGAAACGACCTTAACCATATAAACTATTGATTATAGAAATGATGTAGGAAAGTGGAAACTGGAAAGTCATTCCAATTTATGAAGATCTAAAATGGAAAGAACTTTTAATATTTATGGACTATGAAATTAGGAGTCGGTTAAGAATATGAGCTAAATTAGACGAGTCAGCCGGGTTAGGTGGGCCAACCCTAACTTGACGTGACCGACCCATATATTTGGCCGCTCGGGTTTGATGGGCCGAAATCGTGTTGGATTATAAGGTTAGGTAACGTTTTGCCACCTATAACTCAAACTCTAATTCTTTTAAGTTGGTTCATAGCAAAATATTTAGGTATTCAAGGACCTGATTTCGCCCGTACTTGAAGCACAGCAAGCCCAAGCCCAACCCATCCCGGGATAACATTATAACAAAAAATTAGGCCACTTGTAAAAGCTAAAAGCCTAATCTCAATTGGTTTGGTTAGCTGTGCCTTAAGGAGATTGTGCCTCAGGAGATGTCATGTGTTCAAATCTTGCCTCTCTTTCTTTTTCTACAATTACATTTATGGTCGGGCCGTGCCGGGCCGAGTTGGGCTCTTTACGAATCAAACCAAGCCCAGCCCATTTATTAAACGGGCCCTAAGAAATAATCCAAGCCCGACCCAAGTAGTATAATTTTGAAGTCCAGGCCCTAGCCAAGGGTTGGGCCAGATTTGGGCTCAGGCTGGCCCGATCCATGAACACCCCTAACTCTCACTCAAAATAAGAATCCAGTACCCCATTTAAACTTTTACAAACATCATCACCATCAAAGCCTTATCTCAACCATGTTCAAGTCAGCTCTTTATGCCCGTTCCAATTTAGGGGGGCAAAAAAAAAAAAAAAAAAAAAAGAACTCTTAGAACAGATAGAAAACAAAAACCTTAAATAAAATTAAAAAAATTACTTGTAAAATAGATAAGAAAATCCTAAAAATTATACTTGCTACGTTCGAAGTCCCTATAAAATTTAGAAAATACAAAAACTTTCAAAAAATTATTAATAAAAGAATGAAACTATCATAATAAAAAGAGAAATTTACCTAAAAAAGGCCCCAAGATGGCCTACAACAAAAAAAATGGGACACTAGTAAATATGGCACGGAAGGGGTCCCCGGGGACCACTTCCGTTTTTTTTAATAATGATTGAAACTTGTGATGACGTCGTCGCTCTTGAAACATCATTTTCCCCATCTTCCTCCCATCGTTTTCCTCCATTCCCTCTTTTAGACCACTCCCCTTTCCTCCTGCCATCACCATGACTGAGCTTCTCTCTTCTAGCATCTCTCATTTCTCTCACTTATCTCTCCCTCACCCAGCTATGCTCCCGGAGCTCCCTGTCTCTGTCCGCGACCACCACCAGCACCATCACCACCGGCCACCATCATCTCCGACGAAACCCCCCAACCCATCTCTTTGTTTTTCCCCACTTTCCCTTCATTGTTTCTCTCTTTCTTTCTCTGTTTTCTTTCTTTCTTTCCTCTCTTCCTCACTCACCTCCCTGCCAACGTGATGTCCCCCCCCCCCGCTCCCTCACTCACCTCCCCGCCAAAGTGATGTACCCACCCTTCGCATTCTCTGTTTCTCTTTCTTTCTTTATTTCTCCTCTCTACTGTTCTTCCTTTCCTCACTCTTCATCCACTGCGAACATGGACTACCCCCCCCCCCCCCCCCCCCTCACATTTCATTTCCTCTCATTCTCCTCTCACTCACTGTCAACGTGAGTTGACTTCCACCCTCCCCATCCATGTTTCACATGATTTCACCAAAGAATAAGCAATAAGTGCACTGATTACACTGAACCGATCAGCTTCGATACCACACTCCATCATTTCTTAGAAGCACGACAGCGACTTCCACCCATCCCCATCTAAAGCATACCCACCAATCATTGAATTCCAAGAAACAGAATCTCTCATCGGCATTTCATCAAACACTTTCTCTGCAAAGTCAATACACCCAGTCTTGGCATACATAGAGATGAGCGAATTGCCAACATAAACATTCAAGTCAAATCCAACCTTAATCAACCTACAATGAATATTTCTTCCTTCCACAAACGAACACAAGTCCGCACAAGATGAGGGATTATTAGAATGTTATGGATTATTGAATGTACAAAAATCTATAACATTATTGGGAGAGACCGTTCGCTTGTTATGGATTATTGAATGTTGCTTTATAGTGGATTATTGAATGTTTTAATATGAATTTTTGAATGCCAAGTTATGTGCTTTTTTATGGCAAGGAACGAAGCTTATATATCCATGTCTTGGATTGCGCTCGCACATAAAACCAATTCACACATCATTTTTTTTATTGCAATGGTCAGTGACGACGTCGTTGCCACACAGAAGATAAAATTTGGAAGGAAGTGTACTCTAATATCTGACGACGTCGTTGCTTCATAGAAGCTAGTGGAAGAAAGTGTGCTTTAATATCTGACGATGCCGTTGCTTCACAGAAGCTAATGCGAAAATTGCTGTGTTAATCTGTGACGACGTCGTCGCTTGTAGAAAATAAGTAAAAAATTTTTTTTTTTGGCGGGAATACCGATTTCGTAGCATATAAGCTAGTGTCCCCTTTTTCGTCTAGTGACCATCTAAGGTCCTTTTTCAGGTAAATTCCTCTAATAAAAATGATATTAATTGGTTGCCTCAAAAAAATTAGTTAAGTTGAACTAAGATAATAAAAAAATAAAGTACGCACTCCCCATGGACTCAAATTGGTTCCAAATGAAAAATATCCGGCCTAGGACTAGATGTAGCTAACAATTGAGTGAAAATCCTAACCCAAGGGGAATTCTAGTGGTCCAAGTCCACTCGTTCTATCATTTATCAAAGAATCCAGATCATATGCGTACTTCTTCTTCTTCTTTTTTTAATTTCCAAAACAAAAAGGTTGGAGTTAATTTTTCTTCAATTATACACAGCATGGAACAACATTTTTTAATGTTTTAAATTTCAAAGGTGAGCCTTTTGAAGGGTTTACATGACGCACACATATTTCTTTTTTTTAAATTTAGAAACACTAAAATCATGATAGGAGCATCTCACTCATGAGAAACAGTCTGAGGATTGTTTACAGCTCCAAGCAACGAGAAATGATGCTTTTTCAGTGGGATCCATTTACAAAAAAACGAAACCACTAAAATATAAATTTCTCTCATTTCTATAAATCCTAAGAACACTTTACTTTAATATTTGGCACATCGTTATATTGATTGCTTATAAAAGATGTGAATAAGATTTCTCATCTTATTGTCTAGAGTTGGGTCTTGCGTTTCTCTTTTTACGTTATTAGGTCCTCCGTTGCTGGTTTCTCTCCTTCCAAGCAAGTTTTCTCTTCCCTCAATGGGGCCTCATGGGTCCAGCTCCCTGGCTAGGTGCCACAAAAAGTTCAAAAAATAAGAGAAAAAAGAAAATTCATATATTTCAGCGATCAATTTGACAATGAGATCATATTCAATTAGCATGAGATTTGGTGAGCACCATGAAAGATGCGGGTAATTTACATGAGAGAGTTTAGATTTGCATGAACCTCCTAAATTCATTGTACTCCCAAGTCTAAATGATC
Organism: Litsea cubeba; assembly: GCA_012931725.1. Classification (NCBI taxonomy): domain Eukaryota; kingdom Viridiplantae; phylum Streptophyta; class Magnoliopsida; order Laurales; family Lauraceae; genus Litsea; species Litsea cubeba. Next base: position 107,717,065 of record CM022946.1, read on the forward strand.
AGGATTGATAAAAAAATAAATAAAATCTGGCAAGAGTTAGAGTTTTTTTTTTACAAAACACTTTTAAGTTTTTTTTAATCCATCTATTGAACCATGTGTCTATCTAAATCGATACACTGTCTCACCATTTACACTGTCTCACCATTTTCCCTATCATCTAAAAGAATCTCATTTTTATTGGATTTATTCTAACCATTAGATACTTAAGTTCAAATTACATGTTTAACATTGAAAAAGAAGGAAACTCTCAGCTCTAGCTCAACTTGCGGATGAGATAGTGGAGCCCACCTAATAATCCATCTAAGTAGACCATAAATCAGTGACACCCTTGATTGTCACCCGCCCAGGGTTTGGCATCATAGGACCGATTGTGCACTCATTGTGGATGGTAAAAATATATCGACGATTGATCAAGTAGTTAGAATGATCATCCGAACCTCCATCAACATACGCATGTAGGTCGGGCCAAGTGGATGGGGTTCCAAGCGGGCACCACATGCATTTTTTCATGTGAGAGAGAGGATGAACAGCAGGAGAAGCCGGCCCATTATTAAAAGGCACTATTTTTTTTTTCATTTTTTTTTAGATGATAGTAATAATTTGGGCTGCCTTTTCTTCTATAAAAGGATATTAATTTTGAACGGTTTAGATTTGAAACATGGACCCAATTAGATTTGAAACATTGCATTTACAAGTTGAAGTTGGGATACATCTACAAGAAAAGGTTACATTAGTCATTACAAAGGTGTGTGTGCCTGTGTGGTGTCGGTTCTCTTCTCAGCTAATATTTTTCTGGGGCATTGGAAGAGCGGGAAAGAGGTGAAGTTAAAATCGAAACGAAGGAAATATAGAAAGCAGCTTCCACAGCCCTCTCTGCCCCTCTCACCAAACGAACAAGGTATATTCGTTATCGTCGCCATTGTTTTCTCTCTATTTTTCAAATTTTTGTGTTATTTTTGTAGGTGCACAAAAATTCACGAACCCGGTGAGGGTGGTGTTCTTGCGACTCACTGAGGAGGACGAAGGCTGAGGCTCCCCGTCTCCTCGCTGAAGATGAAGAACCGATGCCTGAGAACCTGGAAGAGGAAGAAGAAACAGGTCAGAGGACCCTGGCTGTGGGCAGCGCAGGGCTCTCCGATGCCTAAGTCAGTATGTGTACTGGACAGTAGGAGGAGATTTTGGGGGAGAAGGTGATACCAGTGTGTTTCTCTCGGACGGGGGAGAGAGTCAGCGAGAGAGCCCCCTTTACTGTTCTGGTTTTGCCCCTTTTATAGAGGAGGAGAGGGAGATAGTTGACTTTGGAGAGAGAGGAGGCAGGAGACAACGAGGTGGTTAGCCGTCCCATCACAGCCCACTCTGGCGTCTGTGGACGCCGATCTGTCAGGAAGCATGGGCGGCATGGGAGGCTCTGTCTGTCAGAGAGTACAGGCGTGCCCTTGTCTTGTCGCGCGTGCTCTAGCGTGCTTAAGTGTCCAAGGGTGGACAGCTGTCAGGCCCTGCCTTGGCTAGTCCTGGCAGAGACCCCGAAGTGGAGGAGCGGGACGAAGTCCCTAGCCGAGCTGGGGACGACCTGGCCGAGGTGGAGCTCTGCTGGGGTGGAGTTGTGCAAGGAGCCGAACTGAGTCTCTGGCCGAAGCGGGAGCACTTGGCCGAGCTGGTGGATGTTGATGCGAGCCTTGCCGAGATGGCCTAGCGGGCGCCGGAGCATGAGATGGAGCATCGACCGGTCCTCCGGTGAGTTCGGAAATATCCCCACACAATAGCCCCCCAGCTTCTAAGCTCAATAGACCGCTCTTTTGAGGTTAGAAGGTAAGTATCATGGAGGATGACTGGCTGGCAATGGACCAGAGCTAGAGGTTGGCATCACTGCTAAGTTGTGACAGGGTGCTTCTGCCGAACTGGAGAGTCACAACTGTCGAGCTGGAGAATGGGTACCAAGATGCGCTCATGGAGGTCCCACTGGCTCTTCACCAGGGGCCTGTGCCGGGCGTCTGGCGCGTGGCCGAGATGCGCCTGCCGCACGCAATGGAGATCCCACTGGCTCGCCACCAGGGGCCTGTGCCGGGCGTCTGGCGCGTGGCCGCGATGCGCCTGCCGCACGCAATGGAGATCCCACTGGCTCGTCACCAGGGGCCTGTGCCGGGCATCTGGCGCCTGGCCGCGATGCGCCTGCCGCACGCAATGGAGATCCCACTGGCTCGTCACCAGGGGCCTGTGCCGGGCATCTGGCGCGTGGCCGCGATGCGCCTGCCGCACGCAATGGAGATCCCACTGGCTCGTCACCAGGGGCCTGTGCCGGGCATCTGGCGCGTGGCCGCGATGCGCCTGCCGCACGCAATGGAGATCCCACTGGCTCGTCACCAGGGGCCTGTGCCGGGCATCTGGCGCGTGGCCGCGATGCGCCTGCCGCACGCAATGGAGATCCCACTGGCTCGTCACCAGGGGCCTGTGCCGGGCATCTGGCGCCTGGCCGCGATGCGCCTGCCGCATGCAATGGAGATCCCACTGGCTCGTCACCAGGGGCCTGTGCCGGGCATCTGGCGCGTGGCCGCGATGCGCCTGCCGCACGCAATGGAGATCCCACTGGCTCGTCACCAGGGGCCTGTGCCGGGCATCTGGCGCGTGGCCGCGATGCGCCTGCGGCACGCAATGGAGATCCCACTGGCTCGTCACCAGGGGCCTGTGCCGGGCATCTGGCGCGTGGCCGAGATGTGCCTGCCGCACGCAATGGAGATCCCACTGGCTCGTCACCAGGGGCCTGTGCCGGGCATCTGGCGCGTGGCCGCGATGCGCCTGCCGCACGCAATGGAGATCCCACTGGCTCGCCACCAGGGGTACGAATCTCTGGATGACTAGTGGCGGCAGAGGACCGTGCGATCAAGGCCGACAGCAGTGGACCGTGCCGTCGAAATGACAGTAGAGGGTCGTACGATCGAAGCCGACAGTAGAGGGTCGTACCGTGTCGTCGAAGCTGACGGCGCCATCGAAGCTGACAGTAGAGGACCGTGCGATCAAGGCTGACAGCAGAGGACCGTGCCGTCGAAATGACAGTAGAGGGTCGTACGATCGAAGCCGACAGTAGAGGGTCGTGCGATCAAAGCTGACGGGCGGTCAAAGCTGACGGGTGATAGGAGGCTTCAGCAGCCCCCCGAGCTGGAGGAGACTTCTGTCATGGAGGCGTCCGCCGAGATGGACGCTGCTGCGGAGCTGGAGGCATCCGCCGAGATGGACGCTGCTGCGGAGCTAGAGGCATCCGCCGAGATGGAGGCGTCCGCCGAGATGGACGCTGCTGCGGAGCTGGAGGCATCCGCCGACATGGAGTCGTCCGCCGAGGTGGACGCTGCCCGGTCATTGTCGTTGAAATGCTTCTGGGCTCGGGCTTCGTCTGCTTCTTGCCTGACGAACTGGTTTAGCCTGGTCATCAGAGCTTCCATAGTGACCACGGGATGCATGACCAAGTCCCTCCGAAGCTCGTTGCCTGGCAGGAGGGCTTGTTGGAAAGACATGACCGCTATTGCATCTGAAGTATCCTCGATCTGGCTGTAGACAGTCCAGAACCTTTTGGCGAACTGCGTGATGTTCTCGGTCTGCTTCATTCTGAGGGCCATCAGGTCGGCGGCCGACCTGGGGACGACCCTGTGAGCTTGGAACTTCGTCATGAAGGAATTCCGGAGCTGCTGCCAACTTTTGATTGATCCTTGGGGGAGTGTGCAGAACCACTTTAGAGGGAGGTCCCCGAGGCTGGAGGAGAAGACTCTGCAGTTCAGGTGGCCTGCACCGCCCCACACCGACATCCTCTGAGCGAAGTGCCGGAGGTGTGCTGCTGGGTCCGAGGTTCCATCGTAAACGACGAACCTCGGGACTTTGAAATCTTCAGGAAGGGGAAAGCTCCTGATCTCTGGAGAGAGGGGAGACGTGCCGAGATCGTCAGAGTTCAGCCGAACTCGAGCGAAACCGGCAGCCTCCAAGTTTTGTCGTACTGCTTGCTCGATGCGTCGATCAAGCCACTTTTTGATGTCGTGGTTGTCACCCGCGCCTTCGCCATGAGCTTGGTTGCTTCTGTTGTCCTTCAGGGTGCGCTTTTTGGAAGGTGAATTCGAGGTCGAACCCTTAGAGGCTGAACCCGACTGAGTACCCTGCTGTTGGACGCTTGCTGGATTGGATCTTGCTCCTGACCTTTCCCGGTGGGGGAACGTCGGCAACTGTGTCGACAGTGTCAGCGGTTCCTTTCCCTTTCTGGTTCTCCGAGGCATGGTGTTTGGGAAGATGGCTTTTTGTAGCGTTTCCCACAGACGGCGCCAATTGTAGGTGCACAAAAATTCACGAACCCGGTGAGGGTGGTGTTCTTGCGACTCACTGAGGAGGACGAAGGCTGAGGCTCCCCGTCTCCTCGCTGAAGATGAAGAACCGATGCCTGAGAACCTGGAAGAGGAAGAAGAAACAGGTCAGAGGACCCTGGCTGTGGGCAGCGCAGGGCTCTCCGATGCCTAAGTCAGTATGTGTACTGGACAGTAGGAGGAGATTTTGGGGGAGAAGGTGATACCAGTGTGTTTCTCTCGGACGGGGGAGAGAGTCAGCGAGAGAGCCCCCTTTACTGTTCTGGTTTTGCCCCTTTTATAGAGGAGGAGAGGGAGATAGTTGACTTTGGAGAGAGAGGAGGCAGGAGACAACGAGGTGGTTAGCCGTCCCATCACAGCCCACTCTGGCGTCTGTGGACGCCGATCTGTCAGGAAGCATGGGCGGCATGGGAGGCTCTGTCTGTCAGAGAGTACAGGCGTGCCCTTGTCTTGTCGCGCGTGCTCTAGCGTGCTTAAGTGTCCAAGGGTGGACAGCTGTCAGGCCCTGCCTTGGCTAGTCCTGGCAGAGACCCCGAAGTGGAGGAGCGGGACGAAGTCCCTAGCCGAGCTGGGGACGACCTGGCCGAGGTGGAGCTCTGCTGGGGTGGAGTTGTGCAAGGAGCCGAACTGAGTCTCTGGCCGAAGCGGGAGCACTTGGCCGAGCTGGTGGATGTTGATGCGAGCCTTGCCGAGATGGCCTAGCGGGCGCCGGAGCATGAGATGGAGCATCGACCGGTCCTCCGGTGAGTTCGGAAATATCCCCACACAATTTTGATTTTTGGGTTTTCTCGTTCTCCCCCATTTTTTTGTTCTTCTTGATTTTATTTTACTTTTCTTGACTCAATCTAGTTTCTTTTCTGTTCTTTTTGTATTCCTTGTTCAACTGATGCTTGGAGAGAAAAATCTTTGTCGGTTGGGGTTTGAATGCTTGGCGTTTTACCCAACTGGGGTTGTCTTAATATGTTCAGAGAAGCCTCTATTCTTGTATATCTGCTTCTGTTTTTGAGCAAGTATGAATGAGAAAAAAGTTCATGTTATCTGGTGGAAGCAAGTGCTGCAAGTGCATCATCTTTGGGTACTAAAGATTTGGTGTGCGCCAAAAGTAGAACCTTTTTTCGTGTTCTGGGATTACGTGCTCTTATAGGCCAATCTTATGATTTTTGGTTTGGTTGCTGCTATTGGAGCATGGAACTGCAAAGACCCTGCAAATTCTAAAATTTGGAAGCTGACCCGGCATAGTTGGGGCAATGCTTTGATGATGGTGGGCTTTTAAGATTTGGAATGGAGTAGGTAACCCTTTTAGAGCTGGTTGATAGTGAGAATGAGGAGAAATTCATGTTAGGAGGATCCAAATTCCCAAATGCCAATGGCATTTTGAGATTCTAAATATGAGAATTTGAAGATGATTTTACCTTGGGTCATTTCACATCTCTTGTTTTCCTTTTTGGGAAATGTTAAATGGTAAATAAGATTTTGCTAAATAGGAGGCCAAATGAGCCAATGCAATGGGAGATGGCCTAGGTGGTCCACTCCCCACTCCCAAAAAACGAAAACCGAAAAGCTGAAAAAAATTAAGGAACTACATCTCCAGACCAAATTAATTCTGCGGCACTCTTAGTTTATCTTCTAGGCTATTCGCCCCCTTTAAAATGTGGTTGGAGGACACCTGTAGTCCTTGTCTTAGGACTCTTGAAATTCATCTGTGAAGCTTAAAAGTCCCACATCCATTTTCAATATGCGTTTTGAGCTAATGCGGAATTGGCTTGACACTATCTGACAGCAATTTGGAATTTCTTTTTAGGCTGAATTCCTGAATTCCTGTCAGGATTCTGGAATCTGGAAAATCAATCATGGTTCTCGACAAAGTTTACTAGGCATCTGCAAGAATAACAATGATTTCTGGAATTTGTGGCATTTGCAACTTCTGGGTTTTTCATTTTTGGAATTTCGCAGCTTTGCTTTTTCATATTACAGTTTTTAACAGATTGGTCATTTATTTGTTGCCCATTGCCAATGGATCCTTATATGTATTCAGTCTTTATATTATATATATAATATAGATATACTAACTATTTGTGAACTAATTATCATGATACTGAGTTTTCTAGAGTTGTTTTACAAAAGGGAAGAAGAAGTGGGGTTACAGTTTTAGGGGCTGGTTCTTAAGGTTTTAGTTTTAATCATCTATCCTCCCTATCTGCCTAATTCATTTGTATGTTTGGTTGTTAGATAATGATATATTAGCATCAATGTTGGTTAGATCTCATGTATTTTTTTCCTGGTACGGTGCAGCTTCTGAAGATTCTTCCAACATGTCTTGGTGCACTATCGAATCTGATCCTGGTATTTTCGCATCTGAAAAAATCAGTGCTTTTAGTGATGATTAACTATGTACTGATATGAATACCGCAAGCAGACATTTATCATATATTTTTTTTATCTAATTGCTCAAAACACTAGGAGCAGGAGAAAACAAGAACAAAGAAAAAGTAGACACGGAGTGGTGGGCGGTGTGAAGGATGCGGGTAGAATATGGTAGTGAACTCAAAGGGTGAATTCCAAGTAAAGGCTTGAAGATGATATGTGATTTCAATACTCATGATTGAATAGAAGGTCACACATGTTCACACAATTGAGAGAAAATGTGAATTTTTTTCATGGCATAATGGAGAAGAAGAGAGATACATAGGTATTTATAGGGAGGGTGGCTGACCAGCTCAGCAGGGGATTAAGAACTTTCGATTTTAACCTTGTAGAAACAAATTTTTTTTTTTTTTTTTGGTATAATGAAGGTATCCCTGTTGTCTTAACCTGTCAGATTTAATCCTCTGGGCACATGCACATGTGCTCACCCCACACGTGCACCGAGTAAATCTGGGTGGATTCGAACACAAGACCCTAGGGAGAAAACCCTATGGCATTTTTCCTTGTTCAAACTACTTACATCTTTTTTATTTTTGGTGAAACTAAATACATTTTCCCTCTCTAAAATAAAAACGAAGAACAGAAGTTAGAAAGAACTAGAACTTTTGTCTTTCCAAAAATCAAAATTGGAAAAAAAAAAAAGAAGGGTTCTTGACTTACTAATCTTTTGACTCCTTATGTAAATAAGACAAATCTCCAAACTTCCCTAGAATGAAATGAATCTCTGAACAGATTCCCACTTGTCATGATTGACATGTGCTTAAGGAAATTAAGTGTCTCCACTTCTTCTACACCAAGCTTGGCCATGTAGTTTTCACATGTGGATTTGGTGGCCTGTTGGACCATGCTTGGGCCTAGTGGGTGATGTAGGCCCTAGGGTTAGGGCTTGCGGTGGAAGTGCTAAAAGCACAATGGGTGCTGAAGCACGTGTCTGAAGACACAATCAATCTCCGAAGAGACAATAACAAGGACGCACCTCAATGGGAAAACCCAATTTCAATAATCAACTCTGAATAATTCTTTACTACAATGCCATATAAATAAGAAAGATAAATAAAGCCCTAAGAAACCTACTTAAACTTGGAAACTAGAATCTCATCCTAATTATAATAAAATTAGAAACTATTGACATCAAAATAAATCCCTAACTCTATGTGGGCCCTACACGTGTGGCCATGAGGTCTACGCTGCATCATTCTCACCCACTTGAAAAAGAACTCGACCTCGAGTTCGGAAAATGTCCACCTGGATCAAAGATCAATTTGATGAACTTTCGATTTGTCGGTTGATCTATAACTTCTTGGCACAGCTTCATGCATAATTGCTTTTGATGGCTGAAATATGTGTTAATGTACCTTACTTGTACAACATGCACCATTAAATCAGAATCTCTGACTATCCACTGGTCATCTCCTCGTTGATATTGGTGATCCCCAAAGACAAAATCAATAGGAGAATTAATGTGGGGAATATCAATAACTTGCTCTTCATCACTTGGTATTTGCGCGTCGGGATTATTAGTACTCATATAAGAAATTTCAAGGCCAACTATAGATGTGGAATCTTCTGTGGCGAGCTCTGGCTGATCGGTCTGCATATCCGCTGGCACTGGTTCCTCAACACGGTCTGTTACGTGAGACGACTTTTCTTCGTGAGGAGTAACTTCCACTATATGAGGCCTTTTATGCATCCGCTCCACACGAATTGCTTCCCAAAATGCCTCGTGGATGGTCTTGCAATCAGTCATTCTCTCCACTATGTCCGGACTCAAGCCTCTTACAAAACTGATGAAATCATGTTCTTCATCATCCTCCATTCCACATGCATCTTGGAGCCTTGAAAATTTGTTAGAATGTTCAAGAACGGACAATTCTTCTTGTTTCAAATCAAGAAATTGCTGGAAATAATTTTTATTGATAGCATACCTTAATCCATATTCACAATTATAGAACTTACTGATATGGAATTTCATATTGGATGTGTGAATGGACTGACCTTTTCTGTTGATCTGCTATCTACGAGCACGCCGGCGAAGACGAATCTGAAATCTGACAGTGGATGTGCTTGATATCGTAAAAAGAAATATCGGTTGTTGAATGTGGTCAAATTTGTGCCTTTTAACTAAAGTTGCTGATGTCAGAGTGCTGTCAGTGATTTTGTGTTTTATTTTAATCTTGCTGTTGGGTCAAATTTGACCTGGAACTGACCTAGCTTTGAGTTCTGGCCCAACCACGTGTAACTATGGCACGTGATTTCTTCTCCTTTTGGCCTCGGGACTTGTGCAGGAAGAAAACAAAAATAAAATAAAATAAAATAAGATAAAATAAAATCCCTAACTACAATGCCATATAAATAAGATAGATAATTTAAGCCCTAAAAAACCTACTTAAACTCGGAAACTAGAATCTCATCCTAATTATAATAAAATTAGAAACTATTGACATCAAAATAAATCCCTAACTCTATGTGGGCCCTACACATGTCAGTGGTTCTTGGGGTTGGCCCAATTGGCCGTGGACTGGATTTAGCTTAGGACCTGAACTCAATTTATGCAGTCCCCCGTTAGGTCTGCATTTGTTCTCCCCAAATTGGAGGGATCTTTCTCTTGAGTTCTATTGCTTTTCTCTTGAATAATCTCCTGTTGGTTCATCTTCATTCTCTTTAAGCAGTATGGACTCTTTGCTCAATCTTCTCTTCCAAGTTCCAACAAGCCGAGTGGAGGGTTGTCATCTTCAAAGGCGTACATAGGATTGCTAGTGCCATTGGAGTATTGGACCATTGGATAAATGAAGGATGTAAATCTATCCGTTGTATCCATGAAAACACTATCCATCTGTTGACTTGCCTCTAATGGCCATCTGCCATTGATTACCAAAAATGAAATTTTACTATTGAGCATTTCAATTGTGGAATAAGTCTTCGGACCATGTGTGTGTGCATGGGTGCAAATACCTCAGTTATTTTGGAAGTATTTGAGTTCTTTTCAAAGCGGTCTACTAATCCCATTACTACCGCTCACCTTTAGTAGTGTAAAGAAATAAGTCATCAGGTCAAACCTACCTAATGGGTCAGCTCGACCCATGTTCTAGATAGATACTAATGAGCTGTCATTAGATAGATACAAATCTTATGTTACTGCTGTAATCATGTGATTAGATTTAGTTCCTTTATTATTCCCTGTAATTATGTAATCAGTCTCCCTAATCTAGGCAACAGTGTATTATAAATAGCTATCTTCGTCAATACAAACATACAGAAAATCTTCTTGCAAAGTTCTCTCTCGTCTGCATATCTTTATGTTTCTAGGCCGTTTCAATATCATCTTACATGGTATCAGAGCCTGATCAGCTGTCCATTCTGCATGAGAAAAAAAGCATTCGACAGTTCAGAGAAGCATTGCATCTGCTGTGATCAAGGGTGGCCCACTTGCTGATCATTTTTTCTTGTCATCAAAATCTCCCTATCTTGGTCGCCAATCACTCCTGGGAATTCTACATATTTTTCCAAGATTTTATACTCATCTGAGGTAGGCCATTGATCTGATCTGTCTGTGACGACTTTTGTGCAATTAGTTTTCATCAAATCCGTTCAGATTTTTTGTTTCTCAAGCAATCACCTTCATTCCAGTTTGAGGTGTTTCGGATTTTTGAAATAAAGATCACTGTGTGATCTGATCATCCAGTTGATCATCTAGTGGGGCCCACAGAACAGATCTGTGCCCAGATTCATGGTCGTCTGGGACATTTCCTGGATTTTTTTTCCAAATTCAAGTGATCTGGCAATCTGATCACTCAGTGGCCCATCGCACTCTTCTGTACTAAATTTCCAGTGACCTGGATCTGTTTATTGAATTGTTTTTCAAGATCTGTTTACTTATTGTGGCTGGATTTCAATTCTGCTTGGCGTTGGGGCTGGTTTCACTTATATTCAGACAGTGAACACCTGTGAAGCAGTTAGTTTTGCATCAATGTCTTCTGATCGTACTGTCACGGGTATTACCATCAAACTTGATGGTACTAATTATCCCTATTGGTCCCACTTAATGCAAAATTTCCTTAAAGGTCAGAAACTTTGGAAATATGTTGCTCAGCAAATCCCTCAACCAGATAGTAAGGCGAATACATTTGAAGAATGAGAAGCTTCTGTCGGAAAAATAAACTCTTGGATTGCCAATTCAGTCACTCCATCCATTGGGAATCAGTTGGCTAAATTTAATTATCCTAAGGCTGCTTGGGATTATTTAGCGCAACTATACACTCAATCCAATGCTGCTCGTCGATATCAATTAGAATGGGAAATCAAAAATGCAGATCAAGGCACTGACTCCATTCATGATTTCTTCATCAAAATGACTGCATTATGGGATCAACTGGCTCTCATGGAGCCCACTTTTAAAACAACCGATGATGCTCACACCTTTGAAGTCTATCGGCAGCAGACTCGTCTGGTTCAGTTTCTTATGGCCCTCCGCCCTGATTTTGAACAAGTTCGTGGTCAGTTATTACATCGATCACCACTGCCTTTTGTTGATATGGCGCTCTCGGAACTTTTGGCAGAAGAACAAACTCAACTTTCTCTTACAAGGAAGAAACATGTCGAACCCACACATGTCTTGTCCGCAAATGTTGGTACCCCTCAGACTGATCGATATTTTCCTCCTGGTACCAATGACTTTTGCAACTACTGTAAGAAGAAAGGACACTGGAAACGGGACTGCCCCATCAGACCTCCAAGGCCTAATACTAAGAACAAACCAACTGGTCAGCAGTCCAATCGTGGTCCCATGCACTCTTATCCACAGAGAACCTATGCAGCCAATGTTACTGATGATGATAGTTTTGTGCCTCCGCAAATGGATCTTTCATCTCAGATTCAAGCTATGGTTGATGAGCGTATGCAACAATTGTTTCTGGCTTCCTCTCCTGGTTCTGCTTCTCAGATAACCACCACATCCTCAGCTCCTGGTTCTGCCATGTCCATTTCTGGTCCATCAGGTACTCTTGACTCTTCATGGATATTTGATTCTGGTGCATCCTACCATATGACAAATGATGTTTCCAAACTTCACAATTGTTATACTCCTGCTAGCTCTCTCATAATTCATACAGCTGATGCTACTCCTCTCCCAGTCTCCCTTATTGGCTCCATTTCAAATAAGTTGATCTCTCTCACTAATGTTTTGTGTGTTCCTCATCTATCTATCAACTTAATATCTGTTAGTCAATTGACTTCATCTGGCCTTCTTGTCTCATTTTCTTCTACTGGCTGTTCTGTGCAGGATCCGCGCACCGGGAGACAGATTGGGACCGGCCTTAGGTCAGGAGGACTTTACTATCTCCAGTCACTGCACCTTCCATCCTTCACCATCTCTCCTGCAGCACTCGTTTCGTCTACATCTCCTTTTGCCCTTTGGCATTCTCGTTTAGGCCATTTATCTTTAAATAAAATGAAATTTTTGTTTACTAGTGGTGTTTTTGGCAACATTTCTGTATCAGACATTTCTTCATGTTTTGGTTGTCAGTTTGGTAAACAACATGCTTTCCCTTATAATAAAAGCACTTCCTTTACTACTGCTCCCTTTGATTTGGTGCATTCTGATGTCTGGGGTCCTGCCTCTCAGCCAACAAAAGGTGGTTCTATTTATTATGTGCTGTTTATTGATGATTTCACTAGATATACTTGGTTATATTTAATGAAAACTCGTTCTGAGGTATACTCCATCTACACTGCTTTCTCTAAAATGGTTTCCACTCAGTTTAACAAAAAGATTAAAATCTTCAGGTCCGATTCCGGGGGAGAATACATATCTCATAAATTCCGTTCGTACCTAACCAGTCAAGGGACTTTAGCTCAATTATCCTGTCCTGCCACACCACAGCAAAATGGTGTCGCAGAACGAAACATAGACATATCATTGAAACTGCTAGATCCATGATTTATTCCTCACATGTTCCTTTGCAATTTTGGGGGGAAGCAGTCCTAACTGCCATATATCTGATTACAGAACTCCTTCCTCTGTATTATCTGGCACATCTCCCTATGAAAAACTCTTCTCTTGTAAACCAGATTTGTCCTATCTTAAAGTTTTTGGCTGTACCTGTTTTGTCCTGTTGCATGATCATGAGCGAACCAAACTTTCTCCTAAATCCAATGTATGTGTTTTCTTAGGGTATGGCATCAAACAGAAAGGGTATCGATGCTATGATCCTAAAACCAATAGGTTACGGGTCTCTCGTAATGTCACCTTCTTGGAACATATACCCTTCTTTACATTACCTTCTCAATCTCCTTCACCTGAGCACCCTACAGTCTATCCTCTTGATCCATTTCCAGACCTGTTTCCCTCCGATACTCCTTCTCCTCCAACCCTGCAGGTATATCATCGTCGACCCAAACCTCCGTCTGCTCCTTCGGAATCTGCAATCTCACTTACTCCTGATCATGGGCCTATCTCTTCTGCTCCAGATGTGCAGGATCCTCCTCAAGCTCCAAGGTATCCTGTTCGCACCAGAATCCCTCCCTCTCGGTTTGGCTTTGTTTGCACTGATCATTTTTCTCCATCATATAAGTCCTTCCTTGCAGCAATTCATAACTTAGCAGAACCACATTCCTATAAGGAGGCCATTGCTCATCCAAACTGGAGGTCTGCCATTACAGAAGAGCTTGCTGCTCTGCAGAAAACTCAAACATGGGATCTTGTTCCACTTCCCTCTGGAAAACGGGCTATCGGTTGCAAATGGATATTTAAGATCAAGACCAAATCTGATGGATCTGTTGATCGTTACAAGGCTCGCTTGGTTGCCAAAGGATATAATCAGGAATATGGGATCGATTATGAGGAGACCTTCGCTCCGGTTGCTAAAATGACAACTGTTCGTACCTTTATTTCTGTTGCTGCTGTTAGACAATGGCCTCTATATCAGCTCGATGTTAAGAATGCCTTCTTAAATGGTTTTCTTCAGGAGGAAATCTATATGCACCCTCCTCCAGGCGTTGTGAGACCTCCTCATTATGTATGTCGTCTCAAACGTGCTTTATACGGTCTCAAACAAGCCCCTCGAGCTTGGTTTGAACGATTTAGCACAAGCATCATCAGCATTGGTTTTTCTCAGAGTGCTCATGACTCCGCTCTCTTCACTCGCTATTCGCGATCTGGCTGTGTTTTTCTGTTACTCTATGTCGATGATATGATTATCACCGGCAGTGATGCTTCTGGTATTCTTTCCTTAAAGCGTTTTCTTCATCAACAGTTTGAGATGAAAGATTTGGGTCATCTGCGGTACTTTCTGGGCATTGAGGTTGCCTACTCTCCCACAGGATATCTTTTGTCGCAAACAAAATACTGCAATGACATTCTCCAACGCGCCGGGTTCACAGATTTGAAGCCTGTCTCTACTCCGATTGAACATAATATGAAGCTTCGGACCACTGATGGCGATCTACTTCCTGATCCAACTCGTTATCGTGAAGTGGTAGGCAGCTTGGTTTATCTGACCATCACCAGACCAGATATTGCCTATGCGGTACATGTGGTGAGCCAATTTGTTGCGCAACCCACTCATATTCACTGGGCTGCTGTCCTGCGCATACTGAGATACTTACAAGGAAGTTCCAATCGTGCCCTCCTTCTTTCCTCCAGTCAGAATCTTACTCTGCATGGCTATTCTGATTCCGACTGGGCAGGAGATGTCAATGATCGTCGCTCTACTACCGGTTTCTCTATTTTTCTTGGCTCTTCTCTCATCTCTTGGAAAAGCAAGAAACAGGAAGTCGTCTCGCGATCATCAACTGAAGCTGAATATCGTGCTGTATCTCACACTACTGCTGAAATTATTTGGCTTCGCTGGTTACTTCGGGATTTAGGAGTTTTTGTTCCTACATCTACCTCTCTCTTCACGGACAATGAAAGTGCACGGAAACTGGCAACAAATGATGTCTTCCATGAACGCTCAAAACATCTTGAAGTTGACTGTCATTTCATCCGTCAACATGTTCGGAGTGGTACTATTAAGCTCTTTCACATCTCATCAGCTGCTCAAATAGCAGATTTTTTCACCAAGAGCCACTCCACTTCTCGTTTTTCGGAGTTAGTTTCCAAGCTCTCAATGGTCACCTTCTCCCATCCAGAGCTTGAGAGGGGGTGTAAAGAAATAAGTCATCAGGTCAAACCGACCTAATGGGTCAGCTCGACCCATGTTCTAGATAGATACTAATGAGCTGTCATTAGATAGATACAAATCTTATGTTACTGCTGTAATCATGTGATTAGATTTAGTTCCTTTATTATTCCCTGTAATTATGTAATCAGTCTCCCTAATCTAGGCAACAGTGTATTATAAATAGCTATCTTCGTCAATACAAACATACAGAAAATCTTCTTGCAAAGTTCTCTCTCGTCTGCATATCTTTATGTTTCTAGGCCGTTTCAATATCATCTTACAAGTAGCACATATTTGAAGTTACACAGGAACATTGACATGAACCAATATATCCTAAACTTATTGTTCATGTGGTGCTAAAATATGGGGCATTGTCCTGGATGAAAATTTGAAAGTTTATCCCTTGATTTGTATTTATATTATATAGAAAAGAAAGGCAAGTGAAAAACCAAAACTATACTGTATAGGAGATGTATGTTGCATGAAAAGGAAGGAAACATGAGTAGCACATTACAAATTTTCCCAAAACATAAAGAGGAAAATGGGTAAGTCGAAGAGGATATGGATGGAAGTAGTACCGGAATGGAGAAACCAAATTCATGTAGCTGACTCCAACATAGTTGTGACGAGGCTTTGATGATGATGATGCTAAAGAGTTGCTCCTAAAAAGCCCTCCTCTAATCTTATGGTGAATTGCAAAACGGCTCAGTCTATTTGGATGTTAGTGGTAGGTTGGTTTGACTGCAGTTGGGTCCTTCCTAATTCTCTCCTTGAGCTCTACCAAGCTTGGAAGGCCCCAGTTGGGGATCCTAGAGGTAAGATGATGTGGAGGTTGTCATTTCTGGCGGTGATTTGGATGATTTGGAAGGAAAGGAACTCAAGATGTTTTGAAGGGATAACATCTAGCAAAAGCACTTTGGTGGAGAAATAGAAGTTTCTTGTGGCTCTCTTGGTGTCCATTAACCTGTCTTTTAGAGGATATTCCTTAGAACAAATTGTGTATCATTGGAAAGAGTTTGCCTTCTCTTATGCAAGGCCTTAGTTTGTTGCTTTTCTGGTTCTAGCTTTCTTGTGTTTTCTTGCTTTCCTGTCTTTTGCTGTCGGTACTCATCTCTTGTACTGTTCGTTCTTTTTTAATGAAAGTAACCATTCAAAAAAAGAAAAAAAAAAGAGTTGCTCCAAAAAACCCTTTTCTGGCCATTATCTCCAAATCTGCATTCTGCTTGGCCAACAAATTAGCCTCATCTTGCCTCCCTGTAGACATGTGAGAAAATTATTGTCATCTATTCTGCTAATTCCCCAATCCCAGGATGAATGCCAGTTGGAAGACAAAAGTCTTGTCTTTCTTTGGAGCCTTTGAAGCTCATGATTTTTAAATCATTCAACTAACTAGAGTACTGGATTCATATTTTAGGTAAAAGATTGGGCTAAAAGATCCATTCCATGAGATTTGATTCCATATTTTATTTAGATTAAACTCAGCTTACCACTCACTTGGAAAGAGTGAATTGTAATGACAATGCTACTGGCCTTATGCCGTATTTAAACTTTCTTAATGCAATTATATTTGAGTTCTGACTTCCTTTTTCTGTATCTGTAAGACTTGGGATATAGAGTATCTGATCTTGCCCAATCCTAGCAACACTTGACACTTTAACCAGTGCTTGGAAAATATGGTTGCAGACTGTTAGTCACTTTGGTTTGAAATGAATTCTTTGCTTCTTTCACCGCTCGCATTTCCACTTCCTGCCTTTTGTAGTGAATTGTCCCTGGGCTGAAGCTATTGTGACAATTGTTATTCTGGGAAATGCTTCTAAAGATTAAAGAATAATTGGGTTATTTTGATTGGCAATGTCAACTCCTTTTAACTGTGGCCCGGCCCCCCCCCCACCCCCCCGTGCGCTTTTTTTTTTCTGTGGGAGTTAGAAATACATTCCTTAGTTCCCTCCTTTTTTTTCTTTGGTAGTTAAATTTACTTTCTTACTTATCATCTTCCCCTCCAACCATCTGGGTTTGATTTTTGAGTTCGAGGAAAATCTTCTATCCCATGTAAATAGATCCTGATAAACATGCGTTCTTAAGTGAAGTGGTAATATTGCCATTCAGTGTTTCAGATGACAACTGCTGAAATAACTTGTATTTATGTAATAGCATAAATGCGGGCAGGTGGGGGCGGGGGCGGGGGCGGGGGGGGGGGGGGGGGGGGCATGCTCAAATGCCAAGTAGCTTTTACACACACAATATATAGTTTACATTTACATTTTGTGACCATACACGTATGGTTATAACTAGGTTTGGTATTTATAGCTTAAACAGTTTCATATTCTTGTTGTATATTGCTTATACTTTCATGGCTTTGCATGCTAGGCGTTTTACTGAGCTGATTCAGCAGATGCAAGTGAAAGGCGTGCAGGTAATATCCTTGATGATTAATGTTACAATACATATTTCTCATTTTTAATATGATGTTGCCGCAAAAGCATGCTTATCTTAGGAGTATTTTGCCGTATTCTGAATGTCTTTAAATTATAAAATGATCCTTCTGGTGGATCTTATTCTTAGAAGGTGAAGGGTAAATGTTATTTTGCAGCCTCTTATTATTTGCCAAACACTTGAGCTCGATTCTTTTTACAACCCTTGAATTGCAACAGAGGCTGGCTGCTTCCTCTCCAGCAGGGAGCCTGAGCAGTCCAAACCAGTTCAAGATAGGAGTGGACACGGCAGAGTGGCTTCGCTCTCACTGTCATCAAAACTGGGAGAATAGATCTTCATAAAGTGACCATAGTTGACGAGACGAGGCCAGATGAACTGTCTTCCCTCAGGCTAGCTCTGGCATGGGAAAAATGCCAGCTCTTTCAACTTTGAGCTGAGGCAAGCACCAACACGCCTGTTGCAAGGGTGAGTCAGGGGGGCTAACTTTGTGAGAAGAGATGAAGCCGGATGCATTTTTGTCTTATTAAGATGGTGATCTTGTCTGCTAACAGTTATAAGGAAGATGGATGGTTTTCCCTGAAGATCTAAGAGGTTGTGATGGTGGCTGTCTTTTGCTGGAACAGATAAGGTTATGGAAGAGTTAGTTACTTTCTTTTGGAAATTTGGAAGCTCAAAACAAAGTGGAAGTGGATACAGTAGAAGGAAAGGCAAGGTGGAAAAGGAAAATTGTAGAATTTCACATGTTCTCCTTCAATAAAGGAGAAGGTTCCTATAGGTTAGAGAGTTAGGGGGAGAATGTCACTGTAAATTTTAGGATAATGAGGATGTTGGGGATCAATGGAGCTCCTATCTTGGAATTTTTTGTTCACTAATTTTTTTTTATTCCTCTCTCCCTATTTTTTTTTTGGAGAGAGAGAGAGAGAGAGAGAGAGAGAGAGAGAGAGAGAGAGAGAGAGAGAGAGAGAGAGAGAGAGAGAGAGAGAGAGAGGCTGGTTTGAATTATAACTAAGAAGGGAATGTAGGGTAGAGTGAAGAGTTGGTTTGAATTATAACTAAGAAGGGAATGTAGGGTAGAGTGAAGAGTTTTATCAGGAACTCTTAAGGCAGATCTAGTTCTTTTGCGGGAGACTGAACTGGCAGCAAATATGACTCTTTGGCTAACATCTACTTGGCCCAATTAAAATCTACATTCACTTTGTCTGGATGCCATCAAAGCAGCGTGCTGGATTTGAAGTTATGAGAAACAGACTTTTATTTTCTTGTTGGGAAATAGGGTAGTATTGGATTGTTTAGCAGCTGATGGACCTCATGACAAATAGTATTTATAAGCCTTTTGAGATGAATTGGATGGGGAGGGAGATGGCCAGAGTGTGGGCGGTGAAAGGAGATTAGCGAAGGAGATAGTGATAGTTTGGAGGGTTGATGTTGGGATGCCAACATGAGTAGCTTCTCAAATTGGAATAAATGACAAACTCATCGCTTTGTTTCCTAGGTGGTGTTGATGTGCCAGGTTACAACATAGTTGGTCTCCCAAGCCTCATGTAGATGGCAAGATCGTCATATCTAGTCTTCCGCCTTATTTTTGGGACTATTGCTTTGGTTGTCACTGAAACATGTCAGTGTTAACACCAAATGCTCACCATAATGGTGAAAATATAAATAGACTCTAAGAAGTTTTAAACAAGTTGAGAATGGTGACAATGAGATGAGAATTTTGAAAGAACGTGACATATTGACTAAATGTGATGTAAAAGATGTTGATGGAACTGCTAATTGAACATAAAAAAAAAAAAAAAACATTAGAGTGAAGAATGCAAATTCAAGCTCTGCCTAAGGGGAAATTTTTTGAAAACTATTTGAGATTGGAAGAGCATAAAACATTTATCCAAACAACCATATTCGATATTCCTTTGAAAAGGTCATTCTTTTGGCTTAGCCCACTTGAAAGTATGCAACAAGAATCCTCACATAGAAAGCTTCATGGAGAAAAGGGAATAATGTGAGACAATTTTCACTTCCATCATTTATTTATGAGCTTTAAAATCCTTAATTTAAAGTGGTCTCACCGATGGAGCCCATGTTAAATCAAACCAATCAAATGAATCCCCCACCAACCATACACCCCAAATTGTTGGCGTCGCACCAAATTCTCATCTCATTGTCATATAATCAGTTTGTTTAAATGGAAATCATAGGAATAACAATTCAGTCATGGGAAACAAAATTGGTTACATCTTTCATTAACGGTACCGATTTGTTTACATCCCTAGTTCATGGGCTGGGTCAGGCCCAATTTTGTCCAAGACCAAGCCATTCAGTCATGGGTCTAATGATGACCCAAATTCACTCTATAGGTTGGTTTGGGCTAGAGTTGGCCTGATTTGATTTGAAGTTGACAAAACCCAGAATCAATTGCAAAACCCCCAATTTTCTGCTCTCTCGCAATCTTTGATCAAGGTCCTCTCTCATTTTCTACTATGATTTGATTTTATGGCATTCAAATAGAGAGCTTTCAATTGGTGATGATTTGTGGTGTGATTTCCATGGAAAATAGCATAGAGAGTATGATAGGTGGATTGAAAAGATTGCTTTAAATCGGTTTTTCAGTTGTCTATAATCAGTTTGTTTCATCTTATGGATGTGTTTAAAGTCAATTTTATTGATTGACTGTGAGTTTGAGTTTCAAGGCATCTGTTTGATTAAATCTTAGAAGGGTATACGACGACGATCTAATTCATCTTGAGTTAGAATATTGGGCTCTGAGTCGCATTGATTTGAAAACGACTACAAGATTTTTTTTTTCTAATTGAATTTTATACGCCATCAATCTAGCTGCAGAACACACTGAAATTCAGGTCGGTACAAATGTAGAGGGAGGCTCTCTTCAAATATCAATATTCAAATTGCACTTTAATTTGGTTTATATTTAAAATGCAAGAGTTCGAGGCTCTAGTTGAATTTCACAAAGTCCACAATAAGAGGCCGTGGAGTAATTGAACCAAATGGGACTCACCTTAAATGTGAAGCACTAAAATTCAACTCATGAATTGCAATGAATTGCTGGGGAAATGGCTATGGAGGTTAGGAGACATTTCAGAAGGTCTATGGAGGAAGGTTTTGATGGCTAAATGGCAACCTAAGAAGCACGGACACGGACACGGGACACGGACATGACACAGACACGTCGATGCAGCATTTCTAAAAAAAGTAGGACACGGACACGTCGGGGATACGTTAATATTTAATAATAATATATCTAATCATAAACTAAAAGATAATATCATTTTATCTTTGTAATCAATTTAGCAATCCAATAAATAAAAATTCAAGTACCAGTGTACCACTATACCAACTAACAAACATATCAAATTATCAAATAGTGATACAAAACTGAAACATAATTCATAATCATTAAACATGAAATATCCATAGTTCCATAAAATCATTACAAAGAAAAGGGAGGACCATCAATTTCCCGAGAATTTTTTGCAAACGGCCCTTTTCTTTTTTCTTTATTATAATTTTAATACTTTTCTCCAACTAAAACAGCTGGCGTGTCCGGGAAATAAAATATAAAAAAATAAGCATGAGACCATTTTTGGCGTGTCGGACACGTGTTCGGGGCGTGTCAGTGTTCTACACGTGGAGAGGTGTCCGTGCTTCCTAGATAGCAACCAAAGGGATGGCTGGGAGATCAAATACAACAGGTACAGATTCTCTCCAATGTGGAAAGGCATAACATCTGTTAAGGATAAGTTTATTCAAAACATCAAGTACCAAGTCTCTCTGGGTGAGAAAATTCTCTTTTGGGAAATATACATGGATAGGGGAGCGCCCGCTTGCAAAACAATTCCCAAAATTGTTTAATTGTGCTCTGGTGAAGGAAGCTAATGTTAAAAGCTATTTTGGAAAAGGCATCAACAAGGAGGTGATTTGGAGCCCCATATTCTGCAGGAACTTGAGGGACCTTGAGGAAAGCCAGTTCCTTTCACTTCTCAACCTACTTAAGGATGCGTTTATATCGGAAGAACGGGAGGATACCAGGATCTGGAAAGCTTCGAAAAACGGTTCATTCTCCGTGGCATCTTTTTATTCGGCCAATTTCACAACAGAGAGGAGATCCCACACAGAGTATTTGGAAGTTCAAGGTCCCGTCAAGAATTATGGTTTTTGGCTGGTTAGTTCTCCGAAGACGTATCCTCACTATGGACAATTTCAAATGAAGAGGTAAGATTGTGGTCAATGCATGCCCTATGTGTTTGGAAGATGAGGAAACAATAGACCACCTTCTCCTATGGTGCAATAGCGCTGTGAAGATTTGGAATACGGTAATTAGTTCATTCGGTTGCAGCTGGGTCCTTCCAAAGCAAATAGAATACTTGTTTATGGCTTGGAAATCTCCAATCAGATCAGATAAAGAGAAGGAGATGTGGAAGCTCACCTTGCTCTCAATTATTTGGCACATATGGAAGGGGAGGAATGCTAGATGCTTCGAAGGAACTGCGATGAATAGAGAGTTGATTTGTGGGAAGATCAAATTTTTTGTGGCTCAATGAGTTTTAATAAATCCCATCTTCAGAGATATTTCTGTAGACCAAATCATGTTCAATTGGAAAGATGTGGCTTTCCTCTAATATTGGTTAGAGGTTGGCTGTATTCATGTGTCCGTAGTCTTTTTTGTATGTGGTAGGGTCTGTCTTTACGGTTCTTGCTTCCAAAGGAATCATTTCTGCTGTTTCTCTTTTCAGTACAAGTCTCTTGTGCCGTTTGTTTTTAATGGAATTAACCTCTAAAAAAAAATTGCAACAGAACTAGTTTCTCATCAGTCAGTGTTACAACAAGTGTCACATTGATCATGTTTAATGTACGTGTTTGAACACAAAAGCAACAAAAGTAAATCACGTGTATGAGCCCAACTCTGATTTGGAGAGGAATTTGGTGCGACACCAATAATTTGGGGTGTATGGTGGGGGATTCATTTAAGTGGTTTGATTAAAGGTGAGACCACTTAAAATTAAGGATTTTAAAGCTCATAAATAAATGATGGAAATGAAAATTGTTTCACATTATTCCCTTTTCCCCATGAAGCTTTCTATTTGAGGATTCTTGTTGCATACTTTCAAGTGGGCTTAGCCCAAAGAACGACTTTTTCAATGGAATATCGAATATGGTTGTTTGGATAAATTTTTCTTGTTCTAACAATCTTAAATAATATTAAAAAAATTTCCCTCAAGAAGAGCTTGGATTTGCATTCTCCACCCTAGTGATTTTTTTTTATTTTTTATTTTTTATGTTCAATTGGCAGTTCCATCAACATCTTTTACATCACATTTAGTCAATATATCATGTTCATTCACAATTCTCATCTCATTGTCACCATTCTCAACTTGTTTAAAGCTTCTTAGAGTTTGTTGATTTTTTCACCATTATGGTGAGCATTTGGTGTTAACAACTAACATGTTTCAGTGTCAACCAAAGCAACAGTCCCAAAACTATGGCGGAAGACCATATATGACGATCTTCCCATCAACAAGAGGTTTGGGAGACCAACCATGGTGTAACCTGGCACATCAATACCCAGGAAACAAAGATACCCCTAAGTGATTTTTTATTGCCTGATGTGTTCTGCTTTGATAATTAAGAATGAAAGAAAACCCAAAATCTTGTTTTGAATGGTTTTTAGGAAGGAAAACAGAGTTTCTCAATCTAACAATTAATTAATGGGTTTGCTCACACCAATAGGTCCCCTTCTATTTGAGATCGAGTAATTAATGGGTTTACAGCTGTCAAATGAAGGTGACAAGGAGCTGTCATGAACTGGCTCACAAGATTAACAGCATAGGAGATGTCAGGTCTAGTGATGGTGAGATAGATAAGAATGCCCACCAGGCGCCGGTATATATGAGGATCAGGAAGGAGATCGCCATCATCTTTACTTAGTTTAAGATTTACCTCAACAGGAGTATCAACAGGCGAAGAATCATGGAGGTCAACCAACTCTATAAGGTCTGATGTGTATTTTTGTTGATTAAGAAAGAGACCGTTGGGAGATTGATGCACCTCTAAGCCCAAGAAATAATGCAAAGGGCCCAAATCCTTGATATTGAAGTAAGTCCGGAGAGAATCTTGGAGAGATTTGATCATACCATCATCCGTGCTAGTGATAATAATATCGTCAACATACACCAAAAGCACAGTAACCCCAGTAGATGTGTGGCAGAGAAAGAGAGAGGAATCGTAAGGGCTCTGAGTAAAGCCAATATCGCATAAGCGACCCTTGAAGGTATCGAACCATGCCCGAGGAGCTTGCTTGAGTCCATAAAGAGATTTTCGCAGCCGACAGACAGACTTCTTGGAGGGAGAGGGTATGCCTTGTGGTATACGCATATAGATTTCTTCCTGCAAATCCCCATGGAGAAATGCATTTTTGACATCCATTTCGTATAATGGCCAAGACTGAGATGCAGCAATGGCGAGAAGTAACCTAACAGATGTCATCTTTGCCACAGGGGCAAACGTCTCCTCATAGTTAATGCCATACTCCTGTCTGTTTCAGAGTGCCACAAGTCGAGCTTTTTGTCTATCCAACGACCCATCAGATTTAAGTTTGACCGAGTAGACCCATTTGCAACCAATGGGTTTAACTGCTGAAGGACACTCCACAATATCCCATGTGTGATTTAGATCCAATGCATTTAATTCCTTCTTCATGGCCTGGTTCCAGCAATCTTGTTGGACAGCCTGCAAATAAGAACTTGGGATAGAGAGAGAAGATAAAGTGGTCATCAAAGAAGTATGGGTAAACCTATATCGCGCAGGCGGTCTAGAAGTTCTGGAGGAGCGACGTAAAGCATGAGTAGGCGCGGAACCAGTTGTCGGTGGAGGATCAGGGGGAGGGCCATCTGCAATGAGAGGTTTCTCCCGTCGGTGGTATACAAAAGCAGGATTAAACCTAGTAACAGAGGTTTGATCCGAAAAACCTGGTAAGAGAGCTGGTGAAGAGGGGGAAGGACAATCTATGTGAGTTTGGAAGAAATATTGATTTTCAAAGAAAATAACATTTCGAGAAACGCTGATACGACGACCAATGGGATCATAACAAACAAAACTTTTTTGATTAGTGGCATAACCCAAAAAAGCACACCTGTGAGATTGTGCTGTTAGTTTCGTTCTTTCTGTGGGAGGTAGATGAACGAAGCAAACACAGTCAAATGTATGTAGGTGATCAAACACAGGATGATGACCAAACAACTTAAAATGAGGCGTGAAATGAGCAATAGTATGTGATGGAAGGCGGATAATGAGATAGACAGCCATAGTGAGAGCTTCAGTCCAAAAACGAGGGGGAACGGAGGATTCAATCAGGGAGGGTTTAGTTTAAATAGGTTGGGTTTTGGGCTAGGGACAAAAATGCCCTTGGGGTTAGAATAGGATTAGGGTTAGGGTAGAGGGTACTTAGGTCTTTAGGTGGGCTTCTAGAAGTTTCTCTGGTGGAAACCCCCTATAGTAAACATAAATTTCTAGTAAACATAAATTTCTAGCTAGGGCCTCTAACAAACTAACTAACTCTAAAATTAACAAAAGACACCCTATTGACTCTACTAATTACACAACTAGACTAAACCTAGGAAAATACATAACTACCCTTATCTAAACCCCATAATTAGTATAATTAAAACACTTAGGCTAATATATAGTATTCAAATTCAAATTGAGGGCCCACCAGGGGTGGGGCCTCACATTCCTCCCTTGTTAAAGACATTTGGTCCCCAAATGTAAAGACAAAGTAAGAACATACCTACGGTAGAAGATGTGGATAGTCTCTCGCCACTTGATCACGTAGCTCCCAAGTAGCCTCAGCTGGGGTGTGATGCTCCCACTGAACCTTCACAAACTGAATGATCCGGTTCCGAAGCACCTTCTCCTTAGTATCGATGATAGCGACTGGCTTGGCGATGTAGGAGGCGTCGGGCTGGATGTCGAGCGGCTGGTGATGCAAAATGTGGGTAGGGTCCTCCACATACTTCCTCAACATCGAGACGTGGAAGACGTCGTGCACACCTGATAGCTCTGCTGGCAACTGAAGTCTGTAGGCGACATCTCCGATCTTGGCCTTGATCTCAAAGGGTCCGACGTACCTCCGTGCTAACTTGCCATTCTCGCCGAATCTGAGGGTGCCTCGAGTTGGGAAACCTTCAAGAATACATGGTCTCCCTTCTGAAACTCAAGTGGTCTGCGTCGGTTGTCTGCGTAGCTCTTCTGTCGATTGCGGCTAGTCTTCAGGTTCTCCACTATCTGGTGGATCTTGTCACTGGTGTCGCCGACGATAGATGGTCCATGGAAACTCCTGACACCAACTTCCTCCCAACAGACTGGGGTCTTGCGCTTCCTACCGTACAACGCTTCGAACGGTGCCATCTTGATGCTCGAGTGGTAACTGTTGTTGTAGGCAAACTCACAGAGTGGCAATGAATCCTCCCAGTTCTCCTTGTAATCCAGGACACAAGCTCGCAACATATCCTCTAAAGTTTGGTTGGTGCGCTCCGTCTGTCTGAGGATGGTAGGCTGTGCTGAGGCTCAACTTGGTACCCAAGGCCTGCTGTAGACCCCAGAAGTGAGATGTGAAGCGTGGATCTCTGTCTAAAACAATCGAAGCTGGAACTCCGTGCAATGAGACGATCTTGTCCACGTACAGCTTAGCAAGGACGTCGAGTCCTGCTCTCATCGACACTGGTAAGAAGTGAGCTGATACCGAGAAAGACCGTCAAAGTACCGAAGTTGGCGCTCTACTTCCCGAAAAAATCCGAGAACTTCCAAGATCGTAGGTCCGTAGTGAGGTCCAAGGGAGTCGAGGAGATTCCGGTTGTTTGCGAGTTTCCAGACGTGTTTCCTGACGAGATCCCAGGATTACCTCCAGTCAGAGAGATCGACTTCACCATTGAGCTTGTGCCAGGCACCTCACCAATTTCCAGAGCTCCTTACCGCATGGCTCCAGCAGAGCTACGAGAGTTGAAAACCCAATTGCAAGAGTTGATAGACAAGGGCTTCATCAGACCGAGCATGTCACCTTGGGGAGCACCTGTGCTTTTCGTAAAGAAGAAGGATGGGTCGATGAGGATGTGTATCGACTACAGGCAGCTGAACTAGGCAACAGTGAAGAACAAGTATCCTCTTCCCCGGATCGACGAGCTCTTCGACCAACTTCAGGGAGCGCAATACTTTTCGAAGGTGGACCTGAGATCGGGATGTCATCAGCTGCGAGTCAGAGAGCAGGATGTGCAGAAGACGACGTTTCGTACTCGCTACGGGCACTATGAGTTCCTGGTGATGCCGTTCGGGTTGACGAATGCGCCAGCAGTGTTCATGGCTCTAATGAACAAGATCTTCGCTCCGTACCTCGACAGCTTCACAGTGGTGTTGATCGACGACGTGTTGGTCTACTCCAAGTCCAGAGAGGAGCACGAGCAGCATTTGAGGACGTCTCTACAGTTGTTGCGCGACAACCAGTTGTATGCGAAGCTCAGCACGTGCGAGTTTTGGTTAGAGCAAGTAGTCTTCCTTGGACATATCATCTCCAAAGACGGCCTAGCAGTGGATCCAATGAAGATAGAGGCAGTGGTGAATGGGAGAGACCGAAGAATGTCACAGAAGTTCGGAGTTTCCTTGGCTTAGCAGGCTACTACCGCAGATTCGTCAAGAGTTTCTCTTCGATTTCAGCCCCTTTGACCAAGCTGACGAGGAAGGATGTACCGTTCGTGTGGACAGATGCTTGTGAGAACAGCTTCCAAGAGCTGAAGGAGAGACTGACGACAGCACCAATCTTATGTTTACCTTCTGGTACAGGCGGTTTCGTTGTCTTCACTGATGCTTCAGGGACCGGTCTTGGTTGTGTTTTGATGCAGGAGGGCAAAGTCATTGCCTATGGATCACGCCAGCTGAAGGAACACGAGAAGAAGTATGCTACTCACGATCTAGAGCTTGCAGCAGTCGTGTTTGCACTGAAGATGTGGCGGCACTACCTCTACGGAGAGAAGTTTGAAGTCCATTCAGACCATCGCAGCTTGCAGTACCTGTTCACGCAGAATGATCTCAGCAACTGTCAGAGGCGTTGGATGGAGTACATCAAGGATTACGACTTCCCTATCAAATACCACCCAGGTAAGGCGAACGTCGTAGCAGATGCTTTGAGCAGGAAGACCGCCCTGGTCAGTTTTCTAGCAGCAGAGGGTGTGTGGACCGATGTCTTCAGTGACTTGGATGTCCAATTTCAGCCGCTCAGTGACAGAGTTTTGCTTGCTACCATGTCCGCATGGGAACCAGAGTTGCTTGGAGAGGTCAAGGACAGTCAACGTAGCGATCCCAAGCTTGTCAGAGTGATCGAGCAGATTGACCAGAGGCCCGAGTTCAGACTGGTTGGTGGAGTGCTTTACTACCAGGGTAGGCTGTGTGTACCAGACATTCAGGAGTTGAAGGACCAAATCTTAGCAGATGCACACCACAGCAGATATTCGATTCACCTGGGCAGCACCAAGATGTACAGGAACCTGAGGAACTACTACTGGTGGAACAACATGAAGAAAGAGATTGTAGGCTATGTTTCCAGATGTTTGACATGTCAACAGATTAAGGCCAAGCACCAGAAGCCACCAGGGCTACTTCATCAGCTCGAGATACCTCAGTGGAAGTGGGAGCATATTACCATGGATTTCAAAACAAAGGTTTGTTGGGACAATACCTTGCTTTCAAAATCTTTGAACTTAATCTGTTCTCATTAGAGAGGCACCTCCTTTTTTTCGGTTTGAAAATACTTTTTGGCCACAATCAATTTAGAGCCTCAAGACACCTGTATGGTTAATGACCTAGTAAAATCTGCAAATTTAGTGGGGCCATATTTTAAAACATATAAATCTTTTAAAAGGTTTTGTTCCGTTTACTAGAGGATTCCCCCTTTAACCAGTGATGAGTACAAATCTGAGCATTCATCATTAAGAGGAATTGCCTATGAAGCTGTTTAAAGGAAGATATTCAATTGGTGGGCAATGAATTCATCCAAAGGTTTGGGTTGAGAAAGGTGTGATAAACTAAGGTGCCGACACCACTCAACCATGAGTGGGTTGGTAGTTCAGTGCACTTTGTGGTTTTCCATCTTAAATCTCTATAGACTTTGTTAATGATATAAATAGGGTCTGTCAATACCTTATTTAGGTTTCATAGATATTTATTTTTGGGTTCAAAGCTTTCCTTCTGAGTCTAAACTCATGCAAACCTGAAATTTTGGCTTAAGTGTAGTTGGGCTCCCATCCAACCAACCCATCTACAACCTTTCATAAGGGTATTTAACTTTATACATGAGAATGCCAAGAACAACCTTTTACCACTAGGGTAACAAGTGTCAGTTCTTATCGGGTTGCCTAGGATTCAAACATAGACAGTCACCTTTCTCATTTGAGGGCTGTTCTACCTCACCTGAGGTCTACTTCCCTTATTAGAGCGCTTCCTTAGCTAACCCGATGTCAACTTCCCTTACTATAGTGCTCCCTTAGCTAACTCGAGGTCTACTTCCCTCACCAGAGGTTTGAGGTCCCAGACCCCTAAGCTAGGTGCTAAAGATTTTTTTTACAAGAATTCTTAAAAAAAAAAAACCAGATAATCTATAAGAAAGCTATTAAGATTACGTCTCCTTTTCCATGTGGTACGGTTTTGTGCTCGCTAGCCCCTACAAGATACAAAAGGCCTTTAGATCACTTGTCAAAACTTTAGATTAGATATTTGCCGAATCTTATATGAATCCATGAAATGGATTTTGAGTTGATAGCACAAAGGGCTTTCAACTCTATAGTCTTAGGTTTCATTTGGCAACTCTATTTCATATAGTCATTTTTTTAATAGACTGTTTGGTAACCACATGTAGCATGTCTAATTGAATTCGAGTAAAAGACATTTATGTCGGTGGCAACAAGGAAGAATAAGGAGGGGATTTAGAGAATGTGTCTGGCAGGGTTGCGGATGTTTTTGAGGTAGCAAAGGAAGAAAAATCTCAAGCTCTTGATTTAGGCAAATGGGGGTCTCATGTGGGCTTGATGAAGCCAAGATTTTTCAGAGCCTTATTGAGTCAGAGATCTCAGAAGCGCTAGGGAAAGTTTCCTCCGTCTTGAAGCTCCTCTTGCTTTGGGTTGGTTTTGTCAATTTGTTATGATTATTTTTAGTTTAAATGCAAGGGCGCTTGGTAGGCCCGAGAAAAGGTTGGCTATTAGAAAGTTGGTTAGAAAGCAAAAGGCAGATTGTTTAATGTTGCAAGAGACCAAAGTGCATCAGATATTCATATGTTCGTTCGGGAAGTTTGTGGCAATGATAGGTGTGCTTTGGAGTTGGAGTCATCTACTGGGGCATCGGGCCGGGGTGGGGTGTGGGGTGGATTGATCTCCATCTGTAAGGAGGAGGTGCTTTGTAATGGAGAATGTGTTCCAGGCTGATAGTGTTTTGGCTGTCAGAGTTTGTGAGGTTAATGATGGGTTTGCTTAGGCTTTTGGCAATGTTTATGGTCCGAATGTGCAATCGGAAAGAGGTGATTTTTTTGGACTTACTATCTAATACTAAATCTCTTTGGCCTGTTTCGTGGATTCTCGAAGGTGATTTTAATATGGTCAGGTACCAATATGAGAAGAAAGGAGGGATTTCTACTTCTCGTTCCATGGTGTTATTCTCCAACTTCATCAATGTTAACGATTTGATTGATTTGCCACTTCTTGGAAGGAGGTACACATGGTCCAATAATAGAGAGCAGTAAGCCATCAGTAGGATTGGCATGTTTTTATTATCAAAGGCATGGGAAGACCATTTTGTGGGTGTTATTCAGGTTGCTTTACCGAGGTTAATTTTAGATTGTTGCCTTATCGAGTTGTGTTCTAACTCTATTGATTTGGGGCCTAGGCCTTTTCGGTTCAAGAATTGCTGGTTATAGAATAAAGAATTTTTGGAATTAACTAGATCTTGACTGAGGCAAAATGAAGTTGAAGGTTTTGCAAGTTACACGCTTTACAAGAAACTTCGTACTCTTAAATATTATATTAAAAGGTGGAACAAAGAAGTGTTTGGTCATATTGATGAGTCTAGAGAAGCATTTTCTAAAGTGGTAGAAGATATTGATAAGAAGGGGGAGTCTCGAAAGTTGACCCAAGAGGAGTTGGCTGTAAGGCAAGATGCAGTTTGAAGGATTTAGGATCTTAACCGTATCGAGGGAATTTCTTAGAGAAAAAAGTCTCGAGTGACTTGGCTCAAGGAGGGAGATAAAAACACAAAATTCTTCCATCGGATGGCGACGGTGAGAAGTAGAGTAAAATTTTTGGGGAGGATAAGAAGAGGTGGTAGGATTCTAGAAAGCCCGATTGAAGTCAAGAATGAGATTGCTTGTTTCTTTGAAGAGCTTTACAAGGGTGAAATTTTGAAAAGGCCTAAGCTTGATTGTAAGACCCCGACCCGAGAGACCTCGATTAGTGTTAATTGAGTTGTGTTTTAGCTTTAAGTGTGCTTAGTGGTCTTTGTTTAAGTTTGGGATTAGAATAGCTTTTATAATAACTTTGGGAATTTTGAGAGCCTTCTTGATTTGTGGGACCCTTTGGGGGTTCCTTTTATGGATTTGTGTGAGCTTGGGGGTTCATCCATGATTTCTTAAAATTGTGTTTTAATCCCATTTGACTTATCTTGCTAATCCCTACAACTTTCATATTGGCATCGTTCCCATTCGAGAGCCCTAAACTTGACTTTTCTCAATTTGAGGGCAAAACAGTCCTTTTACCCAAAACCTGGACATAATTTTCAATGTCACAAAAACTTGCAAAACATATACTTTTTGGAAACTAGAGATTTCGCCAATCAACTTTGCCTTCTTCGTCGAAATCATTTGAGACCCCGAAAGCCATGTTTTTTAGCCCGACAAGAACTTTAAGTTGTGGGAACCACTTGCATTTGCTTTATAAAGAGAGCTCTTATTCTCTCTTCCTTTCTTTGCTACTTTTCTTGTGAAGGAGACTCTTGCTCCAGCCCTAGGGTTTTCTTTGGCCTTGTTCTTGCTTCTTCATCTTCAATCTACCACCTAACTATTGCTAATGGAAAAATGGAGGCCACAATATTCTTTCTCATCTGGAAGGCTCACCATTGATGCAACTTGTAGAGAAATCCACCCACTCTAGAGCACCCTTTGAGCTAGTTATGGTTATTTGAAGCACTTCCAAGTAAGTAATCCTCCCAATCTTCTAGATTCGTGTTCTCCTAGCCCTAGAGAGGCTAAATCTTGATTGTTGCAAGCTTTCTCTTCCTATTGTTTGGTTTTGATGGTTTTAGGGTTTGTTTTGGGGGTTTTGTTTAGATTGGTGATTGGTTGCTTGGAGAGGTGATTAGTGGCTTGATTTGCTTAGCTTTGGACCTAAGGCAAGTGGATGAACCGATAATCTTGCTTTTAACATGTTTTATAATCAATGAGGTTTCATTTATGTTTTAATACATGTTTTTCCATACGATTGTCCTTGATTTTGAAATTATGCATATGGATGTATCTAGCCCTTTCTTATTTGCAATTGTGGATTTGTTTGGGGTTAAATGATTGATTATACTTCATGTGGGCATCTATGGTGATGATCTTCTCTCTTTCTTGATTAAATGTGTATGAATTGGAAGGGATTTGATTTAAATGGAAGGAGGTTTGGATGGAGGATTTCATGTGGTTTAAATGAGGTTTTGAGACCCTCAAATGTATGTTAAATGGGTGCTCAAAAGTGTTTGAATAGAGAAGCAGAAGAAGAGCAGAACTGTAGGCAGAAAACAGGTTTCTGGACAGTTCGCTCGAGCGACTTTGACACACGCTCGAGCGAACCCGTCACAGAACCTTGTTGGCTCGAGCCAACCTTTTGATCGCTCGAGCCAACCTGATCCGAGCAGATCCGCTCGAGTGAACCCCAAACAGAGAGCAGTTCGCTCGAGCGAACTTCTCAGTCCGCTCGAGCGAACTGCCTGTCATGCCCTGGTCAATACTTGAAGACTTGAAACATTGTTTTTAGGCTTGGGGAGGTACTCCTTGGAGCCCCAATGCATTGTAAGGACTCGTAGGGCGTCGTATGAAGTCCCATGGAAGGAGAAATCCCATTTTGGAGATTCATTGAGGATTTTTAGTCTTATAATTGGGATGCTTGTATGGGATGTGGCCCCATTAAGGTAAAGAATTTTGTTGCTTGGGCTTCTCTCCCCCTTGGAGTGTTTAAGTTCAATGTTGATGGTTCAACAAGAGGAAAGCCAGGGCCGGTGGGAATTGGAGGTATTCTTCGTAATAGTAAGGGTGATGTCCTTTTTATATTTTCAAAGCACGTGGGTGTAAGTGATTCCAATGAAGTTGAGGTGTTAGCCATTTTGGAGGCTCTTCGGTGCTTTTCGAGGAACATCCTTGGTGATCTCATTGTGGAGAGTAACTCTTCTCCAATGCAATTGCTTGGACATCTAAAAAGAAGGCCAACCCTTGGAAACCTCAATTTCTATTCACTGAAATCCCGGCTTTATCTACTTGTTTTAATATTTTCTTTCATCATGTCGCTAAATCGGCTAACTCTATAACTGATGCTTTAGCTAAGCAAGGGGTTGAGAGGTCTTCTCCTTGGGAGGGTATAATTATGTAAGTACTAGGTGGTGTCTTTTGTTTGTGTTTGGTGGGTGAGGGTATAATACTCTTGTACCTTTTCTTCCTCCCTCATTGTAATCTCTTTATTTAATGAATGTTTTTGTTACCGAGAAAAAAAAGGAGCCTGTATGAAACAACCATTTGTGCCTAAAACGGATATGGTAGAACTACAATGTTTTATGTGAATAAACACCCTGCTTGGTTTTTTCTTTTTGTTTTTTAATTGTGGACCATCGAGATGAGAATGAACTGTTAGATATCTTAAGAAGCTCAAATACAACCACCATGCCAAATCTGAACCATTGATCTTTCATGGATATTTCAATATTTGTGAAAAATGTGAACTCTTAGATCTAAATTCCAGCATTTCTGTGGGCCCTATGATCAGGATCCGAACCATTAATCCTCATCAGAAGACCAAAAACAACTATGGAGGGTCAAATCTTAGCTCTTGACTTCTCATGGATTTGGAGAAATTCATGAAGGTTTGTAGACTGTTGATGCAATGATGTTTAAACTAACTTGGTTTTCATGTGATTCCACCCGGTCCAATTCTTTTTTCAATTGTGAGGCTCTAAATGTCGAGTCGAACCGTTGGTTGTCTTTAGAAGCCCAAACACGACCTTGATGTTAAAATCGAATTGCTGATTTTTCATGAATCTCGAGATATTTGTGGAAAATATGAACCATTAGATCTAGATTTCTGGACATCATGGGACCCTTAGATAAAGATCTGAACAATGATCCTCTTCAGAACCCCAAGAATGACAATGGGTTCAGAATTTAGCCCTTGATTCCTTTTGGATCTCAATAAATTTATGAAGAAACATCTACTATCGATGCACTTGTGTCTAACCTGGTTGGGTTCTCACGCGATTCCATCCAATCTGGGTTTTTTTCTCCTTTTTAATTATGGGACCCAAAAGCATGATCTAGACTGCTGGCTATCTTCATAAGATCAAATACAACCTGTGAGTTAAGTTTGATCCATTGATTTGTCATGGATCTTGAGATATTTGTGACAACTGTAGACCCTTAAATCTACATTTCTGGACTTATGTGGCCCATTAATCAAGATCTGAACCCCTGGCCCGTTTGGCATTTTACTATTAAAGTCAAGTGGAGTGAAGTGAAATGAAAAGTATGAATAAAATATGTAGTGAGTTATGATGGTATTTTATTTTTAGTTGTTTGTGATGGAATATTGTTGACTTTTAGTATGGAAAATGGAGTTTTTTTGTCTTTTAGTTAATAAATGTGGTTACTTTTTGACTTTTTGTTGGAAAAGTTGGAGGGAGTTTTGAGAAAAAAGTGCTTTTGATGTGATGTTTAGGATGATTTAACTTTACTTGACTTTACTAGTCAAGTTACCAAACGGAAGGAGGTGTCCTCACGGGCCAACCCTCCATGTAGATCCACTTAAAAGAGGTGGAAATGAGTCCTACTTCAGTACTTTGTTAGCTTGTAGAGCCACTCAAAGAGATGTCCTCATGTGCTAACCCTCCATGTCCAATTTGGGCTCGTCCTTTGGGTCCTCATTAGATTTAGATATTTGGAAACCGATTTAAGCTCATTAAAATTTTGATTTTAAGTCCTTATGTTTGATTGGGCCCAATCAAGGTGGGTCAAGAGGCCATTGAACCGATCAAAGCGACCCAGATAATTGAGGGCTTGTTGAATACAAATACAAGGTCCTTCCACTCCTGCGTTAAGCCCACTATCATAGGACGTCGATTAAATCAAATAATATATCATGATGGGAAGTGGATGAAATTGTATGGGTTTGACACTTTGACTTGGTAATATCAAGAAATTTATACATGGGCTTGACCTCTCAACGGTCTCAAATCCCCGTCTATTGTCTATCTCTCAAAGTAAGAGAATTTGTACATCAATAGGGTTGCAAATGGACAGCGTAAAGAAAATGGGTTTGGAACGTAATTTCAAAGAATCTCTCTCACTGCACAATCTACTTACAGAATCATTATTTCTGCTATGCACTGCTGGGAAAATCCACACAAAAGCTCCTTCTGTGTGACAACTTGCCTACAATATGGACAAGGTGCGCCATCTCTCTCTCTCTCATATCCCTACGCCTCTCTAAATAGTAGAAGAATGGATATATGGTTTTATTCCATATTCCCATTGAAATTACTCAAACCCATTTCATGCATTCCACTGATGACCGACCAGTCTTTACTTCCCCATTAATTTCTCATGGGTATCTCTCATTTTCTTCCATAACATCTAGCCACTTCGCCCCGTTATTTAGGAAGTCGATAATCTTGGAAACATGCCCCTTCCGAATCTCCATTCAACTTGGTTTAGCGCTAGTTTACAATGAGGATTTGGCATTTCCTCTTCATTGATCAAATGAATACAAATGGTGATGAAATTGCTGAGTGGGTTGATTTTTATTGGTTAGATTTGGGACAATCTATTATTTTCTAGCTCTTGTGTTGGGTTAAATTTTGCTCATTAAGAACCTTGACTATTTGATTCAAGATAGGATTATTGATGGGTTTTCTTTTTCCTCTTCTATAATTGGTATAATAAGAAGCGTTTGAAGAAGAATCGATAATCAATAGTTTGGATGAGGACTCTGATTTTTCCTTCCAAGATGGGGTGGACGCGGCAACAAAAGACTACGAGGCTCAAGTGGAGAAGATAAGCCTCAACTTGTTCGAGATTGGGCGCTGGGCTACGCTGAAAGAAGCGGGGATCTCCGATGATCACCATATTTATTAGACTCTCCCCAAGTGCTCAGGCTCGGAACTTGAGCCGAGTTCTGCCCCCATTCCTGAGGTTCCTCAAGAGGTCGTTTCGACTCCTTCCTTGCTGTCTGAGGTTACGCCTCAAGCCGCTACGACTGAGACCATTATGGCCGACTCTCATGAGGCTAATGTCGAGACCGTTGCTCCTTGAAATTTTCTTCTTTTTGATTTAGGAATGTATATTTCCGTTTCTCATGTAATGAAGGACAATTTTAGTAATACAATGAAGATCTTTACAATCGGATAGTCTCCTTTCTTTGTGCTTGATTTCTTTCGAATATTTGTGTAAGTATTTGAGCTCGGCCCGGTCAGCCTAACTCTCTGCATGTTAGAAAGTCGAATTCGTCCGTAGGAGCAAATTGGATGTAAGAGACGGCGTTGTGCCTTAACATTTCAAGGCATCATGTCATTTCCCTAATGCTTCGTAGCAGTTAGGTAGGTTGATGCCGAGCTGCCTTTAGGCTAACCATGGTAGTCTCTAATCATTGGTTTGTCACCAATTGATTGACCGAGTTGTGCCGAGCAGGTACTCTTTACCAAAGCCAAGGTGATCTTGGTGTCTTTGAAGATACTCTCACACAAATGATTGATTTCCCAAGGTCATAAATGATGCTCTATCATCGATGTAGAAGATGTACCAACGGTACTACGTGTCATCATCTGGATAGTCATCTAGTTGCTTTGAAAGGGGGCGGCATGC
This sequence comes from Litsea cubeba, assembly GCA_012931725.1. Taxonomy (NCBI): domain Eukaryota; kingdom Viridiplantae; phylum Streptophyta; class Magnoliopsida; order Laurales; family Lauraceae; genus Litsea; species Litsea cubeba. Next base: position 107,753,556 of record CM022946.1, read on the forward strand.
AGTATTCGAGGCGATGAAGGAGCGCTTGACACGTGTATCTTCAGATTTGGAAAAGGTGCCTTCTTCCTCTATAAATATGGGTGGAAGGTCAGGGTTTCCCCAATTTGTGTTTTCATCTTCGCCGGAGAAGAAAGAGGGAGATGGTGCTGGTGACGGGAAATTACTCCGCCCAACTTACCCTTGTGAGGGACAAGACTTGGGTGATAGGATGCCGTGCCGCCTTGAAAGAGATGGGAATCCCTGAAGATCATTTGTCTTTCTAGAATCTGTCCAAGTTCTTAGTCCTTGAACCGAATAATTTTTTCTTTGTCGTTCAAGATTCCACATGTCATAACCAGGATATTTTCGTCGTTGTCACTATCATCATCAGCTTGGTGATGGGATAGGTGGAAGCTAACCAGGCTGAGGAAATCGTTGTATTCGAGCCGCTCGCGTCTTTGTGAAATAGATCTTTGATCAACTCTTGCTGATGCAGATGGAATAAGACATTTATGTTTTGTGACCTCGGACTGACCGGATGAAGGCTTTTCTCTGCTTTTCCTCCTATGTATCCGCTTTTTGATGTATGAAGTAGTAGAGAACACTTTGGCTTTGTAATGTAGAAGATTGTATTTTCTTCTGATAATTCAATGAAGATCTTTTTTGCCTTGCAATCTGTCTTCTCTTTAGCTGCTTTCAGCCTGAGTTTGGTTATTTTCATTCAACTGGTTTGTCGCCAACTGAGAAGCCCAAACATGCCTGGTTAGTAATTTTACCGAGACCAGGGTAGGCCTTTTAGCTCTCTTACTGAGTTGCTTAGGACCAAGACATGACGAGCTGGCTCGTCACCAGAGGTGTAGTCTTGCTGGCCAGCGATCTGGTACTGCTACCGAGATGAGCATATGGCGGAACTGGCTCGGTGCTGCTTTTGCTAGTCTCAGCACGAGCTTGATTAAATCGATACATGACCAGCTGGCTCGTCACCAGAGGTGTTGTCTTATTGGCTAGCGATCTGGTACTGTTACCGAGATGCGCGTACGACCGAACTGGCTTGGCAACATGAACTTAATGAAACCGAGACATGACCAGCTGGCTCGTCACCAGAGGTGTGGTCCCATTGGCCAATGATCTGGTACTGTTACCGAGATGGGTGTATAGCCAAACTGGCTCGATGCTGCTTTTGCTTGTCTCAGCACAAGCTTAATGAAATCGGGACATGACCAGCTGGCCTATCACCAGAGGTGTAGTCCTGTTGGCCAACGATCTGGTACTGTTACCGAGATGCGCGTATGGCCGAACTGGAGAGTGCACTTTTGCCGAGATGGAGCGTGGTACTGCTGCTGAGTTGGCGAGTGGTATTGCTGCCGAGTTCTTCAACTTATCGAAACTTAAGAGTAATCAGAGAACAAAGACCGCTTTAATGATCTTAAAAAAATCGATTATAAGTCAGAAATAGAGCTTCTTGAGGTGCGTTGAATTCCATGGCCGTGGTAACTGTTTACCATCCATGTCCTCAAGTTTGTATGCTGATTGACCGGCAGTTAAGATCACCTTGAATGGTCCGTGTCAATTCGGTGCTAGCGTGCCTTGGTTTGGATATTTGCCCGCATGGAGCATCTTCTTCAGGACCAGCTCTCCGACTGAGAATTTTTTTTCTCTGACTCTCTGGTTGTAGCCCCTTGCCAACTGTTGCTGGTAGGCAGCCAGGTGGATGGCTACTGCCTCTCTGCATTCTTCGGCTAGGTCTAACTCTCGAGTTAAATTTATCTCGTTTTAGCCTTGGTCGAAGAGTTCTGATCTCAAGGTCGGGAGGCCGACCTCGAGTGGAGTTACGGCTTCCATCCCATAGGCCAAGGAGAAAGGTGTTGCCGAGGTGGAGGGCCTTGGAGTCATTTTGTATGCCCATAGGACACTTGGGAGTTCTTCCACCCATCTTCCTTTGGCTCGGTCGAGCCTCTTCTTGAGTCCGTCGAGCACCACCTTGTTAGAGATTTCAGCTTGACCGTTGCTTTGAGGATAGGCTGGAGTGGAATAGAAAGAGTGGAATAGTGATTTATGATGCCGAGCCCCTGGCAGAAGTTTTTGAAGAGGTTGGAATCGAACTGGGTCCCGTTGTCCGAGATCAAAGCTCGAGGAATGCCAAACCTCGTGATGATGTTATCCCATACGAAGTCTTTGGAGTCGTGCTCGGTGATGGAGGACAGTGGCTCTGCCTCTACCCATTTGGTGAAGTAATCGGTGGCCACTATTAATCACCTCTAATTCCCTGGAGATCGGTGGAGTGGTCCCACAATGTCCAGCCCCCATTGGGCGAAGGGCCACAAGCTGGAGAGTGGGCTCAGATCGTGTGCTGGCTGATGAAGGGAGTGTGAGAACTTCTGGCACTTCTCGCATTTTCTGGCATATTGCTGAGCATTCTTCTGCATCTATGGCCACCACTAACCCTGGCTGATAGTCCGGTATGCTAGTGACCGACCTCCGATGCGGCTGCCGCAGAGTCCTTCGTGAATTTCATAGAGAAAGTCTTTAACTCTGCTTGGGTGAACACACTGAAGGTAGGGGCCAGTAACGACTTCCTATAGAGCTTGACTTCTGGAGACAACCAAAACCGGGCTGCTTTGAGCCTGATCTTGTGAGCTTCGTTCTTGTCTTCAGGAAGTTGATAGTCTTTGAGGTATGAGATGATCGGGTCCATCCAGCTCAGACCGAGATCAACACATAGAATCTGCTAAGGTGGGTGAAGTTCTATGCTTGGCTTCTCCAATGATTCCACCTAAACGATTCTTTTTCTTCCGGCTTCAATGATAGAGGCCAGGCTGGCGAGAGCATCGGCATGGGAATTAGACTCTCTGCCGACTTGCTTGACTTCAACTTTTTCGAACTGAGAGATGAGCTTTCTTGCAAGGACTAGGTAGGCAGCCATCCTTTCGTCGCGAGCTTGGTAGTCTTCGCTAAGCTGGCTCGTCACCAACTGTGAGTCGCTGAAGACCACCAACTGCTGTGCCCCCAGGATTTTAGCGCTATTGAGTCCTGCAATCAGTGCTTCGTACTCTACTTCGCTGTTGGACGCCTTAAAATCAAGTGTCAGGGCTTGTTCAATGACCGGTCCTTCTGGAGATTGGAGGACTATGCCAGCGCCAGCCCTCTTGGAAGTTAAGGATCCGTCATCGAAGACCTTCCATGTTGAATCAAGGAACTGCTTCCAAGATCGTTTTTCGGTGCTAGTTTCAGTGACTTCGTCCTCACTCCCTTTGCCCCCCAGTTTGGTGTCGAGCGGGCTCCGTGCCGAACTAGGAGAGATGAACTCCACGATGAAGTCAGCTAAAACTTGGGCTTTGATCGCCGTTCTGGGTTGATACTGGATACCATACTGCCCCAACTCGACGGCCCATTTTGACACTCTTATAAAGAAATAAGCCTTTTTGAAAAGGGACCCGAGTGGATGCTCCATGACAACCACTATTGTACAGGTCTGGAAGTAGTGGGAAAGTTTGCAAGAAGCATTGACGAGTGCTAATGCAAGTTTCTCCATTGGCAAGTACCTGGTCTCGGCATCAAGAAGGATCTTGCTCGTGTAATAGATGGGCTTCTGCTGCTCGTCTTCCTCTCTGATGAGCACCGAACTTACTGCATGATCCGAAACCGCCAGGTACAGATAGAGCACTTCTGCCTGTTTCGGAGTTGAAAGCAGGGGTGGTGAAGCGAGGTAAGCTTTGAGCTCTTTTAAGGCTTGGTTGCACTCCGAAGTCCACTGGAATTTGAGGCTTTTCTTCAACAGCTGGAAGAATGGTCGGCATTTGTCTGAAGCTCAGCTGATGAAGCGGTTGAGTGTGGCAGCCATGCCAGTAAGCCTTTGGACCTGCTTTGCCGTGGTTGGACTCTGTATTCCCTAGATTGCCAAGATCTGATCTGGGTTTGCTTCGATTCCTCTTCTCGTGACTAGGCTTCCCAAGAATTTGTCGGAGCCGACACCAAAAGCACACTTCGAGGCATTCAGCTTAAGCTCGAACCTCTTGAGGATGTCAAATACTTGACGTAGGTATGCCAAGTGGTCCTGCGACCTTTTAGACTTAACAACCATGTCATCAATGTATACCTCTACAGTCCTGCCGAGCTGGGCCTAAAATATTTTGGTGACCAATCTTTGGTAGGTCGCCCCTAGGTTTTTTAACCCAAAGGGCATCACTTTGTAGCAGTAGGTGCCTCTAGGTGCTATAAATGAAGTTTTCTCTTCGTCTGGCCCATACCATCGGTATCTGATGGTAACCTCAATAAGTGCCAAGGAAACTCATCCTGTTGTGGCCGGCTGTGGTGTTGATCATCTGGTCGATCTTCAGGAGTGGAAAACAGTCCTTGGGACATGCCTTGTTGAGGTCAGTGAAGTCGACGTAGACCCTCCATTTCCCAGTCTTTTTCTTGACCACCACTGTGTTCGCCAGCCAGTCTGGTACTGGACTTCTCTGATTGCTTTGGTCTCTAGCAGCTTCTCGACTTCCTCGATCACGGCTTCCGTCTGCGGCACCCCTGTTCTGCAAGCTTTATGGACAATAGGTTTGTGCTTGGGGTCTACATTCAGTTTATGGCACATGACCTCGGGGTTGATGTCAGGCATCTCTTAGGGGGTCCAAACGAAGACTTCTTTGTTCTGTAACAAGAAGTCTAGGAGCTCAACCCTCTCTGGCTCGGCGAGCTGGCTCCCGAGCAGGAAATATCTCTCAGGATCATTGGGGTCGATCCTGATCTCAGTTAGGTCTTCGATGCTCTTCTGTTCGGGATCCCAGCCGACTTTGTCCAGCTCTGCTTCCAGCTCGGCCATGTGTACCTGCTTTGGCTCCTCCTTGCCAGGTATGATGGCCATCAGGCATTGCTTGGCCATCTGCTGGTCGCTTCTGACCGTAATTACTTGCCAGGTATGATGACCATCAGGGGCGGGAGCTAGGTGAATGACGTTGATGATTCTCTCTGACTCATCGCTCTCCTGATCTTTGTCATCTTGGCGTTGAGCTCGGTTATTATTCACGTTTCCTCCTCCTTTGATATAGTCCTTCAAGTGCTAGTCTTTGACAAGCTTCGCAAGGTGCGACTTAAGGGACATGCAGTCTTCGGTCCTATGCCCATTCTACTTGGGGTAGGCACAGAACTTACTCTGGTCGCGGGTGGATGGATAACCCCTCATGGGTTGCGGCCAGTTGAAGTATAGCTGCGTCTTGATCTTGTTGAGGAGCCTATAGATTGGCTCTTTGAAGATCGTGTTAACAGCTTTGAAGGTGGTGATGGCCGGCTGCCCTTCTCTGGCTTGTGAGCCTTCTTGAACTTCTTGCCGACTCCCGAGTTAGGAAACAAGACCATTGCCGAACTCGTGGAGTTCTGGTTTCGGTCTGTCTCCTCCCTTCGAGACGACTTCTCCTCCTTCCTAAAGGCTCTGTCTTCGCGTGAGAAGCCAAAGCTCTCACGTGCTCGGATCTCGTCTTTTTCTTGTTCGATGAACCGATTCACCCTGGCCATGAAAGCTTTCATCGAGGCCATAGGATTCTGGATCAAGTCCTTCCGAAGTTCGTTGCCTGGCAGCAGAGTTTGTTAGAAAGATGTAACTGCCACCTACTCAGTGGCGTTTTCAATCTGCCTGTAGATCGTCAAGAATCTTTTGGTGAACTGAGTGATGCTCTCGTTCTGCCTCATTCTGAGAGCCATTACATCAGCATCTATTCTGGGGATGACCGTATGCGCTTGAAACTTCTCCAGGAAGGAGCTCCGGAGCTGTCGTAAGCTCGAAACTGATCCCTCTAGGAGTGCGCAGAACCATCTCAGGGGGAGGTCTCCCAAACTAGAGGAAAAGACTTTACAGTTCAGGTGACCGATGTTGCCCTAAATCAACATCCTTTGGGTAAAGTGTCGAAGATACGTTGCTTGGTCCGAGGCTCCGTCGTAAAGGACGAATCTTGGGACGCTGAACTTTTTGGGGAGGGGAAAGTCCCTTATCTCCCAAGAGAAAGGAGATGCTCCGAGATCTTCGGAGTCACAGGCGTCTAACTGGTATCGGGTGAGACCGGCTACCTCCATATTGCGTAGGACCGTCCGCTTGACGTGCTGGTCAAGCCATTCTCTTAGATCATCTTTGATTTCTGATATGGTTTTCGATCTTCTTTTCGACTGGTTGTTATTGGAGCTCTCATCATGAGCTCGGTCACGCTTCTTTGCATTCAGCATCTGCCTCAGATCCGGCTCGGCTTGAGGAGCTTGCTTGCTTCTGGGAGGTGGGCTCGCAGGTTTCGCCTTCTTCTAGAGCTGCTGTTGGAGCTGTTGGATCAGCTTATCCTTCTCCTTGATAACAAGGTTTTGGGCATTGATATCCGTAAGGAAAGGACTGCCATCATCGTAGTCATCATTAGCCTGGTGATGAGACTGGTATGGTCCGTCTACCACCGGAGACGTATCTCGCCTGGACCTCTCTTGTAGTAAAGGACCCTTTCCTCGCGAAGGCTCCCGTTGGAAGTCATTCCGGTGGGAAGGCGCTGCTTCTTCTTTTGAAGGTGAATCTGACTGAGCCTGGCGTCTTTGGATCAGGACAAAGAGGCGTTCTTCAAGATGCTCTTCGACTTCAGCTGCATCAGACTTCGTTCTGGACTTCTTCTGGCGAGGAACGATCGCCTTTGACAATTCTCCGCCCTTCTTAATTATGGGAGGCATGGTGTAAGGAAAGATGTCTGGATTATTTCTTTCCCACAGACGACGCCAATTGTAAGTGCCTAAAAATCACTGACTTAGTTAAATGGGGTTGAGTTGAGATTTAGCTCTCCAAGATGAAGGTAGAATGCCTTGAACTTGAAAAGGGAGAAGAAGAGAGACAATCAAAGACCCTGACTTTAGTCAGCGCAAGGCTCTCCGATGCCTAAGTCAGTTCAAGAACTCAACAGTAGGATGGAGATTTAGAGGGACAGAGTAACGGCTATGGTTGTGATATTGTGCATACCTGGGTTGGAGAAGGCTTCCCTATTTATAGAGGAGGGAAGCTGACTTTGGTTGGTAAGCTCATGATTTGATCATGGTACTTGACAGATACGGTCCCATCAGCCCACTTTACATTAAATGGTTGTCCTGTCGGGCCACCTTTCATTAAATGAGAGTCTTATCAGGCCTTACCCTGCTGACTTTTGGGCCTAGTCCCATCGGATCTTGCCTGGAGCCATGCTCTGATGTGGACGTAGCCGCTGGAAGCCGCTCTGTCAGGAATGATGGGCGGTAAGGCGTACGTATACGCGTGTCCATGTCTTGTCACACATCCCATGGCGAGGCTGAATACAACCATCAGTGCCCGTCTCGGCTAGCATGCTGGCACCGCTGCCAAGATGCGTGCTCGAGGCCGAGGCACGATGTCGAGGCCGTAAACGACCGAGGTCGGTTGGTGCCCTAACACTGCAGCCGAGGTGCGCGTGACTGACCTTGAGATATGATTAGCTGGTACTATTATCGGAGCTAATGTAATCTCGGCTTCTTAATAAATATCCCCACACATTGGGTATCTCTCATTTTCTTCCGTAACATCTACCCACTTCGCCCCGTTATTTACGAAGTCGATAATCTTGGAAACCTATCCCTTCCGCATCTCCATTCAACTTGGTTTAGCATTAGTTTCTAATGAGAGTTTGGCATTTCCTCTTCTTTGATCAAATGAATGCAAATGGTGACGAAATTGCTGAGTGGGTTGATTTTTATTGGTTAGATTTGGGACAATCTATTATTTTCTAGTTCTTGTGTTGGGTTGAATTTTGCTCATTGAGAACCTTGACTATTTGATTCAAAGATAGGATTATTGATGGGGTTTTCTTTTTCCTCTTCTATAATTGGTAATAAGAAGCGTTTGAAGAAGAATGATAATCAATAGTTTGGATAGGGACTATGATTTTTTTTTCTTCTGGGTGATATACATTGTTTTGTTAGGTGCTAAGAAAATCTGCTTCTGCCTACTTGGTATTGCATTCCTAGGAATTCGGAGTGAAGGATGAAAGGTTTCAGAGGTGCAGATTTTCTTTCCTTGGATTTATTTTACTAGGATTATGGAGATTACCCATCATTTCCTATCGAAATGGAGATTCTTGAATGTCCTCCTTGGGCATTAAAAAAAAGGGAGAAAAAGGAGCCCTTCACTTTTATCCAATTTGTATTCAACAAAACACTAAGCAGATGTACCATCAGGGCCCATTTGCCTACTTAGTTTTTGAGTTCTAAGGAATATACAGTAGAAGGGGTTTAATCAAACAAGTATTAAGGAGGTGAGGACTGAATAGTCTGTGGTGGAGATGTAAAAGGGATGTCCATTATTTTAGGGTTTAATTTACTATGGTTATTGTGGGTAGTAGTTTTCAATCAAATATGTTACTCGATTCTCCCTTAGATATTTGCCTTTAGTCTTTTACTTTTGGCTCATTCAATATAAAATCATTGCTTACAAATCATAGGAATTTATTAGCCATTATACAAAGGGGGCCTTAGTAATAGTTTGAGGGAGAACCTATATTAGTTTAGTGACATAGTTTTGCTAAGCCTCAATGTTTGGATTTTCCCTTCTTGTCTGAGACCCTGAATCTATTTTCAATCAAGAAAAAGGAAACTTACGAAAATTCATGGGAAAATGATGATACTAATTGACTGAAAGTAAAATGTTTTATAGATTAGTCAAGATGATTACCTCTTGCATCCAAGAGAATCAAATTCTACAAGTTAAAACCAAATCGTTGAGTTGGTTGGAGTGCTGGTCTTTTCTGGTGGAAGGGGAAAAGTGTTGCAGGTCATGCTTCCTTTTGCATGCTATGGGGCACCTGGAGAGAAGTGAGGGACAGTAGATCAGTTTTTCAGACAAGATTAAATTGGTGGTTATGTGATAAAAAGGGAATGGTGTTTGGTGGAGTTGAAGTAGGTGTACTTTAGCTTCCCAATTTTTGCTTCTCTCATCTCTAATCTTCTGCACATATTTGATTGTAAAGATTCTAAATAGTAATAATCTATGTATTTCTATCCTTCCCTCAGTAGTTCCTTGGGCTGCTTAGTATGGTACTATGGTTCATTTCATTCTTGTGGTAACTAAAGTTTTGAGATATGATCCTCGATCTGATGATTGCAACAATATGATTGGTTGGGTCAGTTTGGCACTACTTTACTTTTAAAATCAAGTGGAGTGAAGTGAAATAAAAAGTATGAATAAAAATGTAGTGAATTATGATGGTATTTTATTTTTAGTTGTTGGCGATAGAATAATTCTTGACTTTTGGTATGGGAAATGAAGTTTTTTTATCTTTTAGTGAGTAATTGTTGTTATTTTTTGACTTTTTGTTGGAAAAGTTGGAGAGAGTATGCATAAAATATAACTGACTTTTTGACATTACTACTCTACTTGACTTTACAAGTAGAAATACCAAACTAGCCCAGATGCAATGTAAAAGTACTCATGCGAGTATGGCATAGTGCTCTTTTCTCGAGCTTTGTTTCCTGTTAGATTAAAAGATAAGTTTCTTGTTTTCACTTTTACCAGGAAGCCAACGGATAGTTGTGGTGGTATAACTTACCTCCGCAGGGATTGGTCTCTGAGCAGCTAAGAGACACCCTTTTCCACTGTTATGTCTTGTGTTTCTCAAAAGTCAAAATCTTTTCCTATTTGCCATTTTTATACATTTTTAAAATTACTTCTTATTTGAAAAACATGCGCGGAATTTGGGCCTATATAACCATCCACTCCACCAACTTGCCCTCTCGCTCAATTTTTCAATTTCTAAAATGTTGGTCTCAATAGTTGCCTCATAACCCACTTACATAACATAAGAACTGGCATTATCATTTGTGCATACATAAGTGCCTGAGGGTTCACTGTTCCATACCCTACTTGCTTACCTATGGGTCCATAACCATTGACTAGAAGACAATTTTAGGTAATTTCCTTTTGTTAAAAGAAAGAGAACTTTTCCATTTCTTTCAAAATTTATTTATTTATTTATTTTTTCATGTGGATCTGATGTTTAATGGCTCACATTCTTCCATAGATGCCCAATCAAAGATGATGTTCTCAGCACCTTCCAACTGGCTTGATGTTGGTGATATTGTTGCTTTCCATTTTATTGAAATGCGAAAAGTAAAATTGTAAATGTTTGGGCAATGAATGAGCTTCACTAATATTTTATTGATGTACACATCCAAGATGAAATATAAACATCACTAAACTCGAATAAAATGTAATGAGCAACAAAGGAATAGAATGCTATTAAAAGAACTATACAGAAATAATGATGAATAAATGTTGGTATTACCTACTAGAACTAAAACCTCTAATGCTTGAGAAGGCTAAGAAATGGTTTATCAGCTACTGCAATGCACTTGACAACCCAACCAATTGGCCATGATACTGCCGCTATTCCAATGCACACACCCCATTGTCCCCAGCTTAGGTGCTTTGTATCTGCAAACTTCTTAAGTAACTCCACCATCACCACTTGAAGAACAATGGTCATCGCCACAATCCCTATAAACAATATTTTTTAGGAATTCCCTCGAACACATTCCTCTTCTCTAACTTTCTCGCATTGAACGCATTGAATACCTGACACAAAACAAAAGTATTGAAAATAAGTGTGTTCTTGACGCTCTCATCCACACCAAAAATTGAACGACCTTTGAATTGCAAGGTTAGCAAGCAGGCAATTTGATAAAGAGCTTGAGTAGCAAGGTTTCTCCACATAATGTTTGTAATTAGTGGTTCAGTTCGACCAACCGGCTTTTTATCCATCAACTCCTTGGTGGGGCGCTCTGTAGCTAGAGTCAATGCACCTAGAGTGTCCATTATTAGGTTTACCCATAGCAATTGGACTACTGCGAGTGGAACTTCACCCGCAGAAACTGCTATGATAAAGTTTATCACTATGGCCGCAAACATTCACAATGAGCTGAAATTGAATGAATTTCTGAATGTTATTGTAGACGCCCCTTCCCCACTTTAAAACAATTACGATTGAAGAAAAGTTATCATCCAAGATGACAATGTCTGAACTCTCCTTTGCCACTTCAGTTCCTTGAATTCCCATTGAAAGTCCAACATCGACTTCTTTCAAACAAGGAGCATCATTTGTATCATCTCCAGTGACTGCGACTACATGGCCTTTTTCTTTTAGGCATTGAACCATTAGAAGCTTGTCTAATGGAGAGGACCTTGCCATCACAGATGTTCTGTCCACCATTTCCATCCTTTCTTGTTTTGAGTAATCACGAAATTGTCTGCCTTCCGCAACCACTTCTTTTAAATCTTGATCAGCCCGAAGTATCCCACATTAAATGGCTATGGCTGTTGCAGTGAAAACATTGTCCCCTGTTATCATTTTGATGTTGACACCAGCGCCTTTACAAGCTTCCACAGCCATTCGCACTCCTGGCCTACATGGGTCCTTGATGCCCACAAGCCCCAATAGTGTCTGTGTGGGGAAATTTCCAGAGCTACAGGATTAAGCTAATCACAGCCATCAGATGGGTTTAAGCATCCTCACGTGCCATCCGCGTGCCGTCTACGTGGCACCGATCTCATCCCGGCTACCAGGACAGAGGCCCTGGCCGACATCAAGCATCTCCGGGAAACAAGTGCCGAATTGGCCCACCTCGGGCGTCATCTCGGCAAGGAGTCCACCTCGGCTGGGCCACCTCAGTGCCATCTCGGCAGAAGACTCTACCTCGGCTGAAGAAGCCAGGACAATAGACGAAGCAAGAGAGAACCTTCACTTGCGCCACGACATCAGGCGCGTGGAGAGACAGGGCCCTCATTCCCCACGTCATCAGGCACGTGGAGAGATAGGGTCACGATCTAGTGGGACAGACACGACATCCAGCCGCCCACTATCTTCACCAGATCGCCACATGGCAGCATCCAGCGGCTGAGGCCACGTCAGGGCAAGGCCCGAGGGCAGATCCGCTGGTACTCCTACCGCCAAAGGCGCCCAACACAATCTGGCCCAACAAGACACGCATTTAATGCAATGTGGGCTGACCCGACTAGCATTAAATGCTGAGTGGGCCGGATTAGACTGCATTTATTACTTTGTGGGCTGATCATGACTTCCCAGTCAGATCATGGGACCCACACCAAAATATCCTCTGAGAGATACGATCCAATCCTCTATAAATAGACCACCATACACCATGCAAGGTACGCACAATATTACACACAGAGCCCTTACTCTGTCTCTCTTCTCCCTCTCTTCCATCGTTCCAGTTCACATACTGACTTTGGCATCGGAGAGCCTTGCGCCGCTCAGGCCAGGGTCCTCTGACCGTTTGCTTCTCCCTTTCAGGCTCTCGGACGGCATCCAGACATTCCAGACTCCATCATCTTCCCGGATAAGTCCTGTAAGGCACCCTCTTATTGTGGGTCATAATTTTCTGCACCTACAATTGGCGCCGTCTGTGGGAAAGAAATATCCCAGCCATCCAAACCTCTCAAAACCTTCCCAATCTTTCTAAACCTCAATCTCTCAGAAGCCATGCCTCCGAAAGCTAAGAAGGGGGTAGAATCCTCAAGAGCAGCGCTCGAGCTGCCACCACCGCCAGCGGAAGTCCCTCCTCAGGGACGGTCCCGAACGATCCAAGGCACATCCGCAGGCGAGGGTTGTCTGGGCTCCCAACTCTTTGTCGAGATCCCATTCCAGGAGGGAGTCGAGGCCTCGCTCTCAGCGAACGAAACCGTGCCACCCAGGCGCGACGAGCGTCGACACGAACATCCCCGCAAAGATAAAGCTGTCGCAGCTGAAGGAGACGTCGCAGCACAAGACGCTCTTCTCCAGAAGCAGGAGCAGCTAGTTCAAGAGCTCCAGCGGGTCCAACAACAGCTGAAGGCGGCACAAGCTGCCTCCTTGAGGCCGGTCTCTGAGCCTCAGGGGAAAAAGAAGGGCGCTCCCAGCAAGGCAGCCCAGCCTCCTCGTGAGGACCTCAGACATCATCTGGACCAGAAACGGGGCCAGATTCGTGACGAAGGCTCGAGCAACAGCCGGAGTCACCATAGTCGCGATGGCCGAACTCATAGCCATCGCAGTCCGAGCCACCCCAAGCGAAAGTCCAGAGTTCAGACTCCAGAGGAGGACGACGAGCAGGAGTGGTTCGACAAACGTGTCAGGCTGGCTCTCCAGCACAACCTGGACATGCGGGACCAGAAGCAGCTCTGCGGTCACACTGATCTCGGGGGCTCTCCCTTCACGAAGGAGATCGAGCGCACCCCCTTGCCCAGGAAGTTCTCCGTCCCGCGGTTCGTCCCCTACGACGGACTGTCCGATCCATCTGCACACCTCCGACACTTCTCCCAGACGATGTCCATCTGGGGAAACGAGGGTCCCCTAAACTGCAAGATTTTCTCCTCCAGTTTGGGCGACCTCCCCCTGAAGTGGTTCTGCTCACTCCCGGAGCAGTCAGTTTCCAGTTGGAAGGAGCTCCAGCTCTCCTTCCTGAAGAAGTTCCAGGCCTACACCGTCGTCCCCAAGAAGGAAGGGGACCTCATCGCCCTCAGAATGAAGCAGGGCGAAACTCTCGCCAAGTTCACCCACCGATTCTGGGCGGTCTACAGCCAGATCGATGGCGCGAGGGAGGCGATAGCCATCTACGCCTTCCAGCATGCCCTGATCCCCGGCAGCGACTTGCGGAAGGACTTGGCCGGGGACACCCCAGAATCCATGTCAGAGTTGATGACCCGGGTGAAGCGCTTTATCGCCCGGGAGGAAGACGAGATCCGAGCTAAGGATCAGGACGGGCATCCAGAGCCCGAACAGAAGAATAGCCAGCCTCGGCAAAGAGGCGGGAGGCCCTCCCAAAAGCAGGAGTCCAAGCGGGGCTGGGCATCCAGCTCGGCGAAGCCTTCGTCGTCCAGGTCTGGGGGCAATTGGAAGCCCAGACCTCCCTCCAGCGCCAGTCAGAGCGTCAATGTCGTCTTCAAGGAGCCGATCTACCGCATCCTGGCCAAGATAAAATCCAAGCCATTCTTCAAATATCCTCCGCCCATGAAGTATGAACCCACCGAAGGCTCCCGGAGCAAGCTCCACTGCGCCTTCCATAAGGGCAACGGGCACAAGACTGAAGAATGCAGGACTTTGCAGTGGTATCTGGAGAAGCTGGCCAAAGAGGGCCACATCCCAGAGTTCATCAAGGAAGGTGATGCCGGCGGCAGCGAGGGCCGGGTTCACCAAAGCACGGCCCCGGCTCCAGACAGCGAGGACTCAGAGAAGATCATCAACGTGATCCATCTGGCGTCCTCGGCTCCCGCTTCCTCGTCCCGGGGAAGCTCTCAAACCCGTGCCGAAGCCAGGCGGGCTTCGCACGAGAAAGAAGTGATGAAAGCCGACCTCGCCCCGGCGTCCAAGAAAGCCCGCCGTGACAGACCAGCCATCTCGTTCTCGGATCGAGACCTAGAGGGAGTCCAGGTCCCTCACAACGACCCCCTGCTCCTCACCATGAAGCTGAGAGACTTCACCGTAAAGAGGATCCTCGTCGACTCCGGCAGCTCCTCCGAGGTCCTCTACTACGACTGCTTCAAACGGATGAAACTCTCCGAAGCAGACCTCACGGAGGTTCGTGCACCTCTGCTAGGGTTGTCCGCCACACCAGTCTACCCCAAGGGTAGAATCACCTTGGAAACCCAAGTTGGCGGAGCCTCCGTGTCGGCCGACTTTCTGGTTGTGGACGCCCCTTCTCCCTACAATGTCATTCTGGGCAGAACGTGGCTCCACAAGCTAGAGGCAGTTCCATCTTCCCTCCACCAAAAGCTGAAGTTCGTCCACGAGAACGAGGAAGGCAAGATGGAAGTAGTCACAGTAAAGGGAGACCAGCAGCAGGCTAGGCAGTGCATGCTGGCCGCAGTCCCAGCCGTGAAGGAGCCAGAGCGCGTCAACTTGGCCGAATTCGAGAAAGGCCTCGACGAGATCGGCTGGGACCCTGAGAAGAAGAGCATCGAGGACCTGGCCGAGGTCAGGCTAGATCCGACAGACCCAGACCGTTTCTTCCTGATCGGCACCCAGCTGTCGGAAGAAGAAAGGGCCGAACTCTCTCGGTTCTTGATGCAGAATGTGGACGTCTTCGCTTGGAACCCAAGTGAGATGCCCGGGGTCGACCCTGAGGTCATGTGCCACAAGCTCAACGTCGACCCCGACCACAAGGCCAGTAGTGCAGAGGGCCCGCAGAACCGGGCTGCAGCAGACAGATGCGGTCGTGGAAGAGGTCGACAACCTGCTAAAAGCAGGGGCCATCCGGGAAGTCCAGTACCCGGTATGGCTGGCCAACACGGTGGTCGTCAAGAAGAAAACTGGAAAGTGGAGGGTGTGCGTAGACTTCACCGATCTGAACAGGGCTTGCCCTAAGGACAGTTTCCCCCTCCCGAAGATTGACCAACTGATTGACGCCACCGCTGGTCACGACCGAATGAGCTTCCTTGACGCCTACCGAGGCTATCATCAGATCCCGCTTTACGAACCCGACGAGGAGAAAACATCATTCATCACCCCCCGCGGCACTTACTGCTATAAAGTAATGCCCTTCGGGCTGAAGAACGCGGGGGCGACCTATCAGCGCCTCGTCACAAAGATGTTCCAGGCCCAGCTCGGCCGAACGGTAGAGGTGTATATCGACGACATGGTCGTCAAATCTGTGCGCTCCAGCGACCACCTGGCGGATCTCGGCCAAGTCTTCGGCATCCTCCGCGCCTACAAGCTCAAGCTCAACGCTTCCAAGTGCGCCTTCGGCGTAGCCTCCGGCAAGTTCCTCGGTAGCTTGGTGACGCGAAGGGGGATAGAGGCCAATCCGGAGCAGATCACTGCCATCCAGGGCATCCAGAGTCCCTCTACCACGAAGGAAGTTCAGAGGCTTACAGGAATGGCCGCCGCACTCAATCGCTTCATCAGCCGCTCATCAGATAAGTGCAGGCCTTTCTTTCAGCTTTTGAGAAAAAATTTGAAGTTCCAATGGACCCCTGAGTGCGACCAGGCATTGGCCGCACTCAAAACTTATTTGATGTCACCCCCATTACTCTCCACCCCAACTCGGGGGGAGATCCTGTATTTATACCTTGCGGTCTCGGATCACGCAGTGAGCTCCGTCCTCATCAAGGAGGACGAGGGAGTTCAAAAGTCGATCTATTACACGAGCAAGACCCTGCTCGATGCCGAGACCAGGTACCTCCTGTTGGAGAAGCTTGCGTTGGCTCTCGTTACCGCCTCCCGCAAGCTCTCCCATTATTTTCAATCCCACACTATTGTGGTGATCACGGAGCACCCACTCCGTTCATTGTTCAAAAAAGCTGACTTTTCAGGGCGCATATCAAAGTGGGCAGTTGAACTGGGGCAATATGACATACAGTACCGTCCCCGAACTGCGATCAAAGCCCAGATTCTGGCAGACTTCATAGTCGAATTCGCCTGCCCCAACCCGGCTCCGACCCAGCTCGGCACGGCACTGGGGGGCACAGGGCAAGAGCCAGTAGAAACAGAAGTCCAGCAGTCTCCCACCTCGGCATGGAAGATCTTTGTCGACGGGTCGTCCACCTCCAAGAGAGCTGGCGCCGGCATAGTTCTCCAATCGCCAGAGGGACTGGTCATAGAGCAGGCTTTCACCCTCGACTTCAAAGCGACGAACAATGAGGCAGAGTACGAAGCAATGATTGCAGGGTTAAACAGCGCCCGAATCCTCGGAGCCCAGCATCTGGAGATCTTCAGCGACTCTCAACTGGTAACTAGCCAGCTCGCTGGGGACTACCAGGCTAGAGACGACAGGATGGCGGCCTACTTAGCCCCTGGCGAAAAAGCTACTCTCCCAATTCCAGAAAGCCGAGGTCAGGCAAATATCCCGAGAAACCAACACGCACGCAGATGCGCTTGCAAACCTGGCCTCCGCTGTCGAAGCAGGAAAGAAGAGGACCATCGAGGTCGGGTCAGTATCAAGGTCAAGTCTAGAACTCCAGTCATCCCGGCTTGTCCTCTGTGCTGACCTCGGCCCCAGCTGGATGGATCCAATCGTCGCCTACCTGAAGGATGACCAGCTCCCCGAGGACAAGACTGAAGCCCACAAGATCAGGCTCAAGGCAGCCCGCTTTTGGCTCTCTCCAGAAGGCAAACTCTACAGGAAGTCCTTCACAGGTCTGTACCTCCAATGCGTCCACCCGACCAAGGTGGACGACTTCCTGTACGAGATCCACGAAGGAATCTGCGGCAGCCATATAGGAGGTCGGTCATTGGCCTACAGAGCAATCAGCCAGGGTTACTGGTGGCCCTACATGCAGAAGGACGCCCAGGTCTACGCCAGAAAATGCGAGAAATGCCAGAAGTTCTCCCACTCACTCCATCAGCCAGCGCAGGATCTGAGCCCCCTCTCCAGTCCATGGCCCTTCGCTCAATGGGGCCTGGACATTGTGGGGCCTCTTCACCGAGCTCCAGGGAACAAAAGATGGCTGATAGTGGCTACGGACTACTTCACCAAGTGGATAGAGGCTGAACCGTTGTCTTCCATCACGGACAGGGACTCCAGGAACTTCGTCTGGAAAAACATCCTCACGAGGTTCGGCATCCCCCGGACCCTGATTTCGGATAACGGGACTCAGTTCGATTCCAAATCCTTCAGAGATTTCTGCCAAGAGCATGGCATCAGAAACCATTACTCCACCCCGGCATATCCACAGAGTAATGGCCAGGCAGAAATCTCCAACAAAGTGATCCTGGACGGCCTAAAGAAGCGACTGGACAAGGCAAAGGGCAGATGGACAGAAGAGCTTCCAAGCGTGCTGTGGGCGTACAGAACAACTCCAAGGAGATCCACCTCGGCGACACCATTCTCTCTGGCCTACGGGATGGAGGCGGTCATTCCCCTGGAAATCGGCCTCCCTACCCTGAGGACAGAGCTGGTCGACCAAGGTCGGAATGAGACGAACCTGGCGATGGAGCTGGAGCTGGCGGACGAACGACGAGAAGCGGCAGCCCTGAGACTAACCGACTATCAGCAACGGTTAGCCAGGGCGTACAATCAAAATGTCAAAGAAAGAAGATTCACCACGGGAGAGCTCGTTTTAAAGAAGACCCTGCCAGCTGACAGAGAACCATATGAGGGGAAGCTTGCCCCGAACTGGCACGGCCCGTTCAGAGTAGTTTCAATGGCAGGAAAGTCAGCCTACAAGCTCGAAGACTTGGATGGCAAGCCATTGCCGAGACCGTGGAATGCATCCCACTTGAAGAAATTCTATTTCTAAAGATGTAATGAACTTCAGAATCAATAAAAGCAGCTTTTGCCTTGTCGTCAATCTGTCTCTCTGGTCGACTCCGGCAACACAGGCCCCACGCTTTGGAAACGGCTTCGAGTTCCTACACTCAGCCTTTCCTAAAATCCCGTGTCTTAGGGCACACAGGCTCCACGCCTTGGAAACGGCTTCGAGTTCCTACACTCAGCCTTTCCTAAAATTCCGTGTCTTAGGGCACACAGGCTCCACGCCTTGGAAACGGCTTCGAGTTCCTACACTCAGCCTTTCCTAAAATTCCGTGTCTTAGGGCACACAGGCTCCACGCCTTGGAAACGGCTTCGAGTTCCTACACTCAGCCTTTCCTAAAATTCCGTGTCTTAGGGCACACAGGCTCCACGCCTTGGAAACGGCTTCGAGTTCCTACACTCAGCCTTTCCTAAAATTCCGTGTCTTAGGGCACACAGGCTCCACGCCTTGGAAACGGCTTCGAGTTCCTACACTCAGCCTTTCCTAAAATTCCGTGTCTTAGGGCACACAGGCTCCACGCCTTGGAAACGGCTTCGAGTTCCTACACTCAGCCTTTCCTAAAATCCCGTGTCTTAGGGCACACAGGCTCCACGCCTTGGAAACGGCTTCGAGTTCCTACACTCAGCCTTTCCTAAAATCCCGTGTCTTGGACACACTCAGGCTCTACGCCTTGGAAAAGGCCTGCAGTTCCTACACTCAGCCTTTCCTAAAGTCTGGGTTCATAAACCCCTCAAGGCAATCCGGCCAAGGACAGTTTTCTGAAGCCTGGGTTCATACACCCATCAGAAGGCCATTGCCGAACTCACTTTCGCCGAACCGAGGCCAACGGAATGGGTCCATCTCGGCACAGGGTCCATCTCGGCACAATGCGTCTCGGCCAAAGCCAGCCCTTTCGGCCGAGGTCAGTTCCAGCATTCAAACACAAAAACCCAAGCATTCCGGAACAGCGCAAAGAAATGAGAAAAAGAACTCAAAAGCACTGTACACAGCTTGGGTAATCAGAAAATTCCTTTTCATTCATTGCGAACTGCTTCGTTACAAGAAATACATAACAGAAAGCAAAGTATAGAAGGAAGGACCACAGTCCTCTAAAAACAGAAAATGGAGAGAGGCTAGGAGACTCTGATCTTCACCGACTCTTCAGGCGGAAGGCTCAAAGACGCCGGATCGCCACCTGGAGGTTCTGAGCGATCCTGGACCTCACTGGGCTCTGCAACACCCTCGGCGGCCAGTGGGACCAGCCAAGCCAGAAGAAACCTCTCGGACCAGCGGGGCCTCAACCCGCCTTCCGTACGACGGGCGCACAGGTCCGTGTGGGACGAGAATGCGCCACCGTCCCCTTGCGGCGCATCCTCACTCTGTCTGGCCAAGGGCCAGTGGCCATGGACCCGCGTTCAGAGAGCGCGTGGCCCACGGGGAGTTCCTTCAGAGAGCGCGCAGACCACGACAGCCTTCCCCCCTCGGGGGCAGCCGTCCAACGGCGCGGGGTTTTCCCCCGGATCAAGTAATCTCAGGCACCTCCCAGACATGGTTCCTACTTCCTACAACTATGTTCCTCCCTTCTCCCATGGCGAGCCTGCTCCCCCTACTTATAGGATGGAAGAAGGCTCAGTCTCCAAGAGGAGTTATGGGGCGAAGTCTCCCACGCGTTGTTGGGAATGCGCGACTGTCAACTAGTGATCCCTATGGCGCCACGTGGAGACATCTGTCAGACTCCCTCGTCAGCCGCGCCACCATGTTCATTGCTATTCAAGATCGCCCAAGATACGGAGGATCAGCGCGAATACCGATGAAGATCACTCAAGATACGGAGGATCGGCGCGAATACCAAAAAAGATTACCTAAGAGAGCACTCTACCGAACTCAAGCAATCGAAGCACCAAGCTTAGAAGAGACAAAAGCACAGAATATTTCAAGAAACCTTCAATTGTATTAAAGTCTCACTCATTACAGTGTTCAGCAAATACAAATTGAAGTAAGTTCCAAAGCATAAGGCAAAAAAGCAAAAATCCCGAGGTCCCGAGGTCATGACCGGTCCGTTGCACGGGCTGCGGCGTCAGAGGCTTCGCCGGATGGACGGGCAGAGTTCGGCACCGGAAGCGTGTACGGGGGAGGCTCCCGAAAGGAGGGGTGGCCCTCCGAGATCCCGACCTCCTTCAGGCCGGCAAGCCACCCTTTCGCCCAAGCCTTATCCCTCACCACAAGAACCCTTTCCTTGTAGTGGGCGGTGACTTGCACTTTGGCATCCTCGAATGCAGCATCGCACTCGGACTCGAGCTTCGCCTCAGCTTCATCCGCCCTCTTGGACTCGGATTCGAGCCTCGCCTCGGCTTCATCCGCCCTCTTGGCCTCGGCTTGAAGCAGGGCCGCGTAATCGTCTCCCATCTTCGAGATGGAGACCTCGAACTCGGCCGACCTAGTCCTCTCCGCCTCGGCTTCTTCCTTCGCCTGCTCGAGCTTCGCCGCGTATTCCTCTTCTACCCTGGCCAATTTCTGGCTCACAGCGTCCAAGGATTCCTGCAGGCCGTTCTTCTCCACGGACAGCTCGGCAGCGTCCGCGCTGTACCTGCGGATCCTGTCAGCAACGGCCATGGACTTCTGTGCTGCCTGCCAAAGAAACCGGATGTACGTATTAGATCCAAAGAGCGTCAAACGCTAAAAATCACTGGTTTGACGAAGGGAAAAGAAGACTTACCGCGAAGTTGGATTGCAGCATCGACAGGATCAGCTTCTGATCGTCATACTTGTCCAGCCGCTCCATGTCCCGGGGAAGGGCGCAGGCTCGCCCTAAGGCCTCGAGGACAGGGAGTTCGATCTTGTGAAGAATGCAATCCTCCATTGTCATCGGCCTCCCCGGCCCAAGCATGAAGCTCGGCTCCCATAACGGCGGCCCCTGGGGCAACGAGGCAGCAGCCGAGCTAGGGCCCGCATCGGTCCTCGCCATCTTCAGCGGCCGAGTTTCCTCCTGCTCAACCTCAGCCGGGGGCAGGCGTACCTCTGGATCAACAGGGCCAGGGGGCGCGGGAACCTCCGTCACCTCTGCAGGGGAAACCACCCGAGCCCTCGGAGACGGATGCCTCGGAGAATTTACCGGCTCCTGGGGGGCTCGGGCGTCCTCCGCTCCAAGCGCCAAAGCCTCGAGGTCCTCGAAGGACAAACGCCTGTTGTGCCTCATCTCGGAGCTCGGCGAGGGAGATCGGGCAGGTTGACTCGATTCCCTTCCTGAGACCTGGGGAAGTCTCGATCCCGATGTGGAAGCTAGGGTTCCAGACGCCGCCCTAACGTCAGACGATCGGGCAGCTAGGGTTATGAGACTAATGAGAGTGCTTGTTTATGTAATCTAAGGGCTAATGACGTAGAAAGAAAAGAGAAGAAATAAAGGGAATGATAGAGTTTGGATAGAAACAGAGGTATTGCTCTACTTTAAAAAGTGGGTAGGGGTGTTCATGGACTAGGCCAGTCCAAGCCTGAATCCGGCCCAGCCTGCTTTGGCCTGGGCTCGGACCTTAAGATTTTAGTACTCAGGCTGGGCTCGGATTATTTAATTTGGGCCTTTTTAATAAATGGGCCGGGCTTGGATTAACTGATAGAGAGCCCAAGTCCGGCCTACCCCCAAGTGTAAAAGTAATTGTGGGAAGAGAGCAGGAGGGGGCAGGACTTGAACAAGTGATATCTCATTGAGGCATAAGTACCCAAACCAGTTGAGATCAAGGCCAATACAAATGAAAGACCTTTTTTTTTCTTTATAATGTTAACTCGGGCCGGGCTCGGGCTTAATATGTTTTAAGTGGGTTATGATTGGGCTAGCCAGTTATGGCCCGATCCGGGCTTGGGTTGAGATTGGTCCAAGAGTTCATAATCGGGCTGGGCCTAGATAATCCTCAACCCAGCCTAGCCCATGAACGCGGTAAAAGTGGAAAGTAGACCTGAGTGGTTTTTATAAAGAGATAAAGTAAGTAGTTTGCATGAGATAAGTGCGGAGAAAATTGAAAAGATATGAAAAAAAAAAGAATAACTTGCTTTCAAAATCATAACCACAGCCAAAATTAAATCCAAATCGCTTCTCTTTAATATCTTATAAATTGTCAATGCCATACAACAAGGTTGAAATTTATCTGGGAAGCTTAAATCTTTAAGAGTTTTTTGTATATACCCTGCTAAGGTTTATATAATTTGTAAATAGGCCCCTAGTTTTTCATTTCAATACCTTTCATGTCCCCAAAATCATTATTCCTTATGAAATTGGGTAACTACCAGGAGATTTGTATTGAGCTTTTATGAAAATGACATCTTTGCCCTTACACCGATTAAACAAAACTGAGCATATTATTATTTATAAAAATATCATCATTTTATCCCAAGTCTCAACGATCTCTCTCAATAACTCTTTAATACACATGAAGCCTAATCATGTATTTTGAGACTTTCATCAATTTAATGGTGGGTCAAGCACGGATTGAATCAATTATAACTAATTATAAGCACATGCGTTGATTGTCATCATGATCGATTTGGATTCAATGAAATAGGCCATGTATTGATAAAATAGATTTACGTGCGGTCATAAATTGACGTGTAGTAATTCTCTTCAACTAAATGTAATTATTAATTTTACAAGCTTTAGAGAAAAATAACTAGTCCAAGCTTTTGAGCTTATACATATAGGGATAAAAAGATGGGTAAAAATGTCATTTCACTCTTTTGGTGGTTGGAAGGCTACTGATTTTGGAAAAACGTCGACACGAAAGGTATTAAAATGAAAATATACGGGCCTATGAGTAATATTAAAATCATAAGGGGCTATTTATAAATCCTAAAGACCTCATGATGGTATATGCAAAAAGCTCAATTTCTAATAAGTGGGCGTACCAACTACCAAGTACCAAGGACCCCCGATACTTTGCCCGAGTAGGTCCCCTGTTTAACCGAATCATGATTAACTTTAACTGACAAAGACGAAAGTGAATAAGTACCTCCTGCTGACGATTGAAATCCTGTGTGTCCCCATGTATTCCTCTCTCGGCATCCGTTTCAAGCGCTGCAGTAATTCCTTGGATTCCTCCAAGTCGATGAAGAGACTCCATGTCCTTGTCCCTGACAATTTTGCCCAGTACTTTTGAGTCCACAAGCAAGAAGAACCCACCATGCTTTTGAGTCCACAAGCAAGAAGAACCCACCATTTTTTCTACTCTCATTACCAGCACTGTTAGTGTTATTATGACCATCATCTTCTGGTTGGACAGAAAGGGAGGTATAGGAGGCACTACGTGAGATGACAAAGAGTATTTTTTTATTGACAAGAGAGAGCATAACTCTGCAGGAATAGATGACATTGAAAGCTGATGAAGCCAAAAATGAGATTCGGACAACACCGGTCGAGTAATGGATAATAAATGTAATAATTAATGAGAAAAAGCAATTATAGTGGTTCAGTCAGTGTGACCTACGTCCACTTCAGAAAGGTGCTTTGGTATTAAGTTTCTCAAAGGATTATAATGTAGGAGGGAAAAATACCAATACGTATAGAAGGTAGGAATTTTGTCTTTTTCCCAAGTGACGGTGGGGTCTTCTATTTATAACCTTCCCCTAACAGATGGGGAGGACCTTCCGCCAATGTTCACAAGGAGCCTTGAACTGCCCCCGATAGACAAGGCAGTTAAGATTCTCAGCTGGACTCGGAGAGAGCAGGTTAAGAGTGACTTTTTTTCGCAGCGACGTGTTAGCCTTGACATGGCCAAACTATGTAGATTTGGACCCGGATCCTAACGGTCTAATTGGACCTCCATACATTTGGACCCTGGCTCATTTCTGATTGGGTTATTCTGACCTGACTCATCCTCACGGGTTGGGTCATTTGAGCCTGACTCATCATTTGCCCCTCAATGCCCCGTGCCCAAATAATTTTTGAAAGGGGGGCATTTGGTAGATTCAGGTCTCTTCTCCCTCCAAAATCTTTTTCCTCTTTTTTTTTTATATATCTTGTCAGTTTCTTTGGATATGTGTCTGGGAGAGTCCTCATGGCTTGGACTACTCTCTTTTTGAAAACCCTAGGCTATAAAACTACTGTCTTGCTTCCACTCAAGCTCTAGATTACAGCTCTTCCCAAAGAGAAAGAAAAGATAGCCTTTGCAATGGAGCACTCTAAGGAAGAAAGGCCATTGGGAGAGAAGAAGAGGACCAGCATTGATGAAGAAGCAGCGGCAACCGGCGAAGCATGTCACGAGGCGATCTAGGCCCGAGCGCCGGCGATGAGGCCAGCGGCAGCCATGGCGCCCGCCCGGCAGCAGGGGGCGCCGGCGGTCAAGGCCTGGGCGCCCGCCAGGCTGCGCTGGGCGACGGTGGCGGTCGCCTGGGCGCTCGCCAGGCGCTGGGCGATGGCAGCGGTGGCCTGGGCCCCCACCAGGCTGCGCTGCGCGAGGTGCGTCCCGCCATGGAGGCCCGTCCGGCGGTGACGTGCGAGGGAAGCTTGGTGGGCGCGGGCACGTCGAGTGAAGGGGCAGCAGCGGTAGCATCGCATTGCCTTGCGGGCGTCGCCCAGGGCACAGCGGGCCCCTCGGGTGTCATTACATGGGCGAGCACGGCTGTAGCTGGTGTTGGCATGACGGGCTCTCGTCGCAAAAAGTATCAAGCAAAAGTTGCTGTCGACAACGATGGATCCAAGGTGAGTACTTTTTTCAGTGCACTCAACACTGACGGCGATATTTTTAAGATCACAGTTTCTTATCACATTCCTCCCTTCGTGTTGTGTCGGCGGGCTGAAACGGACGAGCCTGCTTGTGATGGCTCCTCTGGTGACATCGTCATCTATGAGGAGATGCTTGAAGCAGGGCTGAGGTTTCCTATGTCCTCCTCCCTTTGCCGCATTCTCCATTACCTTTCGTTGACCCCGGGGCGGTTAGCCCCAAATGGCTAGAGAGTTCTGCTCGGCTATCTTGAATTGTGGAGGAGGGTACATCGCGAGGATGCTTCTCCTGCGGAGTTCCATGCCGCCTACAGTTTGACTGAGTCCCCGGTTCCTAATAGGGGTGGTACTATCTTGCCCCTAGGGGCGGTAAGCTACTCACGGGATTACGCTCCAATTGCCACAGCTGGAAATCTCGTTTCTTCTTCGCTTGTGGTGAGTGGGCCTCTGAGGCAGATCGGGCTTTGGTGCCCACATGATGGGCTGCTGCTAAAAAATTCGGTACACCCCTTGATGGCTTTCTTTTTTTTTTTTTTACCTGCATGTGCTCACAGTTCTTTTGCAGATGCTCCAGTGCTCTCCGCTGATCAGGAGCGGAAACTGCAGGCGGTGAGGGTTCATCCTGATAAAGATTTAGGAACTCTCCTTCCCAAAGAGAGTGGGACCGGTGGACCCCCTCCGAGATCTTCCTCCAAAAGAAAAGGTATATCATTGTTGTTTGATCTATAATTCTCCCGTTTACATGATATTCCCTATCCAAGTAACACCTTTGCCTTTGTAGGGATAGACAGAACGGTAGAGTTGGACAGAACAGTGGTTGGAGCTCGCCTCTCTAGTAGGGGTGCCCCTCCTTCCAAGGCAGCGAGGGTAGATAACGCCTCGCCAGGGATGTCCCCATTGTCAACTTCCGGGGCGAGTTCTCTTCCTTCTACCCCTCTAGCGGGGCTTCAGGCTTGTCCTCCTCCTGTGGCAATGGCCGCGGTGCCTTCCCAGCCAGCGACCTTCTCTACTCCAGAGTCTTCCTCTCGTGTGACACTTTCTGCCCCTCGTTTGTGTCCTCCACTTTCGGGGACTTCTACAGGGGCACCGACTTGGGCTAGCCCCATGTTGGGCAACCCACAGGTGATTCGAGAGAAGCTTGAGAGATTCGTGTCTCCGCCTGAGGTTGCGAAGATAAATGCCTTGGGCACCAAGAGGATTATAGATAAATTTCTAGAAGGTGTAGCTCAGGTAAAGGTCTACTATTCCCTTTTCTCCAGACTTTCATCATATCTTTTCTTTTTAATGCACTTCTCATTTCCGTTGTTTTTTCTGTATAGTTCTCCACCGCATCCATCTGCTTGCTATCAAGGGCCTGATCTCACACTCAGCTGAAGCGGGATAATGAGACCATGCGAAAGGAGCTCTCAGCTGCTCGAGGAAGGATCACTGCTCTTGAAGATGCGGGAAGGGCTTCCGATTCTGATCTTGCAACAGCCCGCAAGAGGGCGACCAAGCTTGAGATTGAGCTCACAGCATCCCGCGAGAGGGCGGCCAGGGTGACCAGACTCGAGACTGAGCTTTCGGCAGCCCAAGAGAGGGCAGCCGGGCTTGAGACTGAGCTTGCGAAGACCCGCGAGAGGGATTCGTTCAGTGAGGCTGAGCTTGTGAAGACCCGTGAGAGGGCTTCGCTTAGTGAGGCTGAGCTCGCACGGACCCGCGAGAGGGTGCTGCTCTTAGAGACAAAGGTGAGGGGAGCACACGAGAGGGCTTCCCAAGCTGATGAGAGGGCTTCCCAGGCATGGAGGGAATTAGCGAATGGCTTCGCTGATGCTTTCATCGACGGTTATGATGAGCTCCGGGGGAAGATCTCTGCTGCTTTTCCAGATATTGACCTCTCAGGCTTCGTGCCGACTGAGGCACCTGATGGTAGCGGTAGTAGCTCTGGTGAGATCGAGGACGATGAGGATGGAGAGGATGATGAGGATGTAGAGGATGATGAGGGCAGTTATGAGAGTGATTAGATGGCATGTGACTTTTGCTGTATATATACATATTTTCTTTTTGGAAAGGCAATTTGTAGCCCAACTTTTGGAAATTGAATGAATCTTTTCTCACAAAATGTTCTTCATTTTATTCATCTGTTGCTAAACATCAATTGGAGAAAGATAAAATTTAATCAGGCCTTACACCCTCGCTACTCTGGCTCCCTTACAATACTATTGATAGTACCTCTTCAAATGTTCCACGTTCCATGGATGAAGTAAGACTTTTCCCTCGGAATTTTTGAATCCTGTAGGTGCCTGGCCTTACTACTTCTGTTATGAGGTATGGCCCTTCCCAACTTGGTCCCAGCTTTCCTTCGCGAGAGTCTTTCGTGGCGAGGATTACCTTTTTTATGACTAGGTCTCCCGGTTGAAATGAACGAGGCTTCACCCTCGAGTTGTAGTATCTTGCCATGCGCCATTTGTACTCTGCGTTGCGGACCATAGACATCTCCCTTGCCTCCTCTATCAAATCGAGGTTGATGCGGAGTGCTTCCTCGTTGGTGTCGAGGTCATGGAGGTGGACCCTTAAGGAAGGTAGTCCTATTTCGACAGGGATGACCGCCTCAGTCCCATAAGAGAGAGAAAAAGGGGTTTCCCCAGTAGGAGTTCTTGGTGTGGTTCGATAGGCCCACAACACTCCTGGGAGCTCGTCGGCCCAAAGACCTTTCGCTCTTTCGAGCCTTGTCTTTAGGCTGCATAGGACTGTTCTTACCATGACCTCTGCTTGTCCATTTGCCTGTGGATGTGCCGGGATGGAATGAGGTTGTTTTATCTGTAGGTCAGAGCAGAAGGTGTTGAAGAGTTTGTTATCAAACTGCTTGGCATTGTCGCTAACAATGGCTTGAGGTATCCCGAAGCGACATACTAGGTTTTTCCAGACAAAGTCTCTTACCTTGTAGTCTGTTATTTTCGCCAAGGGTTTTGCCTCTGCCCACTTTGTAAAGTAGTCAATGGCGATGACCACAAACTTGCACTGCCCTTTACTCAAAGGAAGAGGGCCTAGGATATCAATAACCCATTTTGAGAAAGGCCATGGCTCAAAATTGTTGTCAGCTCCTCTGGTGACTGCCTGGGCACAGTGGCGAAGCGTTGACACTAATCGCATTTTTTGGTAAATTCTTTGGCTTCCTTTACCATGGTAGGCCAAAAATATCCTTGCCTAAGTGCCTTGTGGGCGAGGGAGCGTCCGCCAGAGTGATTCCCGCAAATTCCTTCATGGATTTCTCGGAGGGCGTAGTCAGCTTCCTCAGGCGAAAGACAGCGCAGCAATGGTAAGTAGTAACCTTTCATGTAGAGTGTATTTTGTAGAAGGGTAAACTTGGAAGCTCTCAGCCTAAGTTTCTTCACTTCAAGGGGATCATCTGGATGTTTACCTTCCTGGAGGTACACTCGTATGGGGGTCATCCAATTTGCCTCGTCCGACACACAGTTGATATTTGTGGTATCCACATCTAACTTGCTTGGCTCCAACTGGTGTCCGATGATCGTCGGTTCTACCGATGTCGCCTCCAATGACGAGGCGAGTCTGGCGAGTGCCTCTGTAGCCATGTTATCCCCTCTAGGGACGTGACAGATCTGGAAGTGCTGGAACTGCCCTATCACTCTTTGCACCATGCTAAGATACTGCTGCATTCGTGCCTCCTTTGCTTCGAACTCGCCGTTTACTTGGTTGACCACCAGTTGGCAATCACTATAAGCAACGAGGTACTGGGCATCCATTTCAATTGCGAATTTTAGACCAGAGAGGAGGGCCTCATATTCAGCTTCATTGTTAGAGGCGATGAAGTGGAGCTTCACTGCATACTTGATGGGTATTCCATCAGGGCTGATTAGAATAAGGCCAGCTCCTCCTCCTTCACTGGTTGCAGAGCCATCAACATACAGCTTCCACCTTATCTGTGGTGGAGGATCAGTGATCTCAGTGGGCACCTGGACATCAAGATGGGAGTCGCAAGCTGGAGGTGATGGGGCGCCAAAGGGAGATGCCTGGCGGGCGTGGGGAAGGTCTTGGGCCTCCAGAAGGGCCTGGGCGCCCGAAAAGATTGGGGCACCCGGGGGAGTAATGGCCTGGGCACCCGGAGAAGCCTGGGAGCCCAAGGAGACATGGGCGCCCGGGGGAGCCGGGGGAGTCTGGACGCCCTCCTGGTTGCCCACGAAAGGTGGGAGATTGACTTGGATCTTGGTGGGCTCATTTGTTACCCCCTCTGGGAATGTAAATTCGGCCACAAAGTCGGCCAGAGCTTGTGCTTTGATAGCCGCCCTTGGTTGGTACTAGACATCGAACTCGCCCAATTCGACTGCCCACTTAACCAATCTTCCGGACACATCCGGCTTTCCCAACACTCTCTTCAGAGGCTGATTAGTAATTACAACAATAGTATGGCTCTGAAAATAATGTCGTAGGCGCGTTGCCGTCAAGATGAGGGCTAACGCCAGCTTCTCCAGCTCCAAGTATTTGAATTCTGCCCCTCGGTATGCTCTGCTCACATAGTAGATGGGCTTTTGCACTCCATCGTGATTTCTGATGAGGATAGAGCTGACTGCTGAGGGGGAAGCAGAGAGATATAAATACAACACCTCCCCGGGTGCAGCATGCGAAAGAAGAGGGGGAGCGGCTA
Source organism: Litsea cubeba (assembly GCA_012931725.1). Lineage (NCBI taxonomy): Eukaryota > Viridiplantae > Streptophyta > Magnoliopsida > Laurales > Lauraceae > Litsea > Litsea cubeba. Next base: position 107,783,115 of record CM022946.1, read on the forward strand.
GGTAAGCTTTGAGCTTTTGGAAGGCCTCCTCGGCTTCGGGTCCCCACTCGAAAATTTTTCGGAGGATTCTGAAGAAGGGCAAGCAGTTGTCAGCAGACTTGGAAACAAATCTGTTAAGTGTTGCAACTCTTTGGTGGAAGAGGGCGACCACATATCAAGTATGGCTTTGATCTTATCTGGGTTCGCCTCAATTCCTCTTCGGTTGACTATGAAGCCCAAGAATTTTCCTGATCCTACGCCAAAGGCGCATTTCTCAGGATTCAACTTCATGCGATAGGATCTAAGGACATTAAAAGTTTCTTGGAGGTTGTCGACGTGATCTGCAACGGCGAGGCTCTTGACCAGCATGTCGTCTACATAAACCTCCATGGTTTGCCCAATCTGGAAGTGAAACATTTTGTTTATCAGACGCTGATGAAGCCACATCCGCGGCGATGCCCGTGGCCTCGGTAACGCCCGCCGCCGGGTGTCGCGCTGCTGCCTCCACGCCCGCGGCCTCGCCCTGGGCGACGCCCACCGCCGTGCGTCGCGCTGCTTTCCCCACGCCCGCGGCCTCGCCCACGCCTGCGACCTGGGCGTCGCACTGCTTCCCCCACGCCCTCGACCTGGGCGTCGCGCTGTTGCCTCCACTCCCCTGGCCTCGCTCGCGCCCACGACCTGGGCGTCGCGCTGCTGCCTCCACGCCCGCGGCCTCGCCCGCGCCTGCGACCTGGGCATCACGCTGCTGCCTCCACGCCCGCGGCCGCGACCTGGGCGACGCCCGCTGCCGGGCATCGCGCTGCTGCCTCCACTCCCGCGACCTTGCCCTGGGCGATGCCCACCGCCGGGCGTTGCGCTGCTTCCCCCATGCCCACGGCCTCGCCCGCGCCCGCGACCTGGGCGTCGCGCTGCTGCCTCCACGCCCGCTGCCGCGACCTGGGCGGCGCCCGCCTCCGGGCATCGCGTTGCTGCCCCCTCGCGGGCGGCTCCTGCCTTAGTCCCCTCGCCTGCTGCCGAAGCCGGGCGAGCTACGGCGCCTGCTGTCCTTTCGCCTGCTACCGCAGCCAGGTGGGAAAGACTGCAAGACATTCTTGGAAGGGAGGAGAGACCTAGATATTCGAAATGCCCCCCTTTCAAAGCCTCTTTGGGTGCGGGGCATTGAGGGGCAAATGATGAGTCAGGTCCAAGTGACCCAGTCTGTAATGATGAGTCAGGCCCAAGTGACCCAGTCCATGACGAGCCAGGGCCTAAATCTGTGAAGATCCATTTAGTCCGTTGAGGTCTGGGCCCAAATCTATGAAGCCTGGCTACGTCAAGGCAACCCACGTCGCTTCGGAAAGAGTCGTTAAACCGTTTTTACCAAGTCCTGCGGAGAATATCTCACCTGCCTCGAGGATTAGTTCGAAAACTCCATCAAAGTAGAGCGTTGCTGTAAAGTCGTCCCCATATGTTAGGGGAAGACTATAAATAGAAGAGCCCCACCAGTACTTGAGGGGCAAGATATATTTTTCCTTCTACACGATTTATTTTATTCTCCTACCTTTTAATCTCTGCACACTCGAGATATAAACCATCCGGCGACCTCTGCCCTTCTGAACTGGACGTAGGTCACACTGACCGAACCACTATAATCTCTCTCTCTTCTTTAATTACTGCATTCATCATTTATTACTTGACCGGTAGTGTCCGAAACTAATTTAGGCATCATCAAAAGCCTTTTGCCATTTCTTAGCAGATCGTTGTTTGGATGACCCACTACTTAAACTTCTACCAAGGCTGAAGATTGTTGCTGCATAGTTTGTAGGAGAAAGATCCATGGAATTGGACGGCCAAAAGGACTCGACCCAACAAAACAGAAGAGATATAGACTAGTTGGGATTAAAAGAACCGACCCAAGGATTGAAAGAACCGACCAAACAATGAACGAGAGTGATGGAAGGAAATACTTGGTTTTCCCAGTAACAGGGAGATATCTGTGTTGAACTTGAGGAAGAGGGTTATGATGATTTCTATATGTGGTTTGGTTCATATATATATATATATATGAGCAAGGCTCTCCTAAGCTTAAGCTTATAATATGATTCCGTAAGCTAACACTTTTAGGGCCCATCCTTGATTCATCCAAATGGACCAAACACACGACCCCGTTAAATTGCACAAGCTCACCAACTTTTGGTCAAATCCGAATTTACTAGACCGTTGGATCGACTATGTACCAATCCGAATAGACCGTTGACCATTAAACTTTTGGTGCCCAGATGGAGATGATAGAAACCACAATTTGGGCTGATTTTTTGTTGGAAGGAGGGTCCCAGGGAGTCCTTGAAATCCCCCCCACCCCCATCCCCATATGGGTCCCCAAGTGGGCCCCACTACGTAATTGAGCTTACTTCAGCTTACCTTATCTTAAGCTTCAGCTTAGGAGAGCTGGCCCCTATATATATATATATATATATAAGCTACTAGGAAACCGCCTGTGAATCTGAAAGAATTTTCTACTATGTTTCTTCTTTCCGAGTGAACTAGATCTCATTCATTGGCTTTCATATGAAGGAAAGGGCTGCCGGAGTTTTGTCGACATCAGTGAAAACACGGTCGAGTACGATCATATATTTAGAGAAAGGCTCCTATATTTTCACAAAACCTCAAAAAGAATTCTCTATTTTTTGTTTTAATTAAAACCCCACTTTGAGTGATCGTCAAACGGCATAAAAAGTGACTATTTTCTTTTGACTCTAAATATCTTTTGCTTTTAAAAGTTTTTCCCTTTCAGAGATTTCAAATTGGTCAACTCATCCCTAGCCATTTTTGGATAAAAGCTATGCAAAACTCAAATCTAAATGTGGGGCCTACAAGAATTAAGCAAAACTATATATTAATCTTTGGGTAAAAATAAAGGCATAATATCTCTAGCAATGTTAATTTGGATAATCTATGGGCAAAACTTTCATTCTATCTTTGAAAGTATAATATAATCTATTTAAGTTTTTCTCAAAAAGTAAATCTGTCGAGTCAAAAAAATTGGGACTAGTACTTTTTGCACAGTTTTAATGTCAATCAAGGGAGGTTTTAGTAAAAACAGAAAAAGTGTACAAGCCTTTTTGAGGTTGTCTGAAACTATAGGGGCCTTTTTGTAAAAGCTTCTTTAATTTATTATTCAATTTGGATGAGACTTTATGAATGCACAAGTGTTGGGTCAGCTGAAGATAAACCTCACCTATTTATTGGGCCTAATGTTTATACCCAGATCCAGCGCACAAGTGTTATTGTTGGGCCGATGACCAACTCGTTTGTAAAATTGACATCTTTTGTGCTCAATATATTGGAATACACTGTTCACTAACCATCATAGACCAAGCGTGTCCAATTCAACTATCATGTAAGAACACTTGTCCCGTGCCCAATGCATGGGCCTCAAATAATCCCAGTCCAATGTGTACAGGCACAGTTGGGCTTCGGCTAGCTTGGCCCATTATCAATGCTAGCATTTGGGCTAGAGATCTCAACAGATTCCAATTACACAGCTACCAACGGAGCTAACCCCAAAACTCTGGATATGGAAACTTTTTAAGCCCAACTGATAAACAGGTCTGCGACATACCTTAATACCAATACATAGAAAATAAAATAGATAATAATATTCCTTATGCACAATAGTACGTACGTATGTAATAAAAAAGTGTGTATATATATATATATATATATGGGAGATCCCCTGAGCTGCAGCTGATAGTGAGAATAAGCTGCATCGTGCGACTGTCCCGTGTGGCCTACTTTCATCAAGTGAAGGAAGGATTTCGATGGCCCGCTCTTTTTTTTATTTCCCTCTTTTGATCTCTAAATCCCTAAATCGCCATCTACATATATATACATATATATGAGCCCAGATCTCCTAAGCTTTAGCCGAGAGAGAGAAACAGCTGCAACGTGCCTCCCACGTGTGTGCGAAGCTGAAAAGTGGCGCACGTTATCCCTTCTTCATCTCATTTCCCCCTCTTCTCATTTTCCCCTTCCATCTTCGGCAGCAAGATCTCTCTCTCTCTCTTACGACTGATTTCTCTCGCCTAGATCACTCTCTGTCGCCTGCGATCGAGCCCTCTGCTGCGTCGCCTGCGACCGAGCTCTCTTCCTCTCGCCTGCGATCGAGGTCTCCTATCTCACCTGCCAATCGTCTATCCAGGCCATGGATTCTAGCCATGTCGCCCTCGTCGCCCTTCTCCTCCGATGCTTCGAGCACTACCGCTGCGACCGCAATCTCTCCATGGGCATGAACCTCAACAACATGTCCGATTTGTAGGTCTTCACGATGATGGACATCGGAGTCATCTGTTGGATTGATGGATCTTATTGCCATGATTTATCATCTTCATGAATCCGGAATGTTGGCATGTAATTGTAGTGCGCACTTGATTAGAGTGTTGAAATGGGTTCTTTTTGTATTTGGAATGATGTAATATATTTTGAAAATCTTGTAATGTCTTTGGAACCATATGATGTAATAATGTCTTCAAAAATGTATTTTGAATTTTACTCAGTCATTGGAACATTTCATGGTTGAGTTTTCTCTGTATGTTACTCATGCTTCTCCAATAAGCTGTATTGAAGGTTCATTTCTCAAGTTATGAGAGTTATAACCTTTAACATGTACCTCAACATCTGAATCAAGTGGGTGACTTGTGCATATCTGGGATTTAGGAATACAAAGATAAATAAAGAGAAAAACCGAAACCAAAGAAGATAAACGAAGAAGATAATGAATAGTTGCACAGTATTCTAAAATAAAGTATTCTAAAATAAGTCCATTTTTAAAGGTATCAAATCTCACTGGAAATCATCTGAAATGAAGTCAAATGAACCCGAGCTAGAAGAGAAAATCGATCACAATTTGACCGGTTTTCTAATGAAACTGAAATCATTGAAAAATTTCATAATTGGAAAATTTTCATAAAATCAGAATTACAAATAAGTCCTTCTTTTTATAGAAAATACCCTGTTTTTAAAAGATTATACCCGGTTCAGGGGAGAGAGAGAGGCGAGAGCTGAGAGAGAGTGGCGAGAGAGAGAGAGAGAGAGAGAGAGAGAGAGAGAGGCGAGAGTTGAGAGAGAGTGGCGAGAGAGAGAGAGGCGATCGCTGGGGGGAGAGAGAGAGAGAGGCGGTTCAGGGGAGAGAGAGAGAGGCGATTCAGGGATTTAGAGATCAGAAGAGGGAAATAAAAAAAAAAAAGAGCAGGCCATCAAAGTCCATCCTTCACTTGATGAAAGTATGCCACACGGGACAGTCGCTCGATGCAGATTATTCTCAGTATCAACTACAGCTCAGGGGAGCTCCCCTCATGTATGTATGTATGTATGTATGTAAGATTAAGAATGCCTCTTTGGAAGGAGCAGAGAGGAAGTTTGATTTGTGGGATCCCTAGTGACCCACACCAATGTTCTGGCCCTTCCAGCAGACCATGATTCCAAGGTAGAAAGACTGCTTGGGTGAAGGCATGGAAGTCATTTAATGATTGTTAGTGATCAACTTTTATATCGTTCTTTTGCTTCCAATTCATCTTTCATTCTTAACAGGAATCAATTACCAAAGACTCTGACACCAATCCAAATTGGATTAAAATGTAAGAATCCTCAAACATTGAGAGAGGTCAACTTAGTCAAGAGAAGAGGAATTTTCATTTTCTTTTCTAGCTAGATTGTGTAAGTGGTACAAATATGTATAACCTATCAGCCCACGGATTGATCTTCATTGGCTATGTGAGAGGTGGTTGTTGATAAAAAGTGCTACAGAACATATGCAGAAGTAAAATTAACAAACCAAAACAGCAATATCGATCTGAAGTTTTGTGGAGAATGTTGTATAGGCAGAAGTCGACGGAGATCAGCGGCACCAGCTCGTGGCCGATGTACATCTGGCGACGTTTTTTTTAGGACGAGTTCCGCCCCTCCTAGACAAATCCAGATGCGAACATGATCTCAGTAGGAACTGCTTCCAGGATACAACGGCCTCCACAGACGATCTAGCTTGGTCTCACACCAAGTCTAGATCAGGCTCCAGGAAGCGCAAAATGCTCACAGCGTGAAAATAGAAAAAGGGAAGAAACGAAGTTATTTCTTTGTATTGATTTTAGAACCCAAACCAACCTTTCATAATACAAAATAGTGTTGTTGGGCGTTTAAACCAGCAATAAATGACAACGTTAATCATCATTAAAAATGTGCTTAGAATTTGAACATTTGAAACAGTTCAATAAAGCAGCCATTTATAAAACATTTTTAAAATAAATGATTTTATTTAATCGTAACGTTTTTGAAAAAATGAATTTGAAATTTCTACAAAAGTGGACCAATTCTATATTAGAATATGGGTCCCCTAAGCTAGGTCATGATGGATTTGCACCCGGTTAAACGTTTTTCGGATCCAACCCCCTGGGACAGGCCCGACTTTAAGTTGCTTATGTCAAAAGAGTCCAGAACAACTTAAAGTATATATAAATGGAAATGCTTCTTAAACCTTCTAAAAAGTTGGACTTGTGCAGTCCAACATGGGATCCCATGTATTCCATGTGTCCTACGAAACCCACTTATAAATTTTTTTTTTTTTGAGGATAAAGATAAAACATCTTTCCGAGCACATTTGTGTAGCCCTTTTCCACAGAAAAAGAGGTGGTTTTCTATGGAAAACTCCTTTTTCATGTGTTTGGTGCTGCAGTTTTCCGCTGAATTGATTTTTCGCCACATCAGCCTTTTCCTTCCTAAGCCTGGAAATAGACTTTCTATGGGGTTATGGGAAGTCCATTTCCATAGAAAGCTGACATCCCATTTCCTCACTCTCACCCCCACTCCACCCAGCCAACCTCTTTCTTCCCCCTCCCCTCCCAACCTGCCCACCCCCACACACAACCCGACCCACCCATGTAGTAGTTTTCATTAAAAAAATCCCGCAGCTGTACCAAACAACATTAGCACCATTTCATCGAGGAAAAACTTTTTGTACCAAAATGAATTTCTAACTTCCTGAAAAAAACTTTTCTAAGGTATTTAAAACTCATAGAATATGCTGATGTGACAATTTCATCTCTCCATGGAAGTTGCTGTTAGATTGTATGACCTCAATCCAGTGGATAATACGGATAAATTGATTTGTTTCATTAATTAATTTATATTTTCATGCTTTTTTCATAATATGAATGGTTTTTTATTCTATGTTTGCACATAACCAATACAAAATGACATGATGGTTCATGAGATGAACCTAAGTCCACAAGTATATTAGATGCAATCCATGTGTTTGGATGAGATCTATATACATGAGACATAGATCACAAATCTTATACTTCAATTGACTCAGTGCCAGTGATGAGATTGGGCATCTCATCTGTTACAGTTGCAGTACTGTGATAACTATGAGATAGTGTGATATGTCTCGATCATCAGAGTGTAAGACTCTTGATCATTGTGTTGGTACATTGGATGTACTAAAGGACCATGAGTAGTACCTCATGCAAATCTGTTTTTTTATTTAAAGACCGGTCTCATAATTCCCTAGTAATAGGCTTTTAATCCCGAGAGATTAATGGACTCAAGTTTCTACTATACATTTACTTTGAGTCACCAATGAGTGAGACTAATTGTAGGTTAACACCTTGATGTCTTGGGTATGTGGTAGTGGGGCTGTGGGAACATATAATTCTCAAGATGGAATCTATCCCCTTAAAAATCGCCTTGTGCCAATTAATGGATTTTATCATTGGTAAGTGCGAACCCATCTCAATTAGGAGTTAATTGGATTGTACTGATGATTACTTTGATTAATTGGGTCATAAGGATAACAAGAGATGGATCCAATTTGGTTGGATAGATTTATTCCAATAGATCCATGGATATAATTGATGAAGTGACCCACTTGTAGTAATTGGGAAGTTTAGGGTCTTCTTGTAATTAATTCCTAAGACTGGATTGCAATTGCATTTAATTAGTGGACTTATTTGCAACTAACTGTGGGTCTGGAGTTCACATGAGATGCAGGGTCCAGATTCCTAGTTGGAGCTAGATTCTAAGGAATCCCTAGTGGTCCCCATGTTAACCCTAATAAGAGAAGGTTACCAATCCCATTAGAACTCTTAAAGAAAGTAGTAGTAGGAAACTTACTAAGAATAGAAGTGACACTTCTAAATTTTGGTCTAAGAGGAGGTGTGCCATAGACTATAAATAAGAGGTGAGGGTTAGAGATCTCTACACACAAAATAAAATCTCAAGTTCCTCTCTCTCCTCTGGTTTCTTACTAGAGTGCTAGGGTTTTCTTCTACTTGGAGGTCCCACCATTCTCCTTTAGAAGTTCTCTAAGAAGGTCATAACATGGAAGAACACAAAGGCAAGGGAGATCAAAGTTTGCGAAAATAGCTTTTCATAGAGATCAAGTTTTCGATTGGAGCACAACCAAGCACTAAATGTATAGATCTATTATCTATTTGTATTAGTAGATCTAGTTATACTTGTTGTTTCTTGATCTATATATCTTCCTTAGGGATGTTTGATCTTAATGCATGAGATTAGGGTTTTAGATCTAGGGCTTGGGTTCGTGGCCTTATGGATATTTGATCCCTGCATTAAGTGGGTTAAAAGTTTTGAGTACTTATCCTCGAGGCCCACCTACTTCCAACAGTTGCCTCTCCACAAACGTGCCCTTCAAGTAAAGACAAAAAACCTTTTGATTTTAAAAAAAAAACCAAATATCCCAACAGTGGCACCTCTTTTCACTGGAGTATCTTGTGTTTCTCAGAATCCTTTTCAATATCCCTGTTTATACATCTTTTTATACTAATTATTAAAAAAAAACATGCTCAAAATTTGTGCCTTTTCTTAGTTGGAACCTTTAGCTAGTTGGGCAGAAGGGGTTAAATCAGAACCATTGCCTTCACTGGTCCGGTTAAATCAAACTAGAATATTGGTCAAAAAATGATAAAAGAGGCCAAACTGACTATTGCATTGGTTTGACTCACCATTAATTATTTTAAAATAATTATGTTTCCTACACAGTAGTTGAGTAGGGTTAAGTTGGAAGCCATAATGGTTGGACGAAACCATCCACTCCACCAGACCCTCTGGTCCGGTTTCTAAAATGTTTGTCACATGCCCATATATAACCCAGTTACATAAGGAACTTGCATAATCATTTCAGCATACATGGGTAAGTTCCTTTGGATCCAATGTTCCATACCCAACTTGTAACGCCCCAATTCCAAATGCCGAGTTTACTGCCAAGGTACCCGAAATTGGCGTGCTACTTCTTGAAAATTCTGAGAACTTCTAAGATCATAGTCTGCAGTGAGGTCCAATTTAAAATTTCTTAAACAATATATAGTGATAAACGATTAAGTGCGAAAGCATATAGAATAGGCAAAATCATATAATAGCGAAAGCAATAAAGGGTACCAAAAGTCATAAAGTAAATGTAGCAGGGCTGAAGTCCAACCTAAATCTCAAAGTGTGAATAAAAGGTACATATCGGTCTAACTCCCTGCTCACAATAGATATCACTCTAACCCCAAAGATAAATGAACTCAATCCCCATGTGCAGGCAGTCCGGTCTCCAGCTCAACCTCATGGTCAGCCGGTCCCCATCCGTACTCATCCACTAGAGGCGCCTCTACGACCACATCACCCTCGGGGTCAGGGATAATACCTAAGCACCAAATCATGGGTTAGATCCAAGGATCTAGCAAGGCACATGATACAAGTAACATAGGATGTATGCATCAAAGTGAATACGATAACAATATCATAAGAATAGCAAGGTACAAATGATAAGCAATTGAGCAAGATATATCAAGTAGAATCAGGATGAAAGTAAAGCATCAGATCTAACCATACATCAATGTGGCACATTCACACGAGCTGGACACCGCAGGATATTATGCCGCGGCCCTCCATACTATAAACCAGTCACGACAGGGAAAGTAAGGTAACCATGCAAGGGATGACGAACCCCGCCGATAATAACAACAATATCAACACTCTCACGTTCAATAGATCGGGATCGGAATCACACCGTCCGTCTAGCTATAGCTCATCATGATAGCTTTAATCCACAAGCAATATAACTCTCACTAGTGATGATCAGTCCAAAGGCTAAGCTTATAATAACTGAGTGAATGTTAACTCCAACTTAAGGAAACAAGTGAAGGTTTGTATAGGCTTGCCTTGCGTGAGCAAGGTTCCATCGTGTACATAAGAGGTCCAAGGTATAGGTCGAATCCATAAATACAATCCACGTCCAAGTCCACCATCCAATCCATTGTCAAGGCCCAACAATGCCATGGTCTTAGTCCAAACAGTCCAAGTATAACATCAATGTTCAGTCCAATAGTATTTAGTCCATTCCCATTCATAAATGGGTCACAAATCCACAATAACAATCCTCTTCGTTCTATGGTATCAAAACCATCCATTCTTAGGCCATATGATGGCCCACCTAGCCACAGACATGGGTCATTAATCACCAATCCATAACACTGGATCACCACTAGGTAATTCTTGGTTCAGGTCATCCAATTTCTATTTAATTAACAGGTCTAATCAATAGAAATGATGCAAGAGTGACATCAATGAATTAAATATAATGAATCTCCAAAACCAAGCCAAACAATGGGAAATAGCAAAGGTCGAACCTAAGTAATGACCTCCTTTCAGGTCCAGGTCCATCTCAGTCAATTCCAATCCTAAAAGATGTTTCATATGCCAAGTATACTATATTTTGGTGCTTCAGAATTTACGAGCATCTTCGACAACGTTTAAGGATCGAATCGAAATCCATTTAATACACTAGACCCTACTTTGGTGGTTCTCATGAGTCAAGGTTGAACCAAACTATAGACTCATGATTAGTACATCAATAGAAGTCCATTTGGATGGTCAATGGGTCCCAAAAATAGATCAAAACATCAGAATTGCAAAACTGGAAATCCTCAGTTTGCAGTGTATCCGGTCGACATCCTCCAAGGGTCTTCGATTAGGTACACTGGAAACATTAGGATTCTGACTCCTAGGTGGACATCCAGTGTAGTGTGTCCGGTCGACAATATGGCCTGGATGTCGACCGCGCACACATGAATTCCTAGACATTCACCTGGCAGGCAGAATGCCAGACTTTGACATTCTGCAGTGTGTCCGGTCGACATCATGGCCTGAATGTCAACCAAGTACACTGGAATTCCGAGTCTAAGTGAGAATTCCAGTTCCCAGTACACTAAAAATCCTTTGTATCCGGTCGACATCATACCTAGGATGTCGATCGGGTAAACTAAAATTTTGGGATTGTGGAATAATTAAACTCCTAGTTATTCCTCTGGATTTCCTTTGTATCCGGTCGACATCACCCCCAAGGTGTTAACCAGGTACACTGAAATCCCAAAATTCCAAGATTCTGGAGTTTCTTCCATGCAATCTCATTTTCATCAAAACTCCATCCAATCTCGTCCATCCATCATGGAAACATACATAAACATAAAAAATACTTCAATACTTGTCAAACCATCACCAATTGGGCTATTGATCTTCCAAATGAGAAACCTCATCCATCAATGATCCATGAAAACAAGCTCAAAATGACAGATCTATGCAATCAACATCCATTTGAATCGAAGAACTACACTTATTCTTTAAAAAAATAAACATCCATTTGAATTGAAATTACAGAATCAAATGACAAAAGACATGCATTCCATGTTAAATAGGTATATTGTACTTGCCTCTAATCCAAATGCAATGAAATGCTAGAAATAAGAGAAATCCAAGCTCCAAAGTAGAATTCCAAGCTTCTAAGGTCTCCAATCACTCAATCAACCAAAAAACTCAGATCTAAGTAGATCTATAACACCTAATGCCAGATCCATAAGAGAATTGCAATAAGGAAAGGAACCTAGAGGGAGAAAGAGAGAATTCTAGGGAAATTGAAAGAGAGAAGTACCTTGATTTGTAGAAAGATGAGAGATCTATAAGAAGAGAGAGATCCGTAGGAGAGCTGAAAACTGGAACTTGTAGAGAATTCTCCTTCTTATTGTAGTAGAACCTTAGATCTAGGGTTTTTAGAGAGAGAAAGTGAGGGAATTCTTGGAGGAAAATGAGGAAATTGGAGGGAAAATGAGAGAGAAGAGAGGAAAAAGAGGGAAATGAGAAAGAGAGATCGAGAGATGAGGGTTCGTTTGGAATGAGGGATTGTTTTATAGTTTGTGTTGGAAAGGAAAGTACTAAAATGCCCTCCTTTGGTTGTGATAAACTAGGATAAGTACATGGGCTTTTAGGTCTTTTTAGGTGGAATAGAATATTCTCATGTGAAAACCCCTCCTATTCATTCTAATTACAAGCAAGGGCCTCTAACTAACTAACAAAATCCTATAATTACCATAGATACCCTATAGAACTTATAAAATACAAAAAGGAACTAAATCCTAGAAATTAGGCTAAAATACTAGTGAAATACTACATTACCTTTACTAATCCCTACTAATTAGCATAATTAAATATATAATACTATAATTACATAATTCAAACAAAAGGGAGGGTCCACAAGTGGTGGGGCCTCACACAACTGGCTTACCCATGGGTCCATAGTTGTTGACTAAAGTACAATTTTAGGTCATTTTCTTTAGGAATAAGGAAATAGTTCCCTGAAGAGAACTTTCCCATATTTTCTTGCAACGATTTTTCTCAAAGAAACTGGTTCTCAACCACCAATTTTCTTAATTGTCTGGATTTGATGTATGATGGCCCACGTCCTTCCATAAATGCCCTATCAATCATACTGTTGATATTCTAGTACCTTCCAACTGTAGCTGATGTTAGTGATATTGTTGCTTTCTGTTTATTGAATTCAGAAAAGTAAAATTGTAAATTTTTGAAGAATCAATAAAATTCACTAATATTTTATTTATGTAAAAATACAAGATGAAAGATAAACATCATTGTCATAAAATGTTATGAGCGACAAAGGAATAAAAGGCTATTACAAAATTATTCAGAAATAATGGTGGATAAGTTTTGATATTATCTTCCAGAATTCAACACTTTAATCTTGATATTATGTAGGTTGAGAAGTGGTTTATGAGAAATCGATATGCACTTGACAACCCAAGCTATCGGCCAAGATACCGCCGCTATTCCAATGCAGGCACCCAAATCCCTATAAACATGTTCTTATAAATTCTCTCAAATAAAATTTTCTTCTCTAACTTACTCGCATTGGAATAATTGAATACATGGCATAAAAAAAGTATTGAAAATAAGGGTGTTTTTGACACTCATGTCCACACCAAAAATCGAGTGACCTTTGAATTTCAAGGTTAGTGGGACAACAATTTGACAAAGAGCTTTAACTGCAAGGTTTCTCCCCATAATGTTTGTAATTAGTGGCTCAGTTCGACCAACTAGCCTTTCATCCATCAACCCCTTGGTAGGGCGCTCTGTAAGCAGAGCAAACGCACCTAAAGTGAGCAATTCTTAGGTTTACCCATTGCAACTGGATTGCTATGAGTAGAACTTCCCCCATAGAAACTGTGGTGATAAAGTTTATCACTAAATCCACAACATTCACAGGGAGCTGAAATTGAATAAATTTCTGAATGTTATTGTAGATGCACCTTCCTCACTTTAAAACAGTTCCAACCGAAGAAAAGTTATTGGAACCTAAACTGGGTTACAGATCTGGACCCATTTATGAATTGAAACGTAAAAAGGATTTCAAACCTTGTTTTTTTTTTTAGTTTGAACTTTCGAATTACCGAAGAATCCGGTATCTTCCACACAAAACATTCGGTATCTGTTTGCATCTCTATTGCTGGCATGAGTTTTTTCCCCTTCAAATAATTGGAGAATCAATTATCCTGTTTCAAACCACAATGTTTTTTTGATGCCATCGTGAGGGGATCATGAAAGACTTCCTCTGACTTACAGTTGTCACAAACAAACAATCCTTCGGTGAGGATGGTTCTCATATCACTACGGGTATCATCTATATTACTAAAGGGATGTACTCTTCCTCACATAAAGACACCTGGCGCAACCTCAAGCTTTTTGCAATGCCATTTCCGGAGTTGCCCTTATCCCTAAAATCTCTATATCTATTACACACTCAAAAGACCTAAAATCTCTCCATGAAGAATCATTTTCCACTCAAAAGCCTAAAATCTCTCCAAGAGATCCCTAAATAAGCCAACACACCAGATGTGCTAAATTTATATCAATCAATTCATGGGTCCCGGCCCGCATCATTTGATTTTATGGACGGTTAGAATAAAGATAGTGGACCCCATTCATATGGGTCCCACTTAAAAAGATTTGGTCAATTTGTTAGGTCTATGATTATTTGATCATTTGATCTTTCTTAATCAATTCATGGGTCCCATCCCGCATAATATGATTTTATGGATGGTTAGAATAGAGATGGTGGACCCCATTCATTTGGAGGGGTTCCACTTAAATAGGTTTGGTTTGGTCAATTTGTAAGGTCTATGATCATTTGATCCTTTGACCTTTATCAAGCAATTCATGGGTCCCAGCCCGCATCATATGGTTTATTAACGGTTAGAATATAGATGGTGGACTCCATTCATCTTTGGGGTCCCACTTAAATAAATTAGGTTTGTTCATTTTATGAGGTCTATGATCATTTGAACTTTATCAATCAATTCATGGGTCCCGGCCCGCATCATATGATTTTATGGACGGTTAGAATAGAGATGGTGGACCCCATTCATCTGGGTCTCACTTAAACATATTTGATCAATTTGTTAGGTCTACGATCATTTGATCCTTTGATCTTTTAAAATCAATTCATGGGTCCCATCCCGCATAATATGATTTTATGGACGATTATAATAAAGATGGTGGACCCCATTCATCTAGGGGGTTCCACTTAAATAGGTTATGTTTGGTCAATTTGTGAGGTCTATGATCATTTAATACTTTGATAATTATCAAGCAATTCATGGGTCCCAGCCCGCATCAGATTATTTCATGGACGGTTAGAATATAGATGGTGGACCCCATTCATCTTGGGGGTCCCACTTAAATAGGTTAGGTTTGGTCAATTTGAGAGGTCTATGATCATTTGATCGATCATTTGATCTTTATCAATCAATTAATGGGTCCCGGCCCGCATCATTTGATTTTATGGACGGTTAAAATAAAGATGGTGGATCCATTCATCTGGGAACCACTTAAAAATATTTGGTCAATTTTTTATGTCTACGATCATTTGATCCTTTGATCTTTTTATTAAATCAATTCATGGGTCCCATCCCGCATAATATGGTTTTATGGATGGTTAGAATAGAGATGGTGGACCCCATTCATCTGGGGGGTTCCTCTTAAATAGGTTATGTTTGGTCAATTTGTGAGGTCTATGATCATTTGATCTTTATCAAGCAATTCATGGGTCCATCCCGCATCATATTGTTTCATGGATGGTTAGAATATAGATGGTGGACCCCATTCATCTTGGGGGTCCTACTTAAATAGGTTAGGTTTGGTCAATTTGAGAGGTCTATGATCATTTGATCATTTGATCTTTATCAATCAATTCATGGGTCCCGGCCCGCATCATTTGATTTTATGGACGGTTAGAATAAAGATGGTGGACCCCATTCATCTGGGTCCCACTTAAAAATATTTGGTCAATTTGTTAGGTCTACGATCATTTGATCATTTGATCTTTTTAAATCAATTCATGGGTCCCATCCTGCATAATATGGTTTTTTGGACAGTTAGAATAGAGATGGTGGACCCCATTCATCTGAGGGGTTCCACTTAAATAGGTTATGTTTGGTCAATTTGTGAGGTCTATGATTATTTGATCCTTTGATCTTTATCAAGCAATTCATGGGTCCATCCCGCATCATATTGTTTCATGGATGGTTAGAATATAGATGGTTGACCCCATTCATCTTGGGGTTTCCACTTAAATAGGTTAGGTTTGGTCAATTTGAGAGGTCTATGATCATTTGATCTTTATCAATCAATTCATGGGTCCCAGCCTACATCATTTGATTTTATGGACGGTTAGAATAAAGATGGTGGACCCCATTCATCTGGGTCCTACTTAAATACATTAGGTCAATTTGTTAGGTCTACGGTCATTTGATTTTTTTTAATCAATTCATGGGTCCCATCCCGCATAATATGATTTTATGGACGGTTAGAATAGAGATGGTGGACCCCATTCATTTTTTTTTTTTTTTTGGGGGGGGGGGGGGGGGGGGTTCCACTTAAATAGGTTAGGTTTGGTCAATTTGAGAGGTTTATGATCATTTGATCATTTGATCTTTATCAATCAATTAATGGGTCCCAGCCCGCATCATATGATTTTATGAACGGTTAGAATAGAGATGATGGACCCCATTCATCTTGGTCCCACTTAAATATATTAGGTCAATTTGTTAGGTTTATGATCATTTGATCTTTCTTAATCAATTCATGCCTCACTTAAAGAATAAAACATTTGGAAAAAAACATAAAGATCAAGTTAGCAAAAAAAAAAAAGGACTCACAAGTTTACTACTTAATAAATTTATTAAAAATAATTCATATCAGTCTGTGCATTTGGTGGTTTCGTGGTTATCCACGGGGTTTTGCTAGTTGTTATCTATAGGTTTGATGTGTAACACATATGGCATGCTGGTGATGATATTATTAGATCATAGTACTTGGTACCTAGCTCTTTTATCCGAATTATAACATGTTGACGATACTAATGACTTCATTCTCATTTTGTATCATATGTTGTAATTACCATTTTGCCAATGTTGTGTCATGTACCTTATTATCCATGGATCATTATACACCTCACACAACACCATCATACATTACACTTAGAACTCTCATTCTCATTGTTGAGATACTAACTGCGTAGGTATAACTAGGATCATGTATGATTTTAATTATCATTTATTGTTACATGTGATGTTATCTATACATGCCTATTTGCTTGGCTCCATGAGCCTAACCTAATTCTCGGTGTTTGTAGGTGCCTACCCTCGTTCTTTGCTTGTGTGTGGGCTTGGCGGTTGTTCATGTACTACAGGGTGTTGGAGAGATATGCGATGGATGCATTGAGAGGCCTTTACATTAGAGTTTGTTATCCCCCTTTTGTTATCTTTTTAGTTGGGCATGTTGGCTCCAGGTTTGCATTAGCTTAATTGAAAACATTGTTGTAATTCCTTAAAGTGGAAAAAAATTGTAGGACATTACCCTTATTTCTTGCTCATGAGATTTTTATTTGCTCATTTATTGAATTTGTGATATTATTTTGGTACTTTCCTGCTAACGTCCTAAGATTTGAGGCGCCCGGAACTTATGATATTATCAGCTGTCCTCTAATATCCAAGAACTCAGCTTTACTTGAATCACCCATTACCAAATGGTTCAAAAACCCATCCATGTTAAGCTTCCACCATTTGTGTGGAGCTGGAAGCCATCTACTTTTCTTACCAGTCCTTACGCTCCTGCTGAAAATCCATAGATAAGATTTTGAAAGATTCCTTCCTTTCAAGCTCCATTGTAGGATACCATTAACCATCCCTTTATCATATTCACCACTGGTTTTATAGATGAGTGTTTTTCTTATACTATTGTCTTATTTCTTCCTTGCATAACCCCCATGCAATTGGTAGGGGTATCATTTTTGTGATTACATGTTCCCGTTTAGAGAATAAGCCACTGGATGAACAATCTTTAAAGAATTTAAAAATGGGATGGGAAAGGATAGAACATAATAATATTCGAATGTAAGTGTGCGGACATATTAAGGAGAAGGTGGTCAACACTCAACATATTCTTCATTTGATAAACACAAAGTAATTATTAGGTAACTCATTTTTATCTTTTTTAATAAAAATGATACAGGATGAGAGTTTTGTTAGCAATGCTCGTCCAGCAAAATGCTTTTGCCTTACAAGAGGGGCAGGATAGTAAGGAATCCCATACTGCTGAACTTGGGGAGCTTTCAATATGGATGCGAGACCAGTTGCTTGGAAGGTCCTATAGGATGATGTCATCCAAATTCCTCAGCTCTAGTGCCATACTACCAATACGGAAACCACCAATTCTAGAAGATTCATCATTCATTCTAGAACTTCAATTTCGTAATTCATTAGGATCTCTACAAATGTAACATTCCACACTTTGGTTCTTCCAACACAATGTTGCATTTTTCTATCACTGCTCATCTACAAATTTGATACTGAATGCAGCCTTTGTCAGTTTGAAGTTAGAGTTTCCTCAACCCACACATCTTCCCAAAATTGGATCCAACTCCTAATAACTTAGCTCCTACTTCATTCTGAACACGAAAGTTGTCCAAAATGATGATTCCCATCTAAAGAGTTCAGAATAACATTTTTACCGACTTACGAATAACCCCCCGTCTATCTCGAAATTACAAATAGCCCCCAAAAGAGTTAAACTAGACTCTAAGGCTCTCAAAACTTCTCAAAGCTATTCAAAGACACCATTCTAGCACATAAAACACCATGATTGGCCTCTAATCCCACTTAGTACTCGAGCATTAGAATCAATTAGAGCTAATCAATGGGGTTAAGGGTTGGGTCCTTACAGTTGGATACTATAAAATGACAAAAAAAAAATTGTTGGATGCCTCAAAGTATGGAGTTCCAGAAGCCTTATTAGAAAATTTGGCTGAATCAAATTTTTTTTTTCAAGATTTATACATATTGGCAGTCATCATATGAAGCCTAGTTCCCCTTTTGAGTTATTAGAATTCTATATTTGATTAGTGGAATTTTAAAAATTAGACAATCGGAATAATATTTTTTATCTTCAAAGTTCTACAAATTATAAGTTTAGAATTTAGAGGGAACCTAGACTTCTTCGACAGCAAGGGGTATCCACAAATGGCCATAGTTATAAACATTATTTCCTAAGAATATTTAAAAGCATATAATAAAATGAATATTAAATCACCACTTCTCAATTACATAATAATACTATATATTTTCATTAAACCCATTTACACCAATGCATACTCAGCCCACAAATACAATAATACAGGTTTGGGTATTTTTATTACCAAAACTCCAAACCCATTTATAAGAATGGATTTTTCTTATGTCATAGCCCACACTATGGGTAATTTAGTCCTAAAATGGTATAATTGTAGCTGTGGAAAAATATTTAAACTTTTGAAAGGGAGAGGGAAAGTCATCTCTAGTGGTAAGTCATAGGGAAAGATCTCTTTACATAATTTTTTTACTTATTAAGTGTAATGGTTCGTATAAGTATATATATAATATATATATATATATATTTTTTTTGCTAACTTGGGTTTAGGGACCACACTCTCTCTTGAGTTGAGTCAAGTAAAAATTAGTATTTTAAAAACAAGTCAGTTGCAATATTTTGTAAGCAAGATTCTTGTTAAGACTCAGATCCTCTCTCTCAACCTACTTGACTCACTTTATTCCCCTCCCATCTCTCTAACACAAAATCAATCTCTCAACTTTCATTTATCTTTCTTCGGATCTTTAGAAATCAGGCCATTTTTAGGATTTCTCTTTCTTCAGATCTCTTCCATTTATCTTCAATTTGCTATAAAAATCTCGATGGTGACTGGTAGCTGTTCTTTCCACTTTTCTTTTTGTAATTCTTGAATCATGTTAGGCAATCCCGACGCCACTATTTATATAGGTTACTCTAAAATCTCTATTTTTTCCCTTCCTCTTTTGTATTTTTTTCCTTTATTACGAAGTCTCTTAGAATTCTTTCCCTTCCTGCTATTGTTCTTTTAATTCTGGGATATGTTTTTTATTGTTGTTACTATTACTTTTGTAGTGATCGGCGGGCTTGGAATGTTGTTTTTATGAATTTGGTTGATATATTGTGATGGGTATGATTAGAACATTAAAAGATTCGATTTTGAAAGGGGCCAATGGAGCGTAGTGCCCATTCGTGGAGTGTGAAAATCATTTGAAATCCAATGATGGTATTTTTTTATTTTTTATTTTTTTCTTCTAATTTATTTATTCCCTGTTTGTCAGATATATTTTCCTTTGATCATTGTTCTTTTTTTCGGTGAAAAGAAAACATGTTATTGAGCAAATACCTTATGTTTTCAATTGACTTATGATTAGAGAAGTGTGAATAGAAAACCATGCTTGTAGTCTTTCATTCATAGGTTAGCTAGAATTCAAGTGATATTACTTTAAAACCTCTTCAACTATACTCAATATCTTTATAGTTAAATATAAGGAAAGTAGATATGCATGGTACAATCACCTTTCTTAGAATATTTATTCTTGTATGTATATTATGTATGGTAGGCTATAGAAACTTATATTATGGATATTGTGTGGGGAGATTTCCAAAGCTCCAGGATTACACTAATCACAGCCATCAAATGGGATTAAGCATTCTCACGTGCCACCTACGTGGCGCCAGACTCACCTCGGCTATGAGAACAGGGGCCCCAGCCGAAGTCAGGCAGGTCCGGGCCGCTAGCGCCGAGCTCGGCTACCCCCAGGTGCCCGCCTCGGCTGAAAACTCCACCTCGGCCGGAGGTGCCGGAACGAAAGCCGAAGCAAGAAGAGTCTCCACTCGCGCCCTTCGCCCCCCACGTCATCGGACACGTGGAGGAATAGGGGCGCGAGCCAGTAAGACAGATGCGACATCCAGCCGTCCACAATCTTCGCCAGATCCCTGACAGGGCGGCATCCAGCGGCTGATGCCAAATCAGGGCAAGGCCCGAGGGTAGATCCGATGGTACCCCTACCGCCAAAGGCGTCCAACACAATCTGGCCCAACGTGACACGCATTTAATGCGGTATGGGCCGATCCGACTGGCATTAAATGCAACGTGGGCTGGATTGGACCGCATTTATTACTTTGTAGGCTGATGATGACTTCCCTGTCAAGTCATGGGACCCACACCAAGATATCATCATCCAAAAATATCATCCAAATCGTCTATAAATAGAGCTTCATTTCACATGCAATGTACGCAGAATTCAACCCAGAGAGTCGTTACTCTGCCTTTCTTCTTCCTCTCCTTCCTTTGTTCCAATTCAATCACTGACTTAGGCATCGGAGAGCCTTGCGCCGCCCAGGCCTTGGTCCTCTGACCGTTTGCTCTCTCCTTTCAGGCTTTCAGGCAGCGGGTTATCTTCTTCATTTGGATAAGTCCTGTAAGGCACCCCGATTATTGTGGGTCATTATTTTTCTGCACTTACAATTGGCGCCGTCTGTGGGAAAGCACTATCCCAACCTTCCAAACCTTCCCAATCTTTCCAAAAACCATGCCTCCGAAAGCTAAGAGAGGCGGAGAGTCCCAGAGAGCAACTTTCACGCGTCCAGACCCGTTCGCAGACGTCCCTCCTCAGAGATGGCCCGCAGCGGACCGTGGGGCGTCAGCAGGCGAGGAGCGCGTAGCCTCGCGACCCTTCGTCGAATCTCCTTTCCGTGAGGGGTTCGAAACCTCGTGCTCTGACGACGAAGTCCCGCCTCCCCCACGAGGGGAGCGTCGACGTGATCACCCTTCCAAAGGCAAAGCTCCGGTGGTGGAGGAGCCTCGCCACATGCAATCCCCTGATGCTGGAGGAGACATCGCAGCTCAAAACGCTCTCCTCCAGGAGCAGGAGCGAGTAATCCGCCAACTCCAGCAGCAGTTGAGAGCGATGCAAAATGCCTCTCAAAGGCAGCCCTCAGAGCCCCAAGGAGAGAAGAGAGCTGTCCAAAGCAAGATAGTCTAGCCATCCCGAAAGGATCTAAGGGCCTTCCATAAAAAACGCGGCCATGCCTACGATGAGGGCTCGAGCAACACCCGTAGCCATCGTGGCCGCGACGGGCGAGCTCATAGCCATTATGGTCGAGGCCATGCAAAGCGGAAGCCAAGAGCGTCGACGCCGGACAAGGACGACGAGCAGGAGCGGCTCGACAAGCGCATCAAGCTGGCTCTCCAGCGCAATTTGGAGATGCGGGACCAGCAAGAGATCTGTGGCCCCACCGATCTGGGGGCCTCCCCATTCACACGGGACATCGAGAGAACTCCTTTGCCTAAGAAGTTTTCAGTCCCGCTGTTCGTCCCCTACGACGGATTGTCTGACCCGTCTGCTCACCTCCGTCATTTCTCCCAAAAGATGTCCATCTGGGGGAACGAGGGTCATCTCAACTGCAAGATCTTTTCCTCTAGTTTGAGCGACCTCCCTCTGAAGTGGTTCTGCGCTCTACCCGAGAAGTCTATTTCGAGTTGGAAAGAGCTCCAACTCTCCTTCCTCAAGAAGTTCCAGGCCCATAGCGTCGTCCCCAAAACCGATGCCGACATCCTCGCTCTAAAGATGAAGCAGGGCGAGACCTTCACCCAGTTCGCCCGGCGATTCTGGGCAATTTACAGCCAAATCGAGGAGACCAGAGAAGAAGTGGCGATTTTCGCCTTCCAGAATGCCCTATTACCAGGGCACGAGCTGCGGAAAGACTTGGCAGGAGATCCCGCTCCCTCCATGCCGGCCTTGATGTCCCGGATAAAGCACTTTATCGCCCGGGAGGAGGACAAAATCAGAGCTCGGGAGGAGGAAGGCCGCGAGATAGCGGACCCGGAACCCAAGGAAAGGAGCAGCCAGTCTTAGCAGCGGGGCAAGAAGCCATTCCAGAGGCAAGAGCCGACGCAGGCTTGGGTCTCCAATTCGGCGAGACCCTCAACGTCCCGGTCTGGGGGCGGTAGGAGGGCCAGACCTCCCTCCGACGCCCGCCAGTCTATGAGCATCGTCTTCAAGGAGCCGATCCACCAGGTTATGAACAAAGTCAAGTCTCAATCATTCTTCAGATGGCCTCGTCCCTTGGCAGGCGATCCCTCCACTCGTGACCAGTCCAGGTTTTGTGCCTACCATAAGGGTAACGGGCACAGGACCGAACAGTGCAGGACTCTGAAGTTCCACTTGGAGAGGCTCGCCAAAGAAGGCCATCTCGCGGAGTTTGTAAAGGCAGGAGACAACGGCAGCGGCGGCGGTAGCCGAGCTCATCAGAGCGTGGCCAGGGACCCAGACAATGAAGACTCCGAAAAGATCATCAACGTGATCCACCTAGCGCCCTCAGCACCCTCTCCCTCAGCTCGAGACAGCCCTCGGGCTCGTGCCGGGGCCAGGCGGGCCTCGCACGGGAAGGAAGTAATGAAAGCCGAGCTCGGACCAGCGCCCAAGAGAACCCGCCGCGACCGTCCAGCAATCTCTTTCTCAGATAAAGATCTGGAGGGAATTCAGCTCCCTCACAACGACCCTCTGCTCTTGACCATGAAGCTGAAGGACTTCACTGTGAAGAGGATCCTCGTCGACTCCGGCAGTTCCTCCGAGGTCCTCTACTATGAGTGCTTCAAGAAAATGAACCTCTCAGAAGCCGACCTCACGGAGGTCCGTGCGCCCCTGCTGGGGTTATCCGCCAAACCAGTTTATCCCAAGGGTAAAATCACCCTGGAAACCCGAGTGGGTGGAGCCTCCGTGCTAGCCGACTTCCTAGTCGTGGACGCCCCTTCTCCTTACAACGTCATCCTGGGCAAAACGTGGCTCCACAAGTTGGAAGCAGTCCCCTCTTCCCTCCACCAGAAACTAAAGTTCGTGCTCGAGAATAAAGAGGGCAAGATGGAAGTGGTCACAGTAGAAGGAGATCAGCAGCAGGCTAGGCAGTGTATGCTGGCCGTGGTCCCAACAGAGAAGGAGCCAGAACGCATCAACCTGGCGGAGTTTGAAAAGGGTCTAGATGAGATCGGCCGAGATCCTGAAAAGAAAAGTATTGAAGACCTAGCCAAAGTCAGACTCGACCCAGCTAACCCTGATAGGTTTTTCCTGATTGGCACGCAGCTACCAGATGAAGAGAGAGCCGAGCTCTCAAGGTTCCTAGTGCAGAACGTGGATGTCTTCGCCTGGACCCCGAGCGAAATGCCTGGGGTCGACCCCGAGGTCATGTGCCACAGGCTGAATGTGGATCCCAGCCACAAGCCAGTAGTGCAAAAGGCCCGAAGGACGGGGTTACAGCAGACAGACGCGGTTGTCGAAGAGGTCGACAAGTTACTGGAGGCAGGCGCAATCCGGGAAGTCCAGTACCCGGTCTGGCTGGCCAATACGGTGGTGGTTAAGAAGAAAACAGGCAAATGGAGGGTGTGCGTGGACTTCACCGATCTCAACAGGGCCTGCCCTAAAGACAGTTTCCCCCTTCCGAAGATTGATCAACTGATCGACGCCACCGCCGGCCACGACCGAATGAGCTTCCTTGACGCCTATAGAGGCTACCATCAGATTCCGATGTATGAGCCGGATGAGGAGAAAACCGCTTTCATAACCCCCCGCGACACTTATTGCTACAGAGTCATGCCCTTCGAGCTGAAGAACGCGGGGGTGACATATCAGCGCCTCGTGACAAAGATGTTCCAGGCTCAACTTGGCAAAACGGTGGAAGTCTACATTGACGACATGGTCGTCAAGTCCAAGCTCTCCAGCGACCTTCTGGCGGATCTGGCCCAAGTCTTCAGCATCCTTCGCGCGTTCAAACTCAAGTTAAATGCTTCCAAGTGCGCCTTCGGCGTGGCTTCTGGCATGTTCCTCGGGAGCCTGGTAACGCGAAGGGGAATAGAGGCCAACCCGGACCAGATTACTGCAATCTTGGGCATCCAGAGCCCATCCACTACAAAGGAAGTTCAGAAGCTCACAGGCATGGCTACAGCACTCAATCGCTTCATCAGTCGATAATCAGATAAGTGCAGGCCTTTCTTTCAGCTTCTAAGAAAAAATTTAAAATTTCAGTGAACCCCTGAGTGCGACCAAGCGTTGGCAGCACTCAAAACTTATTTGTCTTCACCTCCTTTACTCTCTACCCCGACCCAGGGGGAGATTTTGTATCTATATCTTGCGGTCTCGGATTATGCAGTGAGCTCCGTCCTCATCAGAAAGGACGAAGGAGTACAAAAACCAATTTACTATACGAGCAAGATCCTGCTTGACGCCGAGACCAGATACCTTTTGTTGGAAAAGCTCGCGCTGGCGCTCGTCAGCGCCTCCCGCAAGCTCTCCCATTATTTCCAATCCCACACCATTGTGGTGATCACGGAGCATCCACTCCGTTCCATATTCAAAAAAGCTGACTTTTCAGGGCGAATCTCCAAGTGGGCAGTCGAACTGGGGCAGTATGATATTCAGTACCGTCCCCGAACTGCGATCAAAGCCTAAATTCTGACTGACTTCATTGTAGAGTTCGTCTCGCCAAGCTCGGCTCCGACCCAGCCCGGCACGGCACTGGGGGGCGAAAGGCATGAGCCTGAAGTTACCGAGGTCGAACAAGCTCCCACCGCGGCATGGAAGGTCTTTGTTGACGGTTCGTCCACCTCCAAGCGAGCTGGCACCGACATAGTCCTCCAATCGCCAGAGGGACTGGTCATAGAGCAAGCCTTCATCTTGGACTTCAAAGCAACAAACAATGAGGTAGAGTATGAAGCACTGATAGCAGGGTTGGACAGCGCCCGAATCCTCGGAGCCCAGCACCTGGTAATCTTCAGCGATTCGCAACTGGTGACTAGCCAGCTCGCCGGGGACTACCAGGCCCGGGACGACAGGATGGCGGCCTACTTAGCCCTCGCGCAAAAGCTGCTCTCTCATTTCCAGACAGCCGAGGTCAAGCAAATATCCAGAGACACTAACACGCACGCTGACGCACTTGCAAACTTGGCCTCCGCTGTCGAAGCAGGCAAGAGGAGGACTGTCGAAGTTGGATCGATATCAAGATCAAGCCTAGAGCTCCACTCACCTCGCCAAGTCCTTTGTGCCGACCTCGGCCCGAGCTGGATGGACCCGATCATCTCCTACTTGAAGGACGACCAGCTCTCCGAGGACAAAGCCGAAGCCCATCGAATCAGACTCAAGGCAGCTTGATTCTGGTTATCTCCCGAAGGCAAACTCTACAGAAAATCCTTCACGGGTCCATACCTCCAATGCGTCCACCCCAGCAAGGTGGACAACTTCATGTATGAGATCCACGAAGGAATATGTGGCAGTCACATCAGGGGCCGATCACTGGCCTACAGGGCAATAAGCCAAGGTTACTGGTGGCCCTACATGCAGAAAGATGCGCAAGTGTACGCCAGGAAATGCGAGAAGTGCCAGAAGTTCTCTCACTCTCTTCATCAGCCAGCGCAAGACCTGAGTCCCCTCTCTAGTCCATGGCCCTTCGCTCAATGGGGGCTGGATATTGTGGGACCTCTTCACCGAGCTCCGGGGAACAAGAGGTGGCTGATCGTCGCGACGGATTACTTCACGAAGTGGATAGAAGCTGAGCCGCTGTCCTCCATCACGGATAGGGATTCCAGAAACTTCGTATGGAAGAACATCATAACGAGGTTCGGCATTGTTAGTTTTATGGTCTCAATACCAGCATATGATGTAATAAATTGATTCATTTCTTTATTAATCAATATATTGATGCTTTCCATTTCATGAGATGAATGGTGTTTAATTATATATACTTGCACATAACCAATACGAATGACATAATGGTTCATGAGATGAACCGGAGTCCATAAGTATACTAGATATAATACATGTGTATGGATGAGATCCACATACGGGAGACATGTATAATAAATCTTATACTTGAATATCTTCACAACCAGTGATGAGACTGGACATCTCATACTGACAAGGTTGCAGCATTTTGATCACTATGCGATAGTGTGATTTGTCTCGATCCTCAG